>JACEFZ010003895.1:787500-852500 GCA_014155875.1 Cepaea nemoralis
AAAAATAAATGATAGTATGCATAAAGCAATGGCGCAGTAGTCAGGGCCAAACATTGCCATCACTGTAATCAGGACATGACCTCTTCCTGTGAGTGGCACCTTGCAGTCTTGACAGACCAAAGTATGTGAGTTGGAATGTGGCCAATATTCCATCACAATGCCTGGGCAGAGCTTCAGAGAAACATGTGGTGCTCAAACGACATGTTCCCTCTCTCGGCCTAGTCTTGTGTTTTCCAGAGGAATGGGTAACCAATACGTCTGGCACAAGGTAGGCTGGAGACGCTGGTGGCTCAGCGTCAAAACCTCCGAGACCCGCTGATTATACCAAGCCCGTTCTCTTGGCTGTGGTTTCGCTAGATAGTAGATGGGGACAGTGGGAATCTCGTTAATCCATTCATGCGCGTCACTAATGACCTCTTCCTACACTATAAATAAAACATAGAGGAGTGGGATGGCGCAGAGATTAGAACGCCCGCCTGTGTCTCCCGATGACCCGATTAGTGTCTTGGTGTGCGTCGACTCTGGAGCTGTATGATTCGTAAAACAAATCCCTTTGTGGAGAATACTGGCACAGCAGGGCCATCGGATCGGCAGGCGATTGCGTTAGCTACCGTATCGGTGTTCCGGGAGTAAAGCCTCCACTATCATCATGTGTTAATTCCGGAAAACGTGACCGATCATGGAACGCCACCCCACACGATCACTAGTCTCGCATCGGGTCTGTATTTTCGTCCCAATTAGGCCATTTGGCTAAGCTAACAAGATACTTATAACCGTCTCCTTCTTGCTCTTTTGCCATCGAGTTTGCCAGTTGTCTCTATGTTTTCAAGTTTATTTCTCGTCACAACATTTCTTACAACTCTTGATGTCTATATATAATTTCTCAAATTAATTTGCGGCTTTCATAGGTATGCTTCTTGAACAACCGCTTCATGTCTGTGTTTCTGTCTGTTCTTAGCAATCGTCTCATAAACCACGTTTCATCTGTAATTAGAGACGTCTGAGCTTATCTGCTTATTATCCAGGTCTCAAATGCACATAACAGCAAAAGGCTCCATATAACAACACCCCTTTTTTCACTGCAATACAGCCTGTTAAATAATTGCTTGCCGAATGAATACACTAAGCTGGTAATCTGAATTGGATACAATGTTCGACATTTGCCCCAGTGCATCTAACAACCCAGCGCGTTGTGTTATAACGTGTTGGTATGGGAGTCGGTCGTTCAGAAAGCAATGGCAAACTTCTGAACGTAAAACTTGCCTAGTACATCAACAGCGGCTGAGAAAAGCTGGTGCTGATTGCAACATCCTGCACGGGATGTGCAAATTTAAAAAAACATATCCAACCACCCAGCCAACCAATAGCCCAACCAACAAACCATACAGCTGGTCAATCCATCAATACAACAACGTAGAAACTGTTACAGCACTAAGGTTTATCTTCAACACAACAACCCTCACATAGAAACTGTTACAGCACTAAGGTTTATCTTCAATACAACAACCCGCACATAGAAACTGTTACAGCACTAAGGTTTATCTTCAACACAACAACCCTCACATAGAAACTGTTACAGCACTAAGGTTTATCTTCAACGCAACAACCCTCACATAGAAACTGTTACAGCACTAAGGTTTATCTTCAACGCAACAACCCTCACATAGAAACTGTTACAGCACTAAGGTTTATCTTCAACGCAACAACCCTCACATAGAAACTGTTACAGCACTAAGGTTTATCTTCAACACAACAACCCTCACATAGAAACTGTTACAGCACTAAGGTTTATCTTCAACACAACCCTCACATAGAAACTGTTACAGCACTAAGGTTTATCTTCAACACAACCCTCACATAGAAACTGTTACAGCACTAAGGTTTATCTTCAACACAACCCTCACATAGAAACTGTTACAGCACTAAGGTTTATCTTCAACACAACCCTCACATAGAAACTGTTACAGCACTAAGGTTTATCTTCAACACAACCCTCACATAGAAACTGTTACAGCACTAAGGTTTATCTTCAACGCAACAACCCTCACATAGAAACTGTTACAGCACTAAGGTTTATCTTCAACGCAACAACCCTCACATAGAAACTGTTACAGCACTAAGGTTTATCTTCAACACAACAACCCTCACATAGAAACTGTTCCAGCACTAAGGTGTATCTTCAACGCAACAACCCTCACATAGAAACTGTTACAGCACTAAGGTGTATCTTCAACGCAACAACCCTCACATAGAAACTGTTACAGCACTAAGGTGTATCTTCAACGCAACAACCCTCACATAGAAACTGTTACAGCACTAAGGTTTATCTTCAACGCAACAACCCTCACATAGAAACTGTTCCAGCACTAAGGTTTATCTTCAACGCAACAACTCTCACATAGAAACTGTTACAGCACTAAAGTTTATCTTCAACACAACCCTCACATAGAAACTGTTACAGCACTAAAGTTTATCTTCAACACAACAACTCTCACATAGAAACTGTTACAGCACTAAGGTTTATCTTCAACGCAACAACTCTCACATAGAAACTGTTACAGCACTAAGGTTTATCTTCAACACAACTCTCACATAGAAACTGTTACAGCACTAAGGTTATCTTCAACGCAACAACCCTCACATAGAAACTGTTACAGCACTAAGGTTTATCTTCAACGCAACAACCCCCACATAGAAACTGTTACAGCACTAAGGTTTATCCTCAACACAACAACTCTCACACAGAAATGGTGACGGCACTAAGGTTTATCTTCAACGCAACAACCCTCACATAGAAACTGTTACAGCACTAAGGTTTATCTTCAACGCAACAACCCTCACATAGAAACTGTTACAGCACTAAGGTTTATCTTCAACGCAACAACCCTCACATAGAAACTGTTACAGCACTAAGGTTTATCTTCAACGCAACAACCCTCACATAGAAACTGTTACAGCACTAAAGTTTATCTTCAACGCAACAACCCTCACATAGAAACTGTTACAGCACTAAGGTTTATCTTCAACGCAACAACCCTCACATAGAAACTGTTACAGCACTAAGGTTATCTTCAACGCAACAACCCTCACATAGAAACTGTTACAGCACTAAGGTTTATCTTCAACACAACAACCCTCACATAGAAACTGTTACAGCACTAAAGTTTATCTTCAACGCAACAACCCTCACATAGAAACTGTTACAGCACTAAGGTTTATCTTCAACGCAACAACCCTCACATAGAAACTGTTACAGCACTAAGGTTTATCTTCAACGCAACAACCCTCACATAGAAACTGTTACAGCACTAAGGTTTATCTTCAACACAACAACCCTCACATAGAAACTGTTACAGCACTAAGGTTTATCTTCAACACAACCCTCACATAGAAACTGTTACAGCACTAAGGTTTATCTTCAACACAACCCTCACATAGAAACTGTTACAGCACTAAGGTTTATCTTCAACACAACCCTCACATAGAAACTGTTACAGCACTAAGGTTTATCTTCAACACAACCCTCACATAGAAACTGTTACAGCACTAAGGTTTATCTTCAACACAACCCTCACATAGAAACTGTTACAGCACTAAGGTTTATCTTCAACGCAACAACCCTCACATAGAAACTGTTACAGCACTAAGGTTTATCTTCAACGCAACAACCCTCACATAGAAACTGTTACAGCACTAAGGTTTATCTTCAACACAACAACCCTCACATAGAAACTGTTCCAGCACTAAGGTGTATCTTCAACGCAACAACCCTCACATAGAAACTGTTACAGCACTAAGGTGTATCTTCAACGCAACAACCCTCACATAGAAACTGTTACAGCACTAAGGTGTATCTTCAACGCAACAACCCTCACATAGAAACTGTTACAGCACTAAGGTTTATCTTCAACGCAACAACCCTCACATAGAAACTGTTCCAGCACTAAGGTTTATCTTCAACGCAACAACTCTCACATAGAAACTGTTACAGCACTAAAGTTTATCTTCAACACAACCCTCACATAGAAACTGTTACAGCACTAAAGTTTATCTTCAACACAACAACTCTCACATAGAAACTGTTACAGCACTAAGGTTTATCTTCAACGCAACAACTCTCACATAGAAACTGTTACAGCACTAAGGTTTATCTTCAACACAACTCTCACATAGAAACTGTTACAGCACTAAGGTTTATCTTCAACGCAACAACCCTCACATAGAAACTGTTACAGCACTAAGGTTTATCTTCAACGCAACAACCCCCACATAGAAACTGTTACAGCACTAAGGTTTATCCTCAACACAACAACTCTCACACAGAAATGGTGACGGCACTAAGGTTTATCTTCAACGCAACAACCCTCACATAGAAACTGTTACAGCACTAAGGTTTATCTTCAACGCAACAACCCTCACATAGAAACTGTTACAGCACTAAGGTTTATCTTCAACGCAACAACCCTCACATAGAAACTGTTACAGCACTAAGGTTTATCTTCAACGCAACAACCCTCACATAGAAACTGTTACGGCACTAAGGTTTATCTTCAACGCAACAACCCTCACATAGAAACTGTTACAGCACTAAGGTTTATCTTCAACGCAACAACCCTCACATAGAAACTGTTACGGCACTAAGGTTTAGCCTCTACAGACATTAGGGAGTCTTTGTGGCCAAGTGGTTACGCCGCCTGCCTCGTGTTCCGAAAGTTGTGGGTTCGGTTCCGCGCTACTTCATTCGGTTCACGAGTGCAATTTTCTCAGAGACTCCTGGGGGTCGTTGCGGAAGCTACAGAGTTCATGCTGTCTACGACACTTTCGGCAGGCCACCCTGTCTAAAGAGACAGAGCCAAACATGTTAAAACCCAGTGCAGAAAAGTCGATCCAATTGGTTTGTAACCTCTTTTTGTTTTAAACTAGAAACAGGAACAACAATAATAATTAGCGTCAGCAAAGATCATCGCTGAAATGGGCATATTTTAACATTCTGAAAGAATGATTTTCGGAGTGTAATAACATACAGAAACTTGATCGCCAAATGTGTGCCATTGTCCTGTAAGTGAATAGGTTGTTTTCAAATTTAATTTCACATTGTTTGCACGAAGCAAAAGTATGTGAAACTCTAGGAGCTCAGTTGTAAACTCCTATTCATATGTTTACTTTGTATTAATCAAGAACCGAGTCTGAAGGAATGAAAGTAATAACTACGTTATATTGTGGTGCTGTTTGCCATAATTACTCGGCTCTGTGGCGATTGGTATCGAATGAAATTAAAAATCTACCAGGGAAGGTAACCCGGCCAACAAATGCCTGAAGAAGTCGGATGTATCGGCAGAAAGGTTCAAATATCGCAGCTCTGTTGTAAACAGGCACAAGGCAATTAAGTCTAAAACATTCCGGACGAACGCAGAAGAAGAAGAATACGAAATTCAAAATCTCGCAAACCGCGTTAGAAACACAGCAGCGGGAGAAACACAGCACATTGGTTTTCATGAAATGATATAAGTTTTGGTCGTTCAGAAATCAATGGCAAACTACTGAACCTACACTTGTCAAGAAATCGCCAACAACTAAACAAAAGGCTGGAATTAACTGCGACGTCCTGTGAAGGATATACAATTAGCTTTGGGATAACTTTTCCTTCTTATAGTTCATGCCGTGTGGCGTTGGTGATCATGACTGACCACAACCTTCTGTTTTTGTGCCATCAATCATTTCTGATATTGACGTTCCTCCCACGACACGATTTAAAACTGTCCAGTGGACCAGTAAATCTCGTTATCGGATCCATCTAAGAGATCAGGCAAGTGGACGAGTAAATCTCGTTATCAGATCCATCTCAGAGATCAGGCAAGTGGACGAGTAAATCTCGTTATCAGATCCATCTCATAGATCAGGCAAGTGGACGAGTAAATCTCGTTATCGGATCCATCTCAGAGATCAGGGATGTGGACGAGTAAATCTCGTTATCAGATCCATCTCTATAGATCAGGCAAATGGACGAGTAAATCTCGTTATCGGACCCATCTCAGAGATCAGGGAAGTGGACGAGTAAATCTCGTTATCGGATCCATCTCAGAGATCAGGCAAGTGGACGAGTAAATCTCGTTATCAGATCCATCTCATAGATCAGGCAAGTGGACGAGTAAATCTCGTTATCAGATCCATCTCAGAGATCAGGCAAGTGGACGAGTAAATCTCGTTATCGGATCCATCTCAGAGATCAGGGAAGTGGACGAGTAAATCTAGTTATCGGATCCATCTCAGAGATCAGGCAAGTGGACGAGTAAATCTCGTTATCAGATCCATCTCAGAGATTAGGGAAGTGGTCGAGTAAATCTCGTTATCAGATCCATCTCAGAGATCAGGCAAATGGACGAGTAAATCTAATTATCGGACCCATCTCAGAGATCAGGGAAGTGAACGAGTTAATCTAGTTATCAGATCCATCTCAGAGATCAGGGAAGTGAACGAGTAAATCTAGTTATCAGATCTATCTCAGAGATCAGGCAAGTGGACGAGTAAATCTAGTTATCAGATCTATCTCAGAGATCAGGCAAGTGGACGAGTAAATCTAGTTATCAGATCTACCTCAGAGATCAGGCAAGTGGACGAGTAAATCTAGTTATCAGATCCATCTCAGAGATCAGGCAAGTGGACGAGTAAATCTAGTTATCGGATCTATCTCAGAGATAGGGCAAGTGGACGAGTAAATCTAGTTATCGGATCTATCTCAGAGATCAGGCAAGTGGACGAGTAAATCTAGTTATCAGATCCATCTCAGAGATCAGGCAAGTGGACGAGTAAATCTAATTATCGGATCCATCTCATAGATCAGGCAAGTGAACGAGTAAATCTAGTTATCGGATCTATCTCAGAGATCAGGCAAGTGGACGAGTAAATCTAGTTATCGGATCTATCTCAGAGATCAGGCAAGTGGACGAGTAAATCTCGTTATCAGATCCACCTCAGAGATCAGGCAAGTGGACGAGTAAATCTAGTTATCGGATCCATCTCAGAGATCAGGCAAGTGGACGAGTAAATCTAGTTATCGGATCCATCTCAGAGATCAGGCAAGTGGACGATTAAATCTCGTTATCAGATCCATCTCAGAGATCAGGCAAGTGGACGAGTAAATCTAGTTATCGGATCCATCTCAGAGATCAGGCAAGTGGACGAGTAAATCTAGTTATCGAATCTATCTCAGACATCAGGCAAGTGGACGAGTAAATCTAGTTATCAGATCCATCTCAGAGATCAGGCAAGTGGACGAGTAAATCTAGTTATCGAATCTATCTCAGACATCAGGCAAGTGGACGAGTAAATCTAGTTATCAGATCCATCTCAGAGATCAGGGAAGTGGACGAGTAAATCTAATTATCGTATCCATCTCAGAGATCAGGGAAGTGAACGAGTAAATCTAGTTATCGGATCCATCTCAGAAATCAGACAAGTGGAGAGTAAATCTAGTTATCGAATCTATCTCAGACATCAGGCAAGTGGACGAGTAAATCTAGTTATCAGATCCATCTCAGAGATCAGGCAAGTGGACGAGTAAATCTAGTTATGGGATCCATCTCAGAGATCAGGCAAGTGGACGAGTAAATCTAGTTATCGGATCCATTTCAGAGATCAGGCAAGTGGACGAGTAAATCTAGTTATCGGATCCATTTCAGAGATCAGGCAAGTGGACGAGTAAATCTAGTTATCGGATCCATTTCAGAGATCAGGCAAGTGGACGAGTAAATCTAGTTATCGGATCCATTTCAGAGATCAGGCAAGTGGACGAGTAAATCTAGTTATCGGATCCATTTCAGAGATCAGGCAAGTGGACGAGTAAATCTAGTTATCGGATCCATCTAAGAGATCAGGCAAGTGGACGAGTAAATCTAGTTATCGGATCCATTTCAGAGATCAGGCAAGTGGACGAGTACATCTAGTTATCGGATCCATTTCAGAGATCAGGCAAGTGGACGAGTAAATCTAGTTATCGGATCCATCTAAGAGATCAGGCAAGTGGACGAGTAAATCTAGTTATCGGATCCATCTCAGAGATCAGGCAAGTGGACGAGTAAATCTAGTTATCGGATCCATTTCAGAGATCAGGCAAGTGGACGAGTAAATCTAGTTATCGGATCCATTTCAGAGATCAGGCAAGTGGACGAGTAAATCTAGTTATCGGATCCATCTAAGAGATCAGGCAAGTGGACGAGTAAATCTAGTTATCGGATCCATCTCAGAGATCAGGCAAGTGGACGAGTAAATCTAGTTATCGGATCTATCTCAGAGATAGGGCAAGTAGACGAGTAAATCTAGTTATGGGATCCATCTCAGAAATCAGACAAGTGGAGAGTAAATCTAGTTATCGGATCCATCTCAGAGATCAGGCAAGTGGACGAGTAAATCTAGTTATCGGATCTATCTCAGAGATAGGGCAAGTAGACGAGTAAATCTAGTTATGGGATCCATCTCAGAGATCAGGCAAGTGGACGAGTAAATCTAGTTATCAGATCCATCTCAGAGATCAGGCAAGTGGACGAGTAAATCTAGTTATCAGATCCATCTCAGAGATCAGGCAAGTGGACGAGTAAATCTAGTTATCAGATCCATCTCAGAGATCAGGCAAGTGGACGAGTAAATCTAGTTATCAGATCCATCTCAGAGATCAGGCAAGTGGACGAGTAAATCTAGTTATCAGATCCATCTCAGAGATCAGGCAAGTGGACGAGTAAATCTAGTTATCAGATCCATCTCAGAGATCAGGCAAGTGGACGAGTAAATCTAGTTATGGGATCCATCTCAGAGATCAGGGAAGTGAACGAGTAAATCTAGTTATCGGATCCATCTCAGAGATCAGGCAAGTGGACGAGTAAATCTAGTTATGGGATCCATCTCAGAGATCAGGCAAGTGGACGAGTATAGCATTCTCAGGTTCATTGTCATGAATATACAGTTTCCAGGGCACGGTGGTAGCACAGTGCCAAGTACATTTACCTGCCGGTCTGGTAGTCGTGCGCTCGAATTCCCATCGGGGTGGATATTTTAACAACCGATCTGGATTCCCAGGTATATCCAGCCTAAACAGAGCACCAGAAAATGACCTGTACAGTAATGACCATATCATTCGTCGAGTGTCGCTGGGCTATACAAAGGTGGGGTAACCCCGTGTTTCCAATGCGGAGCAAAGTGTATAAAAGATCCTTTATTTTCTAACTTACTATACTGTTCCCAGCAGATTTCCAATTAAGCACTTTACGAATTACTGGTGGTCTCTAAAACCATTAAATATGTCGCATATCCTTTTATATACGTATATATAAAACCAAGTCCCATATGTAGTTATGTGAAGTGCTTGGACTATCACATATTGTGAGCCTGAGTGCG
The DNA here is from genome assembly GCA_014155875.1 of Cepaea nemoralis. Classification (NCBI taxonomy): domain Eukaryota; kingdom Metazoa; phylum Mollusca; class Gastropoda; order Stylommatophora; family Helicidae; genus Cepaea; species Cepaea nemoralis. Next base: position 796,888 of record JACEFZ010003895.1, read on the forward strand.
CGAAGGAATAAGTGACTCTGCATCCCCTCCCGTAGTGAATCGCGAGTGCAGGCATCTAACTCTCGCGCGTCTGTTCTCATATCATCGTCAACGTAACGTCATAGCCATTACACTAACGCGACCACCGTGTGATCGGACGCCTGACTATTACCCAACACCACCTCCGAACGATCGGACGCCTACCTATACGTCCCCCAAACACATATTGATTATTGCTCCACAATCTAGAATGGATGCTCCAAATCAATTTTTTTTTAAACGTATTTATTCATTCCAGAAAAAGGCAGTGTGTTTATTTAATGTTTAAAAAAACAGCTTACCGTCAGTTATAACGTACATGAATGTCCTCAGTTACTGCCACTCTACAAGCGATTACTTTTTAATAAGGCCAAACTAATTCACAAACTCCTATTTCAAAATGCTCCACGCTATCTTTGGTCATTGTTTAAATATAACGCAAGACATAGCGAACGACTAAATAAACTTAATGTCCCATAGGCTTATACAAAACAAGATTAGCGTACTCTGCCGCTCAGTTGTGGAACAATCTTCCACAAGAAAGCAAAGACATCACCAATCCCTATACATACAGTCGCAACCTGTTTTTAAACTATCCCAGTACAGACTACAAGCTCTAAACAATATTAATAATTATCTTAAACGACAACTAGTCTAATAAACATTCCGATACGTATGGTACGTTACATCTTCCTTAGGTATTTATAATGGCCATGTTAACAATTGCTTAAATGAGTTATGTATTACTGATTGTGTTCCACGCGTTTTGATACATATTGTTTTGTTGTTGTCTAACATTAGCTTCACAAATGATGTATGAATGAAATAACGTATGAGAGGAAAGATATAAGAAGGGCAGAATATTCTGAGAGCACATATTTTCCCGTGAGCTGAAAATAACATACCCGCTCCGTGGCGAAGTTGCTACGGACGCTGTTTGTAATCCCGCCTACCCACGTTCGAAACTCAGCTGTGGGCGATTTGGCAGCAGACCGCCTTGCTTTGGTGTTTTACGAAATGGTATGGGTGCAAGTCGTATAGAAAGCAATAGCAAACTACTGAACGTAAACTTGCCAAGAGATCACAAACAACCAAACAACAAAATGCTTGGGATGACTGCGACGTCCTGTAGAATTAAATGCAACTAACTTTTTTGACAATAACATTAATGCCCACATTCCCGCAAATCCTCCTTTGTTGGCAGCTTCATTATAAATCCTTTTCTTCAGTCTCCCAGACTGATAAAATAGTTTGTTGAATAAAATAACTAAGGAAAATAATTAAAAGCATAACTAAGAACAACTGTACTTTTAAACAAACCAACATGCGGACTTAAATCACGTGTGAGTGTCGATACACAGAAATTAATGCGGGATAATACAGCGTCTGAAATGAAGATCATTGGGGAGAATCTACAAATTCCAATGAATCAAGTCACGGGGAGGGGAGGATGGAGTGGGGTGGGGGGGGGGGGGGGTAAATGAAAGCTGTCGCCGGATAGTACAAGCATTGAGAAACCGCGAGGATTGTATAACCAGAAAATCTCTCAGAGATGGAAGGCAATAGTGAGCTATCTAAAACACATTATAAGAGAATGAAACACAGAGCTGAATAATTTGTGAAGAACATGGACAGAGTTACAGGGGATGGTAAAAGATAAGACATCCTGGTGTCAGTTGAGGGCCTATGCCTCAATGGAGGGTAAAAGACATACAAAGAACAAGCAGAAAAAGGAAGTGGGGTAAAGAAGAAGAAGGAGGCGGGGGTAAAGAAAGAAAGAAAGAAAGACAGACAGACAGACAGACAGACAGACAGACAGACAGACAGACAGACAGAACAGACAGACAGACAGACAGACAGACAGACAGAACAGACATGACAGACAGACAGACAGACAGACAGACAGAACAGACAGACAGACAGACAGACAGACAGACAGACATGACAGACATGACAGACAGACAGACAGACAGACAGAGGAGGAAAATATAGTTTCTTGTCAAAACTAAATTACGGTGATATTTGACCAGGAGAAATGACAGTTGTGAAACGCATACTTCATTTTCCTGGCCCGCGGTGAGACCACTACGTCAATGACTCCAAATACAGCAGTATTTAGTTACGGATTCATGACCTCCCCGTACAGTTTTGTGCAGGAAGGAAGTTGTCGTGCTGCCATAGTTAGAAGTAAAAGAAAGTAAGTAAAAGATCATTCTACACGACTTAATGGACATACGGTGTAAAATCCACATTATACACAACTTAACGGACATATGGTGTATAATCCACATTTTACACGACTTAACGGACATACGGTGTAAAACCCACATTTTACACGACTTAACGGACATACAGTGTAAAACCCACATTTTACACGACTTAACGGACATACGGTGTATAATCCACATTTTACACGACTTAATGGACATACGGTGTAAAACCCACATTTTACACGACTTAACGGACATACGGTGTAAAACCCACATTTTACACGACTTAACGGACATATGGTGTATAATCCACATTTTACACGACTTAACGGACATACGGTGTAAAACCCACATTTTACACGACTTAACGGACATACAGTGTAAAACCCACATTTTACACGACTTAACGAACATACAGTGTAAAACCCACATTTTACACGACTTAACGGACATACGGTGTATAATCCACATTTTACACGACTTAATGGACATACGGTGTAAAACCCACATTTTACACGACTTAACGGACATACAGTGTAAAACCCACATTTTACACGACTTAACGGACATACGGTGTATAATCCACATTTTACACGACTTAATGGACATCGGTGTAAAACCCACATTTTACACGATTTAACGGACATACAGTGTAAAACCCACATTTTACACGACTTAACGGACATACAGTGTAAAACCCACATTTTACACGACTTAACGGACATACAGTGTAAAACCCACATTTTACACGACTTAACGGACATACAGTGTAAAACCCACATTTTACACGACTTAACGGACATACGGTGTATAATCCACATTTTACACGACTTAATGGACATACGGTGTAAAACCCACATTTTACACGACTTAACGGACATACGGTGTAAAACCCACATTTTTACATGACTTAACGGACATACAGTGTAAAATCAATATTTTGCACGACTTAATGGACATACGGTGTAAAATCCACATTTTACACGACATAACAGACATACAGTGTATAAAAACCACATTTTACACCCTTACGGATATACAGTGTAAAACCCATGTTTTACACGCCTTAGCGGACATACGGTGTGAAACCCACATTTTACACGACTTAACGGATGTACGGTGTAAAACCCACATCTTTACTGACCAATCGGCACTCGGTTGGTAATGTGGTCAGTATCACACCGGAAGCCTTTACATCCCAAGACAGTCTTGGTACTCACTGTAGGAGGGGTTACCTGGAGTGAAGGTAAAATTTTAGAAATACGAATGCGCCCGATGCGTACTGAACCCAGACCAAAGGAACCGGCAGTCGAGTGTCTAGCCAATACGCTACAATATTGAGAAAGACATACTCAATCGTATGTTTTCGCTAACATCTTTATAAAAACAGGAATAACAACTTGGTTGAGAGTGTCCGATATATACGTGTGTGTGTGTGTGTGTGTGTGTGTGTGTGTGTGTGTGTGTGTGTGTGTGTGTGTGAGTGTGTTTGTGGGTGTGTTGGGGGGGGGGGGGGGTATGCAGTTAGCAAATCGAGTAACCTAACAAATACATTGTGGGTGGAAAAAAGAGTTAATCATTCATCAGGAATTTCTGTGCAGTCGAAAGGCTATAAGACGCTGTCCTCGTCGATTTCTGAACACTTAAATATGGTCCTAGCCTGAACAAGCCGGTCTCCCTGGTCCAGCCATTACACGACTTTCTCCATAATCCCAGATACTCTCATGAGTAATGTGACGTGCGCGAGAATCGGTAGCGGTTCTCTCCGCGTCGGTAACTTACAGGGTATGTGAGCCGGTCGCTCTGAAAGCAATGGCAAACTACTGAGCGTAATCTTGCTAAGAAATCAACAATCGGTTGAAAGATGCTGATGTTGACAGCGATGTCATGTAAAGGATATGCGAACAAAAAAAAAAGCCTGAACAAAGAAAAAGCGTTGCATATACTGTATTTGACGCACAATAAATAACTGCTTACAGATATTGAGGGTTTAGCAATTAGGCGGTTCCAGTTGGTTCTGTGCAATCAGAAAGAGTTCGTTGTAAATTTGAAATTACCGTGGGGATAACAGACGTTCTACATTCGAACAACACCTGTGACTATGTGTTTTAATTGGTTCAGACCATTTGTTGAGGCCTATTGGGTGGGGACGGGGACAGACGGACGACACACACACACACACACAACACACACACACACACACGCACGCACGCACGCACGCACGCACGCACACACTCTGACACCTTGTCTTGATAGACGATAGTTTTTAACAAAAGGCATAATAACTACAACCCATGGCTGTAGCGAATGTGATTGTAATGACCGATTCTCGCGGTAAATGTTCATCCACATAATATATACGAGGGTCGTCCTGGAAGTATCTGAATTTTGTCAGGATAACCCAAAGAAGCTTATTAAGTTTATTAACTACTCCAAGCGAACAGTATACACCTGACACTTGGTGGTGGAATGGGCAAGTATTAGAATTGTTCTCAAGCTTTGTTTTTCAAAATGGCGTAGGATCAGTTGTTCAGGGTCAGAATATTGTGAAGAAATTGTCGGTGAAAGATGGTTCAAAGCCCGCTGAAATTGAAGAACATATTGTAGCATGTTCATCAATGTCTGAATAGTAAACGCTTACGTCCGGTAAAATATCATTCTTCGACACGACAACGCGAGACCCCAATACAGCCGACAAAGCAATAGCAATAATTGACCAATCGTATTGGGAAGAACTGCCACACACGCCGTACAACCCTGACTTGGCACAGAGTGATTTACGCCTTTTTTGTCCCTCTGAAACAGCATCTCGGAGGACAAAGGTTTGACGTAGATGGCGCAGTGCAGTAGGTAGTCCTTCAATGGCTCAAGGACCAGCCAAAAACATGTTATGCTGCCGGAATACAGAAGCTTGTAGCCGGATGGGGGAAAAAAATATGTTGCAGGGGCAGGAGACTAGGTCGAAAAATAATACAGGTAATTTAGTTCATCTCTCATAGTTATCTACAGAATTCATCAGTCCGGATACTTACTAGACATCAAGCGCATATAAAAGCCTGTCCATATACTTGTATATACCAGTCGGCACTCGATAGGCGATGTAGTCAATGTGATACTGACTGCCTTTGGCTTTACTTCCCACAATATTTCCTGGTACCCAGTTTAGCTTGGCTCGAACTGGGTCAGGAAATTTGCTTGAAAAATATTTCGTTAACACCGTCTCTATAGATGACAAGGCTTGCACACACAGTTAATTCTACTTTAATGATGTGAGGGATCCATTTCCCTTTATTTTTTTCTCTATGTGAAAGATGAAAGATATTTAATTAACGTTTCCCGAGTGCGGTTATAATAGCTGCCAATGAAGAATTTCAACGCTCGGTCTCATAACATTTGGATCATGCATTTGTAATGAACTTAGTATTTCGCACGTATGCCACCTTTCGAGCATGCAGAAGGATCTTGTTCGAATAAAATATTGCAATGTTAATGAGCGAATGAAAAGAGATACAACCAGAGGGGGTCTCCGAGGCGAGATAGTCAAATTACTCACAACCAGAAGGGGTCTCCGAGGCGAGATAGTCAAACTTCTCACAACCAGAGGGGGTCTCCGAGGTAAGATGGTCAAATTACTCACAACCAGAGGGGTCTCCGAGGCGAGATGGTCAAACTACTCGCATCGCGATCCGTGGGTTCGTTTTCTGACTCCATTGTTTGATTCTTGGGTGCAGTTTTTCCTGAGATTCCCGGGGCTCGTCGCTGGACCTACAGAATTTGTGACTTGTAAGAAACTTTGCTTGGGTCGCTCTAAGGAAAGAGACCGAGCCATATGGGATATACCCGGTGCAATGAAGTCGATATGACTTTTACACCCCTTTAAGATAAAACCATGTCATAAAGTGGACATTAGAAAATGTTCCGAGGGATACGATGACCGGTGTGATACCGACCCATCAGATAACGAGTGTTGTTTGATCATAAAAACTTAGACCTCGCACAGTATCTTCAATATACCGAGACGCATGGAAAGAGAGTCATTTTGTTTTCCAAATCGTTGTTTGCACACAGGTAGTTGTCTCTGGGTACTTGGTTGGACATTGTAGACAATAAAATAATTAAAACCCCAGGAGAAGCATCAGAAATGTAGAGTTCATCTCAGGCCGGATATGATGTGTTGAGCCATGACCTGCTTACATCTGCGTCTCTCCGTTGATGTGAAGTTCCAGCACTGGTCCCGCCCACCCCGCTGGTTTCTGAGCTTATTTGCCGGAGAGAGAGAGAGAGAGAGAGAGAGAGAGAGAGAGAGAGAGAGAGAGGGAGAGAGGGAGAGAGAGAGAGGGAGAGAGGGAGAGAGAGAGGGAGAGAGAGAGAGGGGAGAGAAAGAAGGAGAGAGATGGAGAGAGAAAGAGAGAGGGAGAGAGAGAGAGAGAGAGAGAGAGAGAGAGAGAGAGAGAGAGAGAGAGAGAGAGGAGGCCTCTGTAACACAGCTCCAATGGAAATGACCACGCGTTGGGAAGAAAGTTTCCACTCCAATCTCAACCCGATAGATGCAAATGCCAGCCATTTCAGGGCTTAGACGACATGACTACCCCTGTATCGGACTTCCAGAGGGGTAACCGAACCACCAACCAACCACTCACCAAACCATCCAAACAGACATCTAAGCAACCACACATCAACCCACCCAACCAACCAACCACCCAACCAACCAAACAACCACTCACCCAACTACTAACCACCCAACAAACCACCAATCCAACAAACCACCCAACCAACCAACCACCCAATCAACCAACCACCCAACCAACCATCCACCCAATCAACTAACCACCCAATCAACCAACCACCCAACCAACCAACCACCCAACCAACCAACGACCCAACCACCCAATAAACCAACAACCCAACCAACCAACTACCCTATCAACGAACCACCCAATCAATCAACGACCCAACAACCAACCAACCATCCAACCAACCCACCATCCATCCAGCATACCCACCACCCAACAAATCAACCCCCAACCCAACCAACCCACCACCCAAGCAACTACCCAACCAAACAGTCAACCGCCAACCCATTCAACCACTAACCCAACCAACCAACCAATTACCCACCCACCCAACCAACCAATCAACTACCCAACCAACAAGCAACCACCCACCTAACCAACAAATCAACCACTCAACCAACCAACCAACCAACAACCGACCACCCACTCAACCAACCAATCAACCAACTTACCAAACAACCACCTACACACCCACCCACCCAGACAACAACCAACCAAACAATCAACCAACCAACTAAACAACTAAACAACCAATCATACACCAGACAAACAACCAACCAACTAAACAACTAATAAACCAACCAAACAATCCACTAACCAAACAATCAACCAACAAATACACAAACCAAACAAACAAACAAACAACCAATCAATGAACCAACCAATCAACATACATGACAAGCCATTTTAATTATATTATTTTAAATATGACGTAATATGACGATACTATTTCCTTCTATTGAAACGGTATGCAATTCTCATAATACTTTACAACCTAAATAATACGTATTCTAAACCTAAACAAAAGAAAAAGAAACAAAAATAACATAAAATTTATATAGTATAGATTTATCTATAAAAGAAATCTTATGCAGTGATGTGAACATCCGATAACGCAGACATGGTATGCACTACTCACTTTAAAATGTAAACGGTTTGCAATTAAAATACAATAATTAAAAGATATCCTATAATTTACGTTACAAAAATAACAATTACCATATACCTATAAGTGAAACCAGCCGGAGGCTGAAAACATTCTAGCCATGAACAACAAAAATCACAGCAACAACAAGATGTTAACAACCTGAAGGATTCGGTCACCTTCTGACAGAAGAAATTCAACTTCTGTTGGCGTATTGATTTTTAGCAGTTTATGATTTATTTCACGTGTCGATACTTCCTTCTATTCGGCAATCAGTCAACCTGTCGGAGTATCAACTGGCCGTCCTGCCTGTCCATTCATCATCTATCTATCCAGCCATACATCCGTGAGTCTTTACTTCCCAATGTATTTCCCGGTGACTATTTTAGGCTGGGTCGACTTGGGAACTCAGGTTAGGTTTAAAAATTCACCCCGGTGTGGTTTCCAACCCATGATCACGGAACCGGCTGCTGAGAGTCTAGCCACCAAGCTATGGCCGCGCCCACTAAACTATTAATAGACACGCATTTATTAATATGAAAATTGCACTCTTGTCACATTTGCAACTGGGAGTACACCTGTCTGCAACTGGGAACTAGTACGATGGTTTGCAACTAGGAACTAATGCGATGGTTTGCAACTAGGAACTAGTACGATGGTTTGTAATTGGGAACTAGTACGACTGTGTGCAATTTTGAACTAGCACGAACGATGTGCAACTGAGAACTAGCACGACGGTGTACATTTGGGAACTAGTACAATGATTTGCAACTGGGAACTAGTACGGTGGTTTGTAATTAGGAACTAGTACGACTGTGTGCAATTTTGAACTAGTACGACGATGTGCAACTGGGAACTAGTACGATGGTTTGCAACTAGGAACTAATACAATGGCGTGCAACTGTGAACTAGTACGATGGTGTACAAATATGAATTAGTAGATGGTGTGCAAATGTGAACTAGTACGATGGTGTACAAATGTGAACTAGTACGATGGTGTACAAATGTGAACTTGTACGATGGTGTACAACTGTGAACTAGTACGATGGTGTGCACATGTAAACTAGTAGATGGTGTGCACATGTGAACTAGTAGATGGTGTGCACATGTGAACTAGTAGATGGTGTACAACTGTGAACTAGTACGATGGTGTGCACATGTGAACTAGTAGATGGTGTGCACATGTGAACTAGTAGATGGTGTACAACTGTGAACTAGTAGATGGTGTACAAATGTGAACTAGTACGATGGTGTACAACTGTGAACTAGTAGATGGTGTGCACATGTGAACTAGTAGATGGTGTACAACTGTGAATTAGTAAATGGTGTACAACTGTGAACTAGTAGATTGTGTACAACTGTGAACTTTTACGATGGTGTGCACATGTGAACTAGTACGATGGTGTACACATGTGAACTAGTAGATGATGTACAACTGTCAACTAGTACGATGGTGTACACATGTGAACTAGTAGATGGTGTACAACTGTGAACTAGTACGATGGTGTACAACTGTGAACTAGTAGATGGTGTACAACTGTGAACTAGTAGATGGTAAACAACTGTGAACTAGTAGATGGTGTACAACTGTGAACTAGTAGATGGTGTACAACTGTGAACTAGTACGATGGTGTACAACTGTGAACTAGTAGATGGTGTACAACTGTGAACTAGTAGGTGTGCACATGTGAACTAGTACGATGGTGTACAACTGTGAACTAGTAGATGGTGTACAACTTTGAACTAGAACGATGGTTTCACATGTGAACTAGTAGATGGTGTGCACATGTGAACTAGTATATGGTGTACATCTGTGAACTAGTACGAAGGTGCGCACATGTAAACTAGTAGATGGTGTGCACATGTGAACTAGTAGATGGTGTGCACATGTGAACTACTAGATGGTGTACAACTGTGAACTAGTAGATGGTTAACAACTGTGAACTAGTAGATGGTGTACAACTGTGAACTAGTAGATGGTGTGCACATGTAAACTAGTACGATGGTGTACAAATGTGAACTAGTACGATGGTGTACAACTGTGAACTAGTACGATGGTGTGCACATGTAAACTAGTAGATGGTGTGCACATGTGAACTAGATGATGGTGTGCACATGTGAACTAGTAGATGGTGTACACATGTGAACTAGTAGATGGTGTACAACTGTGAACTAGTACGATGGTGTACAACTGTGAACTAGTAGATGGTGTACAACTGTGAACTAGTAGATGGTATATAACTGTGAACTAGTAGATGGTGTACAACTGTGAACTAGTACGATGGTGTGCACATGTGAACTAGTACGATGGTGTACACATGTGAACTAGTAGATGGTGTACAACTGTGAACTAGTACGATGGTGTACACATGTGAACTAGTAGATGGTGTACAACTGTGAACTAGTACGATGGTGTACAACTGTGAACTAGTAGATGGTGTACAACTGTGAACTAGTAGATGGTTTACAACTGTGAACTAGTAGATGGTGTGCACATGTGAACTAGTAGATGGTGTACACATGTGAACTAGTACAATGGTGTACAACTGTGAACTAGTAGATGGTGTACAACTGTGAACTAGTAGACGGTGTACAACTGTGAACTAGTAGATGGTGTACAACTGTGAACTAGTACGATGGTGTGCACATGTGAACTAGTACGATGGTGTACACATGTGAAATAGTAGATGGTGTACAACTGTGAACTAGTACGATGGTGTACACATGTGAACTAGTAGATGGTGTACAACTGTGAACTAGTACGATGGTATACAACTGTGAACTAGTAGATGGTGTACAACTGTAAACTAGTAGATGGTGTACAACTGTGAACTAGTAGATGGTGTACAACTGTGAACTTGTACGATGGTGTACACATGTGAACTAGTAGATGGTGTACAACTGTGAACTAGTACGATGGTGTACAACTGTGAACTAGTAGATGGTGTACAACTGTGAACTAGTACGATGGTGTACAACTGTGAACTAGTAGATGGTGTACAACTGTAAACTAGTAGGTGTGCACATGTTAACTAGTACGATGGTGTACAACTGTGAACTAGTAGATGGTGTACAACTGTGAACTAGTACGATGGTGTACAACTGTGAACTATTAGATGGTGTACAACTGTGAACTAGTACGATGGTGTACAACTGTGAACTAGTAGATGGTGTACAGCTGTGAACTAGTACGATGGTGTACACATGTGAACTAGTACGATGGTGTACAACTCTGAATTAGTAGGTTTGCACATGTGAACTAGTAGATGGTGTACAACTGTGAACTAGTAGGTGTGCACATGTGAACTAGTACGATGGTGTACAACTGTGAACTAGTAGGTGTACACATGTGAACTAGTACGATGGTGTACAACTGTGAACGAGTAGGTGTGCACATGTGAACTAGTAGGTGGTGTAAAACTGTGAACTAGTAGATGGTGTGCAACTGTGAACTAGTAGATGGTGTACAACTATGAACTAGTAGATGGTGTACAACTTTGAACTAGTAGGTGGTGTAAAACTGTGAACTAGTAGATGGTGTACAACTGTGAACTAGTAGATGGTGTGCACATGTGAACTAGTAGATGGTGTACAGCTGTGAACTAGTAGATGGTGTACAACTGTGAACTAGTAGATGGTGTAAAACTGTGAACTAGTAGATGGTGTACAACTGTGAACTAGTACGATGGTGTACACATGTGAACTAGTACGATGGTGTACACATGTGAACTAGTACACGGTATGCACCTCTGATTAGCATGTTGGTGTGCAACGGTGAACAAGTGCGGTTGTGAGCAACATTGAACTAGTACGGTTGTGTGCAATTCAGAATATCCATGATGGTGTGCAACTGTGAACAAGTACACGGTGTGCACCTCTGATTAGCATGGAAGTGTGCGAAAGTGAACAAGTGCTGCTGTGAGCAACAGTGAACAAGTGCGGTTGTGAGCAACAGTGAACAAGTGCGGCTGTGAGCAACAGTGAACAAGTGCGGCTGTGAGCAACAGTGAACAAGTGCGGCTGTGAGCAACAGTGAACAAGTGCGGCTGTGAGCAACAGTGAACAAGTGCGGCTGTGAGCAACAGTGAACAAGTGCGGCTGTGAGCAACAGTGAACAAGTGCGGCTGTGAGCAACAGTGAACAAGTGCGGCTGTGAGCAACAGTGAACAAGTGCGGCTGTGAGCAACAGTGAACAAGTGCGGCTGTGAGCAACAGTGAACAAGTGCGGCTGTGAGCAACAGTGAACAAGTGCGGCTGTGAGCAACAGTGAACAAGTGCGGCTGTGAGCAACAGTGAACAAGTGCGGCTGTGAGCAACAGTGAACAAGTGCGGCTGTGAGCAACAGTGAACAAGTGCGGCTGTGAGCAACAGTGAACAAGTGCGGCTGTGAGCAACAGTGAACAAGTGCGGCTGTGAGCAACAGTGAACAAGTGCGGCTGTGAGCAACAGTGAACAAGTGCGGCTGTGAGCAACAGTGAACAAGTGCGGCTGTGAGCAACAGTGAACAAGTGCGGCTGTGAGCAACAGTGTGTATTTTGAATGATTGTGGGGTGATTGAAAATATTGCCTTCCAAGTTTTGTATTTACCTGTTATGTTGCATGAACTCCAAAGAGGGTGAATACAAAACTTGGAACAGCAATATTTTCAAAAACCCCACAGACATTAAAAATACATCTTATGGTATGGTGATGTGCAATAGTGAATTAGTACGGCTGTGTATGATGGTGAACAAGTACGGTTGAGAGCAACAATGTACTAGTAAGATAGCGCACCAATACGCCAAGTAATGTAGATTCCGTCTCATTAAGATATAATTTAAACAGACTTCACCCATTCTTCCGCTTCCATGAGCAACATTCTAATTTGTTGTGTGCGCAATATATATTGCGTGTGCTTTGACTATTATCTCTTCAGGTTCTCAACATTCCCCACTTGTTAAAATATCTCATACTACATGTCCTGCTACAACCATTATGTTTCTAATTTACAGCTATCCGCTATCTGATATTTATTCTGTTGTTATTGTGTGATCATACAGCAGAAGTCATGGCATTTAGGGATCATGTTTGATGAGCAAACCACGCCACATGTGACGGCAATTGGAGTCAGAAAAAGTGAAAGCAACTTGTGTCAAGACACAAAATAACAACATAAAAACTACGCTTCAAATTACGACACGCGGACGGAAGCACAAACGCATACACTTTGCGCTTCTGTTTCTTGCCACTTCATTATCTTTTTTGAGTAGTCCCCAAACTGTTTCGAGTCGCTACACCATTCTAGAATTACCAAGTCCCCTACAGCTTCGTTTTAAGTGTTTAAATGGGGTTTAAATGCAAAAGGATGCACTAAGTTTAATCCCACGTGGCTCGTTCTCTATCTCTAACCTTTAATTCCCATGTTCAAGCGCTCATTAAACAAACAGCGAAAAAAGTCTACCAACTCGCCAAGATTAAAAACTTCCTTGATGAGGACACAAGGAAACTATTCTATACTTCTCATATACAGACACACTTTGACAATTCTCTACAATCTGGGACGGCTGTTCTAATTCAAACACCAAGCGACTTTACTCACTCCAGAAACGAGCCATGAGTCTAATTTATAGCAAACATTTATCTGACAATCCTAGCCTGTATAAATGCCTTCAGTTACTACTATTCCGCAAACGCCTGCTTTTCAATAAAGCTAAACTAATTCACAACATCCTGCATCGGAATGCCCCAAATTACCTGTGGCCATTGTTTAAATATAATGCTAGACACAGTAAACGTTTAAATATACTACACATTCCGAAGCCTAGGATTGACTTATACAAAACAAGCCTAACGTACTCTGCAGCTCAGCTGTGGAACAATCTTCCACAAGAAATCAAAGACATCACCAATCCCTATTCATATAATCGCAAATTATTCGAACACTATCTCAATACGGATTACCTTCCCCCTTAATAATTGAGATAATAATAATAATAACAAAACCCTAGTATAACAGCCAATCCCCTTTTTGTAGGCCAGTATATTCCACATGGCTAACAACAAGTGTCAGACCATTATCTAATATTACTGTGTCGTGTAGTTTTGATGTTTGCATTTTGCCCATGCCTTTATAATGCATATCTTTTATATTGTTGCTGTTCTTTGTTAGCCTTGAATGATGTGTGAATGAAATAATGTATGAAAGAGAGTGATAGAAGGGCAGAATGTTAGACGGGCCTGCGTGCCCAATTCTTAACCCTTTGAAAATAAAGTTTGTTCGTTCGTTCGTTCGTTCCGTAGGACGGCTGCCGAGAGCGTAGCATAAAGCACGAACTCCGTTGCTTCAGCCACGATCCTCAGGAGTCTCCAAGAAAACTGCATTTGGGAACAGAATTACGGAATCCGGAATCGAACACAAAGCCTTCGGGGAGCGAGGCAGACGGTATGTCCACTTCGACACATGAGATCCCTACACAGCTTTCAGTTTAGTTTTAGTTTTAGTTTTAGTCGACGGATCAACACCACGGCACACGGGTGTAACCCATAAGTGCTCCGTTCTACTCCTAACTCAAGCATTTATTCCGGAGAATCTCACCGCAGTGCACGAACTCTGTAGCACTGGCGAGGATCCTGAAATACTTTAGGTAGATTTTTAACTCGAAATTTTGCCTGGGCAGCGCCGTTAGGCTACTCTTTTTCGATTTCCAACTGCCAAGGGATAATTTACGTGCGCAACAATACATACGGGCGTCCGATCTCACTACCCAGATACCAGGGAAAATTTTGGTAGGCCTACTAGAAGTCCACGTGAAGAAATCCCGGTAAGCTTCCAGTTATAATAAGCAAGTAACCCGCGAACTTGGTGACAACTGACAAGATTGAGGGGAACAGAACAAGGGGAAGGCAGAGAAATAAAACCTGGGTGTCAGCCACGTGATATGGTCGAGACAAGAACATTGAGCTGATCCACGACTCAGGTGATCGTGTGAGATGGCGAGACATGACCGTCCACGCTTATCGGCATCGCACATAATAATGATGAATCCGCTATCCAGGTCTACAATAGCCAATTAACCCGTAACACTTTCGTTCAAAGCAGGCCAAGAAAAAACAAAACCGGTAACCAACTGTAATAATAGTCACGTAAACCTTGAGAGTGTGTGTTGGAGTCATGGTTAGGATGTGACGCTGACAGTGGTATGAACGTGGTCGGAAGAGGCTTTTATATCAGTTCTCGACGTTCGCTACGGAAGGGAACGAATGACCACCTATTCCCCCGCGCCCTCATGCCTGCATGTGACGGTCCCATCACTTCACATATCCACAATAGGCTTTCGCTACGGGACTACAGACAGAAGAAGTAACCCAGGCTTCCTTTTATAACAATGGAGGTACACAAATAAAATAACATAACTTCTCTAATAGTTAAGTAACCCGGGACCCAATTTTATAACAGCTAAGTAGTCCAAGACCCACTTTTATAACAGCTAAGTAACACTAGAACCACTTTTATAATAGCTAAGAAACCCGGGACCCCCTTTCATAACAGTAACAGCTAAGTAACCCGAGACCCACTTTTATAACAGTTAAGCAGCCCGGGACCATCGTTATAACAGCTAAGTAAACCAGGACCCCTTTTATAACAGCTAAGTAACGAGGGACCCACTTTTATAACAGCTAAGTAACCCAGGACCCTCTTTCACAACAGCTTAGTAACCCAGGACCCACTTTCACAACAGCTAAGTAACCAGGGACCCACTTTTATAATAGCTTAGTAACCAACGGCTTCCTATTATAACACTTGCGGTGCCCGCGACGCACTTTTATGATAATATAGCATCCTGAGTTTGAAATAACTTCCAGGCATTGATCACACAAAGTGAATGCAACCACTAGTAGTGACATCAACAAATGCGGTGCACTTTCAGGGTAACATTTTACATTTCCTATACATGATTCATCATTATCATCAAGTACCCTGCCAGCTGGTTCATATCTGCCTACTGATCGTGGTCTCTCGTGTTTTTGAACAACTCTGCTGATGATATTCCTCCTCGGTCCATCCAGCATAATTTCTCTTGGTCTGCCTCTGCCTCTCTTCCCCTTAAACTTTCCAGTTGTCACAATGTTCTCCAATGCATCTCTTCTCATCACATGACCAAAGGAAGTCGTTAGTTCTTTATTATTGTTGTATATAATTTTCTAGTTTCAGTAGCCTCTTTCAGACGATAGTTGTTAGTTCCTCTAGCAATCTAAGTCATTCGCAACATTATAAGGGATAAGCCGGCTCCGTGACGAAGAGTTTACGGACGCAGTTCGTAATCCCGCATACCGCGTTCGAAACAAATACTGCGGGCGATTTGGCAGCAGATCGCCTCGTGTTGGTTTTTTACGAAATGGTATGGGTGCTGGTCGTTCACAAAGCAATGGAAAACTACTGATCTTGCCAAGAAATCGTAAACTTGCCAAGAGCTCACAAACAGCAAATAATGCTGGGGTTGACTGTGACGTCCTGTAAAATGATTTGGAACTAACTTTTTATAAGGGATTGCCGAAACAACTCGTACAATTTGACGCACCTGAAATATACATTAGCCAGTCTCCCTCGTCTAGGAGTTACACGACTTTCTCCATAATCCCGTATATTCTCGTGAGTAACGTGACATTTGCGAGAATCGGGAGCGGTTCTCTCCGCGTCGGTAACTTATGGAGTAAGTGAGCCGGTCGATCAGAACGCAATGGCAAACTACTGAGCGTAATCTTGCCATGAAATCAACAATCAGCTGAAAGGTTCTGATGTTGACAGCGATGTTATGTAAAGGATATGCGAACCAAATATATATATATATATATATATATATATATATATATATATATATATATATATATATATATATATATATATATATATATATATATATATATATATATATACGATATCCAATTTCATCACCGAGACAAGAGACACACGCGTGAAGTACACAACAAGGAAACGGGTGAGTAACCTTTATAATATATATCTTACGACAAATAGCCGAGAACAATTGGGAATATAAAAGAGATCTCCATAACATTTTTGTGGATTTAAAAAAGACTTATGATAGTGTCCATAGGAATAGTCTATGCAGGAATTTTGAATACCAAGGAAGTTAATCAACATGACCAGACTATGCATGGAAGATACTTATAATATAGTAACATATAAAGGCAGGAAATCTGACCCTTCCCAAATAACCTCTGGCTTGAAACAGGGTGATGCACTATCGCCGCTCCTTTTCAATCTGGCTCTAGAGAAAGTTTAAGGAAGGTAAAGGAGGAATGTGCTATTGGAGGAACATCCAGACTGCTTGGTTACGCAGATGATATAGATATTATAGGGGAACATGAACAAAAGACAGTGGAAATATTGAGTCACTTAAAGGAAAAAGCTCAACAAATGGGGCTGGTTATCAACCAAGATAAGACAGAATATATGGTAATTTCAAGAGAAGGAACGGCTAAAAACTCTGGCCACATACAAATAGATAATATGACCATTAAAAGAACGGAAACATACAAATACCTGGGTACAATCTTCAACTGCTCCAACATAATAAGGGAAGAAATACAAGCTAGAATCAACTCTGGAAATAAGATATACTATGCACTACAACATCTACTAAAATCAAATGCGCTATCTCGAAACACCAAAATCACAATTTACAAAAACACTGATCAGACCAGTTGTGCTGAATGGCTCTGAAAACTGGAGTACAACTAAAGGAGACGAAGCCTTGTTACAAACCATTGAGAACAAAGTCTTAAGAAGCATCTTTGGGCCCATTAGGGATACACAAAGTGGAGAGTGGAAAAGAAGAAGCAACAAAGATATTTATGATCTGTTTAAGTCCAGCTAATCACTGGTATCATGAAGGCTAATAGGCTGCAATAGCTGGGGCATATAGAAAGAATGGAAGATAATAGGGAAACAAAATTCTCTTTCATTCAAGAAATAAATGACCGTAGACCCCGAGATAGACCAAGAAGACGGTGGAGAGATAATACATGTACAGACCTACAAGCACTTGGAATCAACGACTGGCAAGAGAAGGTCAACCAGAGAGACGAATAGAGACGGCTTGTATCTGCAGCAAAGAACCTCAATGGCTCGGAATGCTGAAGAAGAAGAATATACACACACACGCACGCACGCACGCACGCACGCACGCACGCACGCACACACACACACACACACATATATATATATATATATATATATATATATATATATATATATATATATATATATATATATATATATATAATTTGATGTAAAGTTGTTATGTTGTTGTATTAGCGTATGTCTGTTGTTTTTGCGGCAACGTTTTGTCTCGTGTGATCGTGTTCTAGTAAACCTTACCAATTCTACTTCTGGGTTTTGTTGTTGTTGTTGTTGTTGTTGTTGTTTTTTGATTCTCTCTCTACATAAACTATCCTTTGGCCAACCTTCAGTCTGTGGTCCACATGTTGGGAACCCCTGATCCATTTCACCTTGCGATCGATACTACCTGAAATAACCAACTCTCGGGGTATTCTTCTTCTTAATATCAAGTTCTGTGTTCGCTTCCGGTCAGTGCAAGCAGAAACAAGAAAACGGAATACAGAAGAGAGCATGCACTAACATCATTCACCAGCGCCATTACACTTAAAGCATACGTCATTATCATGTGTCATGTTGATAAGCGTGGGTTCCCCATCTCACATCATCATAACAGTTTTGGCACTTACCTGTGCTTTTGTCTAAGCGGGCCAAATTTCAGAAATAATATTTCCTGCCGGGCCACGCACCTAATTATTTTGTTAACTTAAAGTAAACAAGCAAGCGTTCTACAGCTTCGACCACATCGTCGTTTCCCACTCCGCGGGCCGCAACATGGCTACCGGCGGGCCGCATGAGGCCCGCGGGCCTCGTGTTAGCCACCCCTGGTCTAAATGATAACTTGTGGCCTCGATATCTAGATATTTATCTCTCTGACTTCCCTTTGACTTATTTTGTTTTCCATCAGCTATCACTTAGTGTATAGCTGATATCTCCTCATAAAGTGCCCACAAATATATCTTGGCTGTTTACGTCTAATTTATCTAATCAATTTGCGGTGTTTTTTTCTTTGTTTTTGTTAATTTTGTTGTTGTTTTCGTCGTTGTCGTCGTCGTCGTTGTTGTTGTTGTTGTTGTTGTTGTTGCTGCTGTTGTTGTTGGTGTTGTTGTTGGTAGAACGGAATCATTAATTATTTCAGTCCGCCAATGGAATGCTTTGCTTGGTCTTAAGAAACCACATGTCCACTGCCATCGGTGTTTCCCAGCTTGTCTGCTTAGTGTCCGTGTTTTACATCCATTTGACAGTACAGGTTGTAATTAGCACTTCCATCCATCCATCATGTGATATGCCGATAAGCGTGTCATGTTTTGCCATCTCACTCAATCACCAGAGTCGTGGATCAGCTCCGTGTTCCCGTCTCGACCATGCCATGTGGCCAAGCAATCCAGGTATTTACTTCTCGGTATTCCCCATGGTCTCTTCCCTTCGATCTTGCCAGTTATCACCAAGTTCTCCAATCCATTTCTTCTCATAACATGTCCAAAAAATTGTAACTGAGTACGTCTAATGTCTCTAATCAGTTTACGATCTTCATTTGTTTCTTGAAGGACTTGTTCATTGTTTTTTTTTTTTTTCTTTTCTGTATGTCCATTGTATTCTTTGCATTTTCCTCAGAAACCACATATCCACAGCCATCAGATGTTTTTCAGCTTGATTGCTCATTGTCCACACTTCACATCCATACAAAAGTACAGGTTCTGTGTAGCACTTCAACACTCTTTTTCAAGTTTCAATTGATATCACTTTATTGGTCAGTATGTGTTGCATCTTGCAAAAGGCTACCTTCGCCATGGCATTTCTTGTTCTAATCTCTTCAAGGCATATCCCAGCAGATGTTATGACTGTTCCGAGATAACTGTACCAATTAACTTGCTTAAGAATACGCCCATTTACTCGTATATCACATTGTGGTATTTCTTTCTTCCCAGTGACGACCATAATCTGTGTCTTCTTACTATTCAATTCAACCCTGGTTGCTCACAGTGTGCAACAACCACATCTACTAAATGCCGCAGGTCCTGTTCATTGTCTGCAATCAAGACTGTATCGTCTGCATATCTAATGTTATTGATGTATCTTCCCCCAATGTTGCTTCCTTCCATATCTATATATATATATAAAACACGATGTATGTATTTCCGTCCGTTCTTTATGCGTTCGCGAACGGTCCATCCGATTGAGATGAAATTTTCTACACGTTTTCCTTTCATTCCTGTGCAACTTTCTGTCATAGTTTTTTAGTTTTTTTTTTTCGGCTACTTACTTACTAAAATTTAATATTTCATTTTTCATTATAATTTCTATATAGCAAGGGGACTTAACTCTAGAAAAGTTATTTCAAGGGGCATAACTTTTAATAACATTTCTATATACTTTATAGTCATATTGTTGCATGGTTTTCAAAGATTTATAAACTCTTTGCCTATAGTTATTTACAGGCATATGAGTTATAATAAATAATGATATAATCTTTAAGGCATTTTCAAAGTTTTCATAAAAATAATGCATAATGCATAACATTGTAACTCATCTTTTTATGCTTAAAGAAGTTATCTACAGTCATGTAGGTGATTAAAAACAGTTTTCATTAAAAATAATGGATGGTGTGTGGAAGGACATTCTTGTAAGTTACTGTGTGAATTTAATGAGAGGCTCCCCGCCAGGAGCTGGGCGAAGCCACGCCGGGTCAGATAGATAGACAGACAGACAGACAGATAGTCGGGAACGAGAGCTTATATGACTACTTATATGAATTTAATTAGATGCTCTCCACCAGGGACTGGTTGAAGCCGGGCCGACTCAGACAGACAGACAGACAGACAGACAGACAGACAGACAGACAGACAGACAGATAGTCGGGAACGGGAGCTTATATGACTACGTATATGAATTAAATTAGATGCTCCCCACCAGGGACTGGGTGAACCCGGGCCGGGTCAGACAGACAGACAGACAGATAGACAGACAGTCGGGAACGGGAGCTTATATTACTACGTATATGAATTAAATGAGATACTCCCCACCAGGGACTGGGTGAAGCCGGGCCGGGTCAGACAGACAGACAGACAGACAGACAGATAGTCGGGAACAGGAGCTTATATGACTACTTATATGAATTAAATGAGATGCTCCCCACCAGGGACTGGGTGAAGCCGAGCCGGGTCAGCCAGACAGACAGACAGACAAACAAGCAGACAGACAAGACAGACAGACTGATAGATAGATAGATCCCCTCCAGGGACTGGGCGAAGCCGGGCTGGGTCAGCTAGTCTTCTATATTTCTGAAAATATTTTCGCTGTACAGGGAAAAAAGATATGAAGACATTACACATCCTTGTCTCACACCTCTTTTAATAGGCTGATATTGACCTACATCATTATCAATTCTGATGGCAGCTTGTTGTTTCCAATATATGTTGTTTTACAAGTCTAAGGTCTTTTCCATCTATTTGTAGATCTTCAAGCATCCTTATCTTGTCAACATGTCTCACTTTATCGAAAGCTTTTGTGTAGTCAATAAAACAAAGATATAAATCTTTGTTTACTTCTATAGAACGTTCAACTACTGTTCTCAGTATATACACAGCATTTACTGTGGCCTTGCCTTCTACAAACCCACATTGTTCTTCTCCTATTTGGGGTTGTATTTTCTTAACTCTTTGCATGATAATTCTCAGCAAAATCTTCGTATTGTGGCTCATTATACTAATTGTTTGATGTTGTTAACATTCTAAGGCTCATGATTTCTTCGGGATTGCAATAAATATAGAATTACATAATTTGGGAGGTATATCTCCAGTATCATATATTGCGTTCAGCAGTCTAGTGACTTGGTCTATTCCATCATCATCATCATCATCATCATCATCATCTTTATCATCATCATCTTCCACTTCTGCCGTCAAGCGTCGTGGGGAGGAATAATTTGCGTTCCAGCGCTCGGTGGACGGCATTGGATAGTGTCATTCCGTGTGGTTGTACAATGTCTTTGATGTCGTCAATCCATTTTCTTCTTGGACGTCCTCGTGGTCTCGTCGCAGATGATCTTTGATGTAAGGCCAGTGATGGTAGTTGCTGATGTTGCATTCTAACGACATGGCCAAACCACTTGATCTTCTGTCTTTCAATACATGTGGCACAAGGTTTTGATCTCACAGTCTGTCTGATAACAGCATTTCTTACTCGGTCTCGGATTGTTAAGTTGGCAGCTCTCCTCAGGCATCTCATTTTGCAGGTGTTGATTTTGCGAAGGTGTCATTTGGATAAAATCCAGGTTTCAGATTGATAGCATAGGGTTGGTGTGAATATGCTGTTTATTATCTGTCGTTTTGCGGATATGGGTATGTTTGGATGCTTCAGTAAGGGTGATAGTTGATATGTAAGTGCACTAGCTTTTTGACATCTGATTTCAAATTCTCTGTCCAATCTGCCATCTTCTGTGATCATACTTCCAAGGTATTTGAATTCTTTAACTTTTTTCAGAGGTGTGTTATTTATCTGTATACTTAGTGGGCCTGGCGATCTGCTAATTTGCATTACTTCGGTTTTGGCTGTGTTTATACTCATATTGTATCTGCTGCAGGTTGAACTCAGATTAGTAATATGATTTTGTAGTCAGCCCTCATCGCTGTAAAACAGGCACTGATCGTCTGCAAATAGAAGTTTATTTATTCCTTGTGAGTCAGTTGTTTCATCTGGAGTAAAGAGTTCTAAATTTTCTGAATCTGTTCTGTCGAGACTTGCTTCTTTGGAAATTCTGTCCATGTAGATATTGAATAGCAGGGAAGAGATGGTCTATTCCATATTCTTCTAAATTGTGATGTTATCTGTACCCGGGGTCTTGTCCGTTTTCATATGGTTAAGAGCATTCTGAACTTCCATCTTCAAAACTGATGGTCCTTCATTATTATTCCGATGATCATATTGGTCTTCTCTTGTATCATTATAAAGGTCTTTCACATAATCTGACCACGCATGTAAAATCTGATCTTTTTCTATTATGATGTTGCCATCTTTGGTTTTTAGGCAACCCGTTGATGTGTGTGTTCTTTTGTTAGTGATGTCATTAATTCTTCTGTGCATTAATTATGTATTCTGAGTGTTGTGTTGGTTTTCAATTTCCTTGCAATTTTCCTCAAGCCATGTTTCTTTTGACTCATTGCATAGCTTCCTAATTTACCTGTGAATCTCTTCATATTTTTCCTTGTTAGCACTTCACCACTCTTTATTTTGTATTCGTATACATCGTGATTTATCCGTTGAGCTATTTATTCTCCGGCTGGGTCCTTCATCTGCCTAGCTATCCATCTACGAGTGTTTGTGGAGAGATGTAATTGTGTAAGCTAGGCGGTATGGCACTTAACCATGATTACACCAAAAATGAGGGACGCAGAGGTGTTTCTAAGGCACCAGGGCCGGGTTATATACTGGCCAAGACCTATTGACACGTCCTCGTCGAACGTCCTGGGCAACAGGTCCCTTCGGGGTCCTGGCTAAAGTCAGTAGGATCGCCGATTCCTCCGAAGTCGGAGAGTGTCTGCCTGTACGGCGAGAAACCACCAGTCTGCACACCAATAAGCCAGACACGGGACAACGGATACTCACGCAAACCTCAGATCCTGTATGACATCACACTGATGTTGGACAACAGGATGTCTTCATCCGACATAAAGGACGTTGGAGCTCAAGCCAACGAATACAAGCAAGCAACCAACCAAAAATGCCTGAACGACGCTCGCACTCTTGTCGTATTTGCAACCGTGAACTAGTGGGTTGTGTGCAAGTGCACAGCATGGTGTGCATTCCATCAACTGACTTCGCCTATTATTCCACTTCCGCAAGGAACAATCTAATTTGTCAATCTAATGTATCAATTCGTATGATGACTCCTTTAAGTGGCAAATAATTTTCTCTCACTGTCATTCCCTTTTTATCTTTCCACAAATATTTCCACTTGTCACATGTTTCAGTTGTTGTCTTCTCATAATTTGGCCCAAACACAACAAAACATACCACCTTTTTCTGATGTGTGTGATAATTTATCTTTGGTTATTAGTCCTTCTCAAAATATTGAGATTAGTCATTTTGGCTGTCGAAAGAATTTTCAGTATTCTTCTCCAAGGCTTCTAGAGTTCTTTTCGCTAGTTTACTAATTGTCCATGATTCGCAGCCATGTTAGCTAATCGAAATAAACCGCAAGTCACTGAGACAGTATGGAAATTGGTTTTCACATACCGCCTATGTTTACCGGGGAAATATAAACTGGAATATTTATGAAACCGAAAGGTCAAGGGCCAGGATTGTTTTTAAAATAGTCATAGGTTGAGCGGGAGTGCATGACCGAATAGCGGCAAGGTCATCCTCTATTGTTGACTAGCAGTTTCTCAGGGAGAGGAGTGCTGGATGTAATGTACACTTTGGGTTCAAGCTGTCAGATGGACAACAGGGGAACGTTTGAGGTAGCATAATTTATGAGTACAGGCGGCATTGGAAGTGACCTTAGTTGTCAGAGGGGAACGCTATACTCCAAATTTATGGCGGCGGGAAAAGATGGACCCGGCCATGAACCGGAAAAATAATATCGATTTGGGTTAATATGATGCAGAGTATGCAAATTAATCAAGGTACGCGAGGTACGGATTGGAGGACCTTCGGGGGGTGAGAAAGGGCATGGTCACGCGATTCCAGAAAGGCGCCAAATGCAGCAGGATTTATACGCGGTACAGCAAACAGTTGGGGAGATAAGCAGATTTTAGACGGCCGAGTGCAGATACTCAAAGGCTGTTGAGACCAAGAAGGCTGTGGCAACTCTGCTCGGGCAGATATACCCGAGGACCAAAGGAAACACGGACTTAAGTGTTGGAAGAAAGAGCCGCCCAAAAGAAACTATTGATTGCTGCTGTCAATTGCAATCATTAAGGAAAGTCACACAAGACTAGAGTGGGCTAAGAGGACACACGTTTGATGGGATCATCCAGAGGACTGTGTCGAACAAAGTTGGAAGGAGCCTGACTTTATTGGAAAGTGGCGAAATCACTCTGAGACGGGCGGTGATCAGACCAAAGCACCCGTAGGCAGGCGAGCAATTATCCACTGGACAGGACTCTTACGTAAGTTGATTAAGATTAATTTGTATACCTGTTAGTCTATAGTCGGGCGCGGTAATGGTACTTAGGTTTAGAAAGCAATGGCAAGCTACCGTGGATAAATTTACCGAGGAATCGTGAGCGGTCAGTGAAAGCTAGGATTGACTGCGACATTCTGTAACGGACCCGTATCTAACTACCTAACTAGAACAACAGGCTAAACCAGGGAGCATTGGCAAACTACAATAGGCCGATAGCGGGGATTGACTGCGACGTAAACCATACTAGGGGTCATTATTTACGAACGGGAATAGTAGCCTCAAAAATCCCCGATTTATTTCTCAATAGAAATGTAAACACGACAGGACAGTTAGGGCGGATACTAGACTCGGCCACTAGGTCAAACCAAACAATGGGACCAGCTGGCTACTGCATTTAAACGGACCCGGAACAAGCCTGTGAAAAAATAAGAATGCAGTGTTGTGTAGCAGAGGGGAAATCGGGGTCAGGCTCTGTTATGATTAGCGCGAAAGACAGTATCGCCCTGCGAATTTAAAGTCGCGGGTTCGGATCCTCACGGAAAACCGGGAATAAAGGTTTAAATGGCTTTAATACTATAAGGCGAGATGGGGAATAGACAGAATAAGGATAGACGGGGAATGGTTGTATACAACTGGAGGCGTGGACGCGCACTAAGTGAGCTGAAGGGAACAGGAATGCCTTTGGATAGAAACGTTACAGACTGGTTGTGAGAATATCTTGGGTAAAGAAAGGGACATGTGCGTCCATACTTCAAGGACTGAATATTGAGGAAGGTTGGCTAGTAAAGACGATGGACTGTACTGCGGGAATGGATGAAGATGCACGTTGATCAATTATCATGGTTAAGATGTTGTTAGGTGTGATATTAGTCTATGTCGTCAACATGGGTTTGTGTTAATAACTGTGTGGGTTTAGGTAGTCGATGTTGACGGCCCATAATGATGGTTAATCATGAGTGGACTTATGCACTGCAAAAGATTATAATGATTGTAGGAGTTTTAGTGTAAAAGGGCATTTCATATATGTGATTTTTGGGCAGTATATGTGTCCCACCTTGTTGTCTTATGATTATTGTGGGGGTACCAAGCTGCACTGATATTGTTAATGATGTAGATTTATGTTGTTATTAATAATGGCTATGATATACACAGTGGTGATGAGGCGTAGGGGTTCATGGTTTAGGTTACATATAGACGACGCATGAAGGGAGCTGAAGTCATTATTAATCAATAGCTATGTTTATGATGTGTTGATTGTTTTGTGATTAAGGACAGGGGGAATTTATGTTGTTGAGAATGCATATATATAAGTATGTATAATATTAATACATGCTGTTGAGGGCGATGATGGCGCCAATGATAAGGAGACATGGCGCCAGTACATGTCACTGGTGTGTTGTGTTGTCAGCCCCGGGGGCAGAAATGTTGTTGTTGGGGGTTACTTGATATAGCTGTTAAAATGTGGTGTCCAGTTATCAGCTGTTGTGTTATGTGTTCGGTGCGGGGAAACCCGGCCGGTGTGGGCAAGCGGATCAGGAGTTGTTGTCTAGGGTTGTCCCACTGCCGAATTGTATGTGTCTGTCCGCTGAGGAAAGACTGTCAGTGTCGGCGTGGGTATTGTATTAATGTCACATGATTATTACACATGGTGAAGTGTTTGGGGGATTATGGATTGATGTTGGCATCGGGGAACACTGGTTGATGGTGTACGACCGCCCAGGCAGTGATGGAATATCACTGACCCGATGTCAATACACGTAGCCGAAGACAAGGGTGAGCCGTAAGTTGATGACATCAGATGATGCTGTTCACGTGGTCAAGGGTGTCTTTTTGTTTAATTTTCAGGTTGTCGCTTGATCGATTGCCTGGGTAAACTAGTGGGCGGTCATTTGACGGTGGTAGTTCGAGTGTGTGCATTCTTATTAGAGTTATATACTTTCTCGTCAGATTGGCGTACTATCTTATTACATTCCCCTGATTGATATGTGACTAGTTATTGGCTTAGTTACAATTCCTTAGATTATATATTCGGTCAATGGTATTCTAAAGTTGTTAGTTATTTGACAGCATTTTTCCCATATTAACTGGGATTGTTTTCACACGATACTTTGTATACTTTGTAATTTCTTTTGAGAAGCAAATAAACTTGATTCAGTGTTAGCTTATTCTTTTGATTGCCTGTAATATTGTCGGTTAGGATAGTGTTGTATTCGTGACCTGCGTACCTATATACTTGTGAGGTTGGTAGATGAAACCAAGGGTAATCACACATCAGTGGTTCTCTCTACGACCGGAAGACGGACAATCTTTATCTATCAATTCTTTATTCTTTACACCTCTCTTCCTTCCCCTCTCTGACCTTTATTCTGCCCCTTCTCTCTCTCTCTCATCTCTCATCTTCGTGCTATCACATCACAATCAACATCCTATTAATTTCGGCTGTTTATAATTTGTTACGCAATTTTACGTTCAATAGCTTATCATTGATTTCCGAGCGGCTTACACTGAGACAATGTTTAACATCACCGCAAAGAGTCCTGCTACCATATCGCCTACGACTAACTTCGAACCTGATATGCCGGGATTGTGAAACTGCGTTCAATACCCCTAAGCCAAAGACACTGATACGGTGCAGTGTAGACAAACGTGCTGAATATCTGCGATGTGAAATTTCCTACTAAACTAATCCCAGCTAACAATGACCCCCCAAGAATACAATTTATTCATCCTGAGGTCACAATCCACAGGTTGGGATTCACTGATCTGGTTTACCTAGCGATCGATAATACCTCAAATTACCAGTTCCCTGGGAGTTCCTCTTCTTAATATCACGTTCCACGGTCGCATCAGGCCTTGGAAGGTTGAAATAAGAAACCAGGACACAGAACACAGAACACAGAGAAGAGCAGGCACTAAAGTACTCGCCAGAACACACACATACACTGATTCAGTGCAGTTGGATAGTATATCGCCATACGTGACCTCTCATTTGGACACAAGGATGATATATTGTCATACTAGGCTCGTCGTGTTATTTGTTTTGTTTCGTGGTTTCAATACTCAGTGCACGGAAATTTACATTATAATATAACACGCACGCACGAGCGCGCGCGCGCGCACATACACACACACACACACACAAGTAGGTTTAGAGCGAACATGGTACACAATCAATTGAACAAGTATTATAATGTAAATGTCCGTTCACTGAGCAGCGAAAGTGCGGAAGATAGCACGAAATCAAACCAAAATAACATGATGACCCTAGTATGACGAAATATAGTCCTCTACCCACATGGGAGGTGACAACGGGCGATACTTGACACTGAATCAGTTAACCTGCAGGGTAA
The DNA here is from genome assembly GCA_014155875.1 of Cepaea nemoralis. NCBI lineage: Eukaryota > Metazoa > Mollusca > Gastropoda > Stylommatophora > Helicidae > Cepaea > Cepaea nemoralis. The sequence continues at coordinate 825,427 of JACEFZ010003895.1, forward strand.
TATTAAACACAGAGATTCCGGTGATGAATGGAGCTGTGGAGCAGCCCATAGATAGTTGTTATTTACGATCTCAAGTTCTCGACGGTAGTCAGAGGTTCTCTTTATAGAAACAATAGCTACGGCCACCGACCAGTATGGTCACTGCTAAAAGGGAAGGCAATGATGGCAATCCCTTTTTCGGACGCATCGCATATCATGTCTGTAAGCAACTATTCCAACGTGAATCAGAAATTATTGGCAGCACGCGAGACAGACGGTTGTGAACAGACATGATCACCGACGCCACACGGCATGGGCTATGAGAAGTGATGTCTGCTTGTGATGTTTACTTGTTATTGTCATGTTTATTTGTCATATAACAGGTAAATATCTCTAGTAGATATATTTACCTGTTATTGGCACGCCTGCTTGTAATTGCCGACTCGTAGCAAAGAGATTACGGACGCAGTTCGTAATCCCGCATACAGCGATAAAAACACCCTGCGGGCGATTTGGCAGCAGACATCCTTGTGTTGGGTTTTTTATAAAATAGTATGGGGATGCTTCCCGTCAAGATGGCGGCGAAAGGTTTTGTGTGTGTGTGTGTGTGTGTGTGTGTGTGTGTGTGTGTTTATAGACCGTTCCCTTTTTCGCGTAGGAAATGGATTTTTTCAACTCTTGCGTGTAATTTGTGTGCCAGGATGTAATATCAGGAGTTTCTTTCTCAGGATCTGCGCCGATGCTACGGAATTTCGTTCATTAAGCGAAGCAATCCTTGAGTGAATTTTCACAGCATGTGTGTTTCCGTGGTGTTCGGATATTTTCAAAATAGTGGAACGTTTGTGCTTCGTGCGTTTAACAAGGCGACGTGGAAGGCGTGGTGGCCGCAAACGGCAAGGCATACGGGGTGGGGCAAGACGTTTTAGATTCAAGTGTGCATGTCTGGGCCTCAGGAATGCCCTTATTCTATATTTGAACTGAGCCAGAGTAAAACAGCGGGGCCCTATTCTAGAAAACCTGGTATACAGGAACGAAAACGTAGCGCTCCAGGAGACGAGACTGGGTGATCAGTTACTCCAAATTGCCGGCTTCAAATGCTTCTACAAAAGGCGACATCTGGAAATGTCGATTCTCATTCGCGACTGCATGGTGGCGTCAGAGCTAGACATGTCCTGTTTTGACAATGACGACATACAAATAAAGGCGGTAAGAGTTAAATTCGGTCTACCATTCGTGTTGGTTAATGTTTATGCCCGTAATGCAAGTGTGGGTTCCCAGAAGTGGCTGTGCTTAAGTGACATATTAGGTCACGAGAGAAATGTTATTTTCTGTGGCGATTTCAACGCTAAAGGCAGATCATGGGGAAACATTTTCTCCAACACACAAGGGGAGGAGTTCGAGACTGCACTTGAAACCACTGGCCTGGTTTGTATCAATAGTGGCTGTGTCACCAGGACAGCAAGCCGGCCAGGTGATGAGGCCAGTGCTATTGATATGGCGCTGGTTTCTCCTTCACTTACTACAGTGTGCAGATGGGGTGTACTAGGGTACCACGGCAGCGACCACCACCCTTGCAGCATATTGGTGGAGAAAGGCATATCCAGGCAGCACAAGTCAACGGTCAAGACTTTCCAGTGTGACAGCACAGGGCAAGATGTGGTGAGTAAAATACGGCGCGACAAGCGCAGAAAGCTTCATGGCAGGAAAAAAAGCTGAGAGCATCCACCGTGGTGGAATATTGAGATGGAGAAGGCCTGGGTTGATAAGCGTAGTGCTGTAAGGAAATGGCAAATCGCCAAGAAGAACAGAGTTGCCCATCCTACGCACCTTGAGCACCTTGGGTGTATCAGATGAGGGACATTTTGCTTATGACCGAGAAGTTTTCCAGATGGTTGTTATGTGAGCGAGGTTCTGCAAAGGACATGCAACCGAATGAATGACTGAATGAACGAACGAACGAACGAACGGACGAACGAACGAACGAACGAATGACTGAATGAATGAATGAATGAATGAATGAATGAATTAATGAATGCACCCTGCGGTCGTGACCCACAGGTTGAGAACCACTGATCCGGTTCACCTAGCGATCGATGAAACCTCAAATTACAAGCTGCCGGGGAGTTCCTCTTCTTAATATCACGTTCCATGGTCGTTTCCGGTCAGGGGAATTGGAAATTAAAAAACAAAACAAAAAGAAAGCACGGACTAACTGAAACATTCACCTGCACGTGCACTCATATAGCACACGCAATCACGTTTGGTTTGTTTCGTCCGTATCTCTTGTCTTTCGTCTGTCCATGTGGCGGACAAAACATACACACGTGTTACATGTTAGTTTATTTGATGTTTCCTCCGTCCGACCCGTCATTCGTCTGTTCATCTGACGGACAAAACAAACAAACAAACAAACAAACAAACACATGTTTGATTTGTTTGTTCATGTATTGTCTTATATGTCCATCAGTCTGTCTTGCTTATTAGTTATGAATGTACAAACCATTCATCAAGTCAGCCAACCATTCAAAATACATTTGTCCACCCAACTACCAATCTATACTTGCCTACTACCAACTTACACAGACGCATCCATTCATACATCTATTCATCCGTCCATCCTTCCTGTTATAATAGCCAAGTAACTCGTCGTATTCTGTTAGAATAGCGATGACGAAGAAGAAGAAGAAGAAGAAGAAGAAGAAGAAGAAGAAGAAGAAGAAGAAGAAGAAGAAGAAGAAGAAGAAGAAGAAGAAGAAGAAGAAGAAGAAGAAGAAGAGGAAGAAGGAGAAAAAGAAGAAGAAGAAGAAGAAGAAGAAGAAGAAGAAGAAGAAGAAGAAGAAGAAGAAGAAGAAGAAGAAGAAGAAGAAGAAGAAGAAGAAGAAGAAGAAGAATAGGAAAGAGCAGCAGCAGGAGTAGCAGCAGTAGTTATAGTAGTCGTAGTTCTGCTTATCCTTCTATCTAAATCAGTCTATCTCTTTTTCTGTCTGTCTGTCTATCGGGTTATCTACGTAACTGATTGTCTGTCTTCTCCTGGCCACTTTCACAAGACATGAGTTCTGTTACTGCATACGTCAACCCAGAAATCGATTAGGTCTCAAATTATCCACTTCAGACAGCTCTTGTCGATATATCTTATTTCATATTCAACTTATTTTAATGGATGAACAAGCAAGGAAAAGATACTTACACGCAGCATTAAAAACACGCACAGTCAGCCATAGGATACAGACAGCGGAGAGAAAGGAAGAATACACACATTTGTATACATGATATCTTATATAGAAGAGACCCTTTGAGATTTACCAACACAAAAGCGACTGATCTTTCGACTCACATTTATGCACTTATAAATACGACCAGACAATTTAGAAACCCAGTTTGAATTTTTTGTTTTGTTTTGTTGTTTTGTTTGATTTCATTTTTTTTATTTTTTTATTCCCGATAAAGGAATGCAGTTTATACTTATCGGTCATCACAGAAAAGCGTATAAATGTTGAAATATGATTCATACTTATAAATTTATAAGCTATTAAAAAAGCTTTTGACAACGGGCGACATAACATTTTCGACGTTTTGCATACCTCAACACAGATAATTGGGGGGGGGGGGGGGGGGGGGGGGGGTTATTTGCTATCGGAAATTAAGAACTTAGTGAATTGAGTCTTCTTCTTCTTATCCTCATACGCCTCTTTCTTATTTATTCTTTCTTCTTCTTCTTCTTCTTCTTCTTCTTCTTCTTCTTCTTCTTCTTCTTCTTCTTCTTCTTCTTCTTCTTCTTCTTCTTCCCTTTTCGAGGTTAATGCGTCACACTTAGTTTTGTACCATCAGAGTTCGGAATGCATATGTATAAGGTTTGCTTCTTCCAGACAGATTCCATCCAAGGTAACGGGCTCTATCTATCCGTGGGTCGGTTTTCTTTCCTAACAATTATTTCCTAACTCGATTATTGCCTACTCTGTGCGGTTTCCAACTGTTGTTGGATATTTAAACGTGAAAAACTTACATAGGGACCTCCTGATATATGTGTGGTCACTTGAAACGACATGAAAGTTTGGAGAGAGCAATAATGGAGGGGTATATGCCTGGGTAGAGAAGAAGAGGACGGCCAAAGAGAAGATGAGTGCAGGATGTGGCAGATGATCTCCAGATTGGTGTTTCGGACGAGGGACATCTTGCTTATGATCGAGAGGTTTTCCGGAAGGTTGTTATGGGAGCGAGGTTCTGCAAAGGACATGCTACTGAATGAATTAATTAATGAATGTTATCTCTATATGTGTCCAGCTCTTCACATACAGAACTCGAGTCTCCTCGCATACATTACGCGAATCTCCTAACATACATCACACAAGTCTCCTCGTATACATCACACCAATCTCCTCACATACATCACCGAGCCTCCTCACATACATCACCGAGTCTCCTCAAATACATCACCGAGTCTCCTCGTATACATCACACGAATCACCTCACATACACCACACGATAATCCTCACATACATCTCCTCATATATATCACATAAGTGTCCACACATACATCACAGGATTCTCCTCACACACATCACATAATTCTCCTAGCATACATCACACGAGTCTCCTCCCATACATCACACGAGTCGTCTCACACACATCACACGAGTCGTCTCACACACATCACACGAGTCGTCTCACACACATCACACGAGTCGCCTCACATACATCACACGAGTCTCCTCCCATACATCACACGAGTCGTCTCACACACATCACACGAGTCGTCTCACACACATCATACGAGTCGTCTCACACACATCACACGAGTCGCCTCACATACATCACACGGATCTCCTCAAATACTTTACATCATACGAATCTCTTTACATACATCACACGAATCTCCTCAAATACTTATACACCACACAGGTCTCCTCACATACATCACACGAATCTCCTCAAATACATCTCACGAGTCTCCTTACATACACCACCAATCTCCTCACATACATCGCCGAGTCTCATCACATACATCACAGAGTCTCCTCAAATACATCACAGAGTTTCCTCGTATACATCACACGAATCGCCTCACATACACCACACGATTATCCTCACATACATCACCCGAGTCGTCTCACACACATCACACGAGTGTCCTCCCATACATCACAGGATTCTCCTCACACACAGCACACGATTCTCCTAGTATACATCACACGAGTGTCCTCCCATACATCACCCGAGTCGTCTCACATACATCATATGAATCTCCTCACATACATCACACGGATCTCCTCACATACATCACACGGATCTCCTCAAATAATTATACACGACACGGGTCTCCTCACATACATCACACGTATCTCCTCAAATACATCACACGAGTCTCCTTACATACATCACACGAATCTCCTCAAATACATCACACGACTCTCCTCAAATACATCACAAGGATCTCCTCACATACATCAAACTAATCTCCTCACAAACATCACACGGGTCTCCTCACATACATCACACGAATCTCCTCACAAATATCACATGAACCTCCTCAGATACATAACACGAATCTCCTCACATACATCGTACGAATATCCTTAAATACATAACACGGGTCTCCTCACATACTCTCACACGAATCTCCTCAAATACATCACACGGGTCTCTTCACATACATCACATGAATCTCTTCACATGCATCACACGGGTCTCCTCACATATATCACAACGAATCTCCTCACGTACATCAGCCCAGTGTTAGAAGACCGTGGTACCGACAATGATCCAAGCCTGCGTTTACAAGAACCATCACATGTGGCAGCCATGGGAGGGTAGCAGGTAGGCGAATGCAAGAACCATCACATGTGATAGCCATGGGAGGGTAGCAACTAGACGTATACAAGAACCATCACATGTGGCAGCCACAGGAGGGTAGCAGATAGACGTATACAAGAACCATCACATGTGACAGCCATGGGAGGGTAGCAGCTAGACGTATACAAGAACCATCACATGTGACAGCCATGGGAGGGTAGCAGCTAGACGTATACAAGAACCATCACATGTGACAGCCATGGGACGGTAGCAGCTAGACGTATACAAGAATCATCACATGTGACAGCCAAGGTAGGGTAGCAGCTAGACGTATACAAGAACCATCACATGTGACAGCCAAGGTAGGGTAGCAACTAGACGTATACAAGAACCATCACACGTGGCAGCCATGGGCGGGTAGCAGTTAGACGTATACAAGAACCATCACATGTGGCATCCATGGGAGGGTAGCAACTAGACGTATACAAGAACCATCACACGTGGCAGCCATGGGCGGGTAGCAGCTAGACGTATACAAGAACCATCACATGTGACAGCCAAGGTAGGGTAGCAACTAGACGTATACAAGAACCATCACATGTGACAGCCATGGGTGGGTAGCAGGTAGACGTATACAAGAACCATCACATGTGGCAGCCATGGGAGGGTAGCAACTAGACGTATACAAGAACCATCACATGTGACAGCCAAGGTAGGGAGCAACTAGACGTACACAAGAACCATCACATGTGGCAGCCACGGGAGGGTAGCAGATATACGTATACAAGAACCATCACATGTGACAGCCATGGGACGGTAGCAGCTAGACGTATACAAGAATCATCACATGTGACAGCCAAGGTAGAGTAGCAGCTAGACGTATACAAGAACCATCACATGTGACAGCCAAGGTAGGGTAGCAACTAGACGTATACAAGAACCATCACACGTGGCAGCCATGGGCGGGTAGCAGTTAGACGTATACAAGAACCATCACATGTGGCATCCATGGGAGGGTAGCAACTAGACGTATACAAGAACCATCACATGTGACAGCCAAGGTAGGGTAGCAACTAGACGTATACAAGAACCATCTCACGTGGCAGCTATGGGAGGGTAGCAACTAGACGTATACAAGAACCATCACATGTAGCAGCCATGGGAGGGTAGCAACTAGACGTATACAAGAACCATCACACGTGGCAGCCATGGGCGGGTAGCAGCTAGACGTATACAAGAACCATCACATGTAGCAGCCATGGGAGGGTAGCAACTAGACGTATACAAGAACCATCACATGTGACAGCCAAGGTAGGGTAGCAACTAGACGTATACAAGAACCATCACACGTGGCAGCCATGGGCGGGTAGAAGTTAGACGTATACAAGAACCATCACACGTGGCAGCCATGGGAGGGTAACAGCTAGACGTATACAAGAACCATCACACGTGACAGCCAAGGTAGGGTAGCAACTAGACGTATACAAGAACCATCACACGTGGCAGCCATGGGCGGGTAGAAGTTAGACGTATACAAGAACCATCACACGTGGCAGCCATGGGAGGGTAGCAGCTAGACGCTGGCTGGCCATACCCGTGGTTTTGAGTTGGATCAGCAACAGGGTAGTTTCAAATGTTGAAACAATTGACCTCAGCTCCCAGGTCAACAAGCCTAAAATGGGTACCAGGAAATTCCGTAGGAAGTAAAGCCGGATGACGTAATACCGAACACGTCATACACTGAGTGCTGATGTTTTTTGTTGTGTGTTGCATATCCTATTTACAGGACATCGCTTTCAACACCAGCATATTACTTTCTGAACGACCGGCACTCATATTACTGGATGAAACCCAACGCAAGGCGGTCTGCTGTTTGTGAGGGTAGCTGTTCTTATTTTCAAATTTAGCAAGGACATTAGCATATTTCGTCTACCCACGTCGATGTCCAATCATCACAGTGTTTCCATAATCGGGCACTCTCACGATGTTTATACTTCACCTCGACACCGCAAGGTACAAGAGGAACATGATGAGATGAGATGAGATGAGACAGTGTTTCCAATCATTAAACTCACTGTTCTAGTATGTGATCTCTAGCCTGATATAGACAGCAGATAGGACAATAAACACAAACTACTGCTGGAAAATGACTTTCTGACACATGCTGACAATTAGTTTGTCGTTTCAGGCAGGGATCATAACGTGTGAATTCTAAATTAGTGCTCAAAAGCATATATACTGACGGGAGGAGTCTCCGTGGCGAAGTGGTCAAGCCGTCTCCCTCTGGCCCCGAAGGTTGTGGCGTCGATTCCGGGCCGCATCCTTCGGTTCACGAGTGCATTTTGTGGAGACTCCTGAGGGTCGTCACTGGAGCTACGAAGTTTGTGTTCTGTGCGAAGCTTTCCGCCCTGCGGAAAGAGACTGAGCCAAATGGCGCAAAAACCAGGTGCAATGAAATCGACCCTCTCGACTTTTAAGCGACTGTTTAGATATACTAACGGGGAATTCATGCATACTACCTCTACAAACAGGAAGTCTTGGATGCTCAGTGGCTAACCTGCTTGCCCTCGTCACGGTGGCCATGGCTAAGAATCTGTATCAGGGAGGATGTTTGTAAAAACTAGCATAGGCTTCCAGGTTAGGTAGTTAGTTGCATAAACTTAACAGGACGTCAAGTCAACACCAGCATTTTTGTGTGTTGATGTCTTGGCATGTTTACGTTCAGTAGTTTGTTATTGGTTTCTGAACGACCGGCACCCATACAATAACGTTTAAAAAAAACCCAGCGCAACGCGGTCTGCTGCCAAATCGCGCGCAGATGTATTTCGAACGCGGATATGCGGGATCACGAACCGCGTCCGAAAGCCCTTCGCCACGTGGACCGGTCGGTTTCCAGGTACATCCCGCCTAAAATGAGTACCAGGAAATGTAATGAGAAGTAACTGAGGCTAGTGTGATATTGACACTATCTAGTCTATCTAACAAAACTAACAAGGAAAAATATGAAGAGATTCACAGGAAAATTAGGAAGCTAGGCAAAAGAAACATGGCTTGAGGAAAATTGCAAGGAAATTGAAAACCAACACAACACAAAGAATACCAAATTGAAGGCACATGATGGATGGATGGACCTATCGAGTACCGATTGTTCAATACAAATAATGGAGTAGCACCATATACCCAGCGTGCCTCATGATGTGGGAAAGGGGATCTTTACTTGATGTATGCTGGCCTTCAGAAAGTAATGCACCACGTCGTTTATCGCAGGAGCTGTTTATTCAAAAGGCATGACATTTCTACACAATATTTATAGATATGTCATGTCAATATTGGTGTTAACCAACATAAGCTGGTATCCGTAGCTAAGGACTTGCGGACGCGATTCGTGACCCCGCTTACCTGCGTTTGAAACACTTCTGCGACCGATTTAGCAGCAGACCAAATTTTACAAAATTACAAGTATCTCTGAAGTCGGAGCGGGTTCGCCTGATGGCGAGAGACACTGTTTATAGGTTAGGTAAATTAAAAAATTAATCCACACGCAAAATTCAGTCAAGCGCTGTTAGAAGTATGTACTACGTTTGAGTTGAAAGCAAGCGCACACAAATAAACGGGAAAAAAAATTATAAGAAACTTATGTATTTTGACCACTCTATATACAGCACAGTCTGTGGCTCGGAGGATAGTGAGATTAGCAGTTTCATAATTCGAAGTCGAGGATCCGATACCAGCTGCGGGAGATTTGGAAGCAGGCAGCTTTTGCGTTGGTTTCCATTGTATGGACGTCGGTGGTTAGAAAGCAAAGGAAAATTACTGAACGTAAACTTGCCAAGAGGGCACATTCAGCCAATAAATGCTGGGGTTGACTGAGACGCCGTGCAAAGGATATGCAACTAACTTTTAACTTTGTAACGTATTTAGTATTTCAGCTATAGTATTATTCGTTTATTCACATCATATGATATATGGGACGCAGAGGTGTTTCCAAGGCACCAGGTTCTATACTGGCCAAGACATACTAACACGTCCTAGTCGTGCGACCTCGGCAACAGGTCCCTTCGGGGTCCTGACTAACGTAGTAGGATCGCTGATTCTTCCAAAGTCGGAGATTGTCTGCCTGCACGGCGAGGAACCACCAGTCTGCACACCAATAAGCCAGACATGGGACAACGGATACTCACGCACACCTCAGGTCCGGTATGACATCACACTGATGTTGGACAACAGGATGTCTTCATCCGACATACAGGACTTCACGCTGGAGTTCACAGCCAGCGAACGCAAGCAAGCAAGCAAGCATATGATATATAACTTTATATTCCATATGATATATAACTCTGCAGTATACACCTGACCAGATGCGGAGAAATATGCCAGGCAAGAAATCGTGCACCATATTGTTTGAGTCTTCTGTGTTAAAATTCACTAAGGGTTTACATTGTTTTTAATATTTAGTTTATCTTGCATCTGATTTCGTGTACGGGACAGTAGAGCAATGTCTTCAGCGAAGTCCACATCATCAAGCTGTTCAATGAATTCCACTTCTGGCGGTTGTTATTGTTATCTCTAGAATTCAGTCAGAATAATGCAGCTGACAGAAAGCAGCCGTGTTTCACCCTTGCTATTTCATATGTATCTGTTAGTTTTCCATAGTGACGAACTCTGCATTTCAGCATGTCATGTCTTTATACGTGGCCCTTATTAAATTAATGATTTTCTGTGTGATTCCACAGTCCTTAGACAAATTCCAAAGGGATTACCAATCAATACTGTCAAAGGCCTTTTCATAATCCACAAGTCCAATATAGAATGGCGAGGTCAGTTCGATACTGGTCCTAGAACTGGCTGCAGCAAATTAGCACCTTGGGAAAAAAACCAATAGGACTGGACTGGCAAGGGCAGTACTCTGCTCAACAACAACTGAGATAGTAATTATCCCTGAACACCAACAGTCATATTAGCGTGTAAATGGATGTGGGGGAACCACATAAAACCTCATATATTTAAAAAAAAAGTTACTTGCATATCCTTTACAGGATGTTGCAGCCAATCCCAGCATTTTTTATTGTTCGTGATTTCTTGGCAAGTTTACGTTCAGTAGTTTGTCATGGCTTTCTGAACGACTGGCACTCATACCTTAGTATGGAAATTAACGCCAGACGGTCTGCTTTCAAATCGCTCGCAGCTGTGTTTCGAACGCGGTATGATAAATTACGAATTTAATTCGTTACCTCTTCGACAGGGAGTCTCATATATACCATAGCTTTAACTAGATAAAGCCACTCTTTCAAGGTCGGTATGGTCTGAAAGTACCAGCCCCAAGTTTGCGAGGGGTCTCGTCCATCAGTATCCGATAGCAATTCCGTACTACAAATGCAGGGGTCGGGGATAGTTATCAATTCACATGCAGGTGCGAGTCTACCTACATCGGCAGAACAGAGCGGCAGTTACACAGCAGGGTTGTTGAACACATACCCAGCTGGCTTGATAAGATACTACACACAGGCGATGGGATCATGGGAAGGCTGACACACCACAATTTTAAACTTCCGGTGTCGTCCATTGCACGTCATATCTTTGAAACCGGTCATGTAATTGATAGAGACAGCGCTTTTCGTGTGTTGTTTCATACACAAAATAGTCGTTTGATAAAGTTTGCAGAAGCCACAATAATTAATCTACATAGGCCAGTTTTGTGCAAACAGAAAGACATGATAGTCCATTTAAAATTACCATGGTAAGCAATTGATATTACTGTGCGATCATGTGTATATTTCAGCTTGGAATATGTATCTAATTATTTTACTCTGTGTTGTGTTACTTCAGCAGTATGTACCTGACGAGATGCAGTGAAATATGCCAGGCAATAAATCGTACAATCTATGGTTTGTGTCTTCGTTATACAGATGCATATGTCAATCCATATCTCATTGAAGTGGACAATTCATAATTGCTTATGTTACTTTTAAAGAACTCAAGCTGCCTTGGCAAGGCCCTACCAAACGATTTCGCGGGCCTTATACGGCCCGCGGGCTGAGCATTCTCCACCCCTGTACTAATGAATGTCAGATTTCACTATTCTATGTTTGGTAGACATACAACTCACCGTCACTAAATGGATCTTAGAAACCCAAGCAACACTAACGAGAGCGCAGCCATGGTGTTTTACAACCACCCAGTTCTGGGTTGCTCTCACTAACTGCGAATGGGTCACATTAGAAGAAGAAGAAGAAGAAGAAGAAGAAGAAGAAGAAGAAGAAGAAGAAGAAGAAGAAGAAGAACAAGAAGAAGAAGAAGAAGAAGAAGAAGAAGAACAAGAAGAAGAAGAAGAAGAAGAAGAAGAAGAAAGACGAGGAGTGGGAGGCTGAGAACGAGAAGGAGAAAAGGGAAGGTAAACATAATACACCTGAAGAATGTTTACAACAAAAATGAAACAGTACTCTGATAAAGAAAAAGTATAAAGAGAAATGGAATGCCATGGTGTTTTACAACCACCCAGTTCTGGGTTGTTCTCACTAACTGCGAATGGGTCACATGAGAAGAAGAAGAAGAAGAAGAAGAAGAAGAAGAAGAAGAAGAAGAAGAAGAAGAAGAAGAAGAAGAAGAAGAAGAAGAAAGACGAGGAGTAGGAGGCTGAGAACGAGAAGGAGAAAAGGGAAGGTAAACATAATACACCTGAAGAATGTTTACAACAAAAATGAAACAGTAAACTGATAAAGAAAAAGTATAAAGAGAAATGGAATGCCATGGTGTTTTACAACCACCCACTTCTAGGGTGTTCTCACTAACTGCGAATGGGTCACATGAGGTCGCCCGACAGTTGACCCCGGGCTGAACTTGTACTGCCACAACTCCCCAGAAAATTCACACAAAGAGAATCCATCCGTTAGAAGCAGAGGACAGAAGTTGCGATTTCTTTTTTTCTTTTTTGCATATCCTTTACAGGACATCGCTGTCAACATCAGCATCTTTCAGCTGATTGTTGATTTCTTGGCAAGATTGCGCTCAGTAGTTTGCCACTGCTTTCTGAGCGAACGACTCACATACCCAGTAAGTTACCGACGCGGAGAGAACCGCTACCAATTCTCGCGCACGTCACGTTACTTACGAGAGTAAACGGGATTACGGAGAAAGTCGTGTAACCCCTAGACCAGTACAGTGCACAAGAAGTGGTAGCATTGTATAGACTACGCTTGAGTTCAAATCGCGCAAATCGCGAGAACGAATAAAAAAATGGATCGTTTTTCAAACCAGTAATGTTAATACAATGTTACAACTGTCGTTACATGCTTTTGACTTCTCCAAGAAGTAATTTTGGTGTATGAACGTGCATTATGGACAACAAACAGACGTAATGTAAGTTACTGTGGGAATGTGTTCTGCATATTTAAGCTTTATCGTTTTGCTTCAGTGTATGATTTGTGGCTATTGCAGTAAGCATTTGACGAGATTTGTCGAAATATGCCTGGTGAAATATACCAGGCAAAATATGTTATTGTATATTTCAGCTTGATGAATTTATCGTTTTGCTTAAGTATATGATTTCTGGCTGCTGCAATAAGCATTTGACGAGATTTGTCGAAATATGCCAGGCAACAAACTGTGCAACCTATTGACTGTCTTCGTTATTAAAAAAAATGAAAGCGCCAGCAAAGAACAAAGTGCAGCACTGCGCGAAATGGCTCAATTCAGAACAGGCGTGCACCAGACATACAGTGAAATAATAACAATCCTTCTCCGTGAACCAACCAACGAGATTCAACTACAAAATGTTTTCATACGAAAGATTGAATAGCGAAGGAAGAAAAATAATGTTAGTCTCTGCCACAACAACAAACTCGGTTACACAACGCTGCAGTTATGTAACAACTGCGCGTTTTTTTTTAACCTGACATTTGCTACAGTATACTGCAAAGAGCAATAAACTCTACAGCTCTAGTTATGGACAACAACAACAACAATAACAACAACAACAGCAACAACAACAACAACAACAACAACAACAACAACAATAAAACAATCCCTTCCACAGAAAAACGAAACCTCTGCGGTTTTTCCAGTGTAGGGTGACGTCGGCTTGACGAAAATAATAAATTATCTTTAAACTGCTAAGCTTCTCTGTTGTTGTTGTTTTTTTCCCCCTCGGCATAGTTCTTGTTTATTTCTGTAACATATCTCGTGTTCGATGTTTACAGGAACCCACACATTGCCTCTAGATGTGTAACTAACTTAAACTGTTTACATACCTTCTGTGTGAATGTTACTTGCCAACACACACCTACATTCCAGAAGTGTAACAATGTACATATAAACGTATGTGCCCAGCTTAGACAAAGATCGTGTGCATTAAAAATGTATACACTTCTAGGCTGTTACTATGCAAGCTCGGGACTCCCTATCAATGAATGAAGGTGTGATGTGGCAAGCAATGTTCACAGAGACTTGACCTAGTTTATATGACTGTGTCAATCGATCTATAACTACGGACGCTGTGTATCTCCAGCAAAACAGAGAAGCCCTGCCGTTTAGAATCTGTTTGGTTATTTTATTAGAGCCCAAAGAGATTGCTGATAGAGACACGGGTATACTTTCTTTTTGTATTATCTAAGTACTAATGGATCAGACGTAACAGCAGAGTTTACGTATAATTTATATGCTCAAAGCACTAACAGACAAGCAATGAGAGCATAATTTACTAGTATTGTATATGGGCAGAGCACCATGAAACTAGATATGTGAGCAGAATTCATTGGTATATTATGTGCTCTGAGCACCATGAAACTAGATATCAGAACAGAATTCATTTGCATTGTATATGGTCAGAGTATTAAAAAAAATATATATGAGAGCAGAATTCACTTGTATATGGGCAGAGCAACAAGAAACTAGATATGAGAGCAGAATTCACTTGTATATGGGCAGAGCAACAAGAAACTAGATATGCGAGCAGAATTCACTTGTATATGGGCAGAACACTAAGAAACTAGATATGAAAGCACAATTCACTTGTATATGCTCAGGGCACCAAGAAACTATATATGAGAGCATAATTCACTTGTATATGCTCAGAGCACTAAGAAGCTAGAAATGCCAGCAGAATTCACTTGTATATGGGCACAGCACCAAGAAACTAGAAATGAGAGCGCAATTCACTAGTATATGCTCAGGGCACCAAGAAACTAGATATGAGAGCATAATTTACTTGTATATGCTCAGGGCAACAAGAAACTAGATATAAGAGCATAATTCACCATATGGTATATGCACAGGGCACTAAATGACTAGACAGAATTTACTTACAGTTGGAGGATATTAAAATTTACGGTAAAGATCTCAGAGCAAACAAACAAACAAACCAAAATTATATATTGGAAACATGCAGAAACATGGAGTACGACAAGGTTGTGTCCTGTCCCCTCTCTTGTTCATAACATATATAGACAACATATGTAAAGAAACCAGCCAAGCAGAGACAGCAAGAATACCGCATGACGAGAACACAGAAGAAGAACCATCTGCAAATCTAACCATTAGAGAACTCCTGTTTGCGGACGACCAAGCACTAATAGCAAAATCAGAAGCTGAATTACAAGACCACATGAATAGTCTAAACGAAATGTGTAGGGAACATAACATGAAAATTAGCACAAGCAAAACAGAGGTAATGACTATAACTAAAGAAGAACAAACAGCAACAATTCACCTAAACGAACATCCCTTGAAACAAGTAAAGAGCTTCAAGTACCTAGGAAGTATAATATCATCAAATGGCAGATCAGAAGACGAGATCGAAAATAGGTGCAATAAGGCAAATCAACTCATTGGACAAATGGCACCAATACTAAAGAACAAACATGTATCAATAACTACTAAGAAAGCACTTTACAACACAATCTTCCTACCAACTCTCTGCTACCAATGCCAAACCTGGACAATGACAGAAAAAGAGAAAAGAAAAATCACAACAACAGAAATGAGGTTTCTGAGAAGAATACTCAACGTATCAAGAAGAGATAAGATCAGAAATGAAGAAATCAGGACTAAAATAGGGGTTAAAGCTGCTCTAGATTTTATTAGAAAGCAGCAAGTCAAATGGTTTGGCCATGCAAGTAGGCTACCAGTCAACAGCATGCCACAACAAGCAATGATGTACAGACCAGATGGAAACAGAGGAAGAGGCCGACCACGTAAACGTTGGACTGAGGGAATAACAGAATCCATGGGAATGTCGATATACGAAGCCCATAACCGGGCACTCTCACGAAGTTTATACTTCACCTCGACACCGCAAGGTACAAGAGGAACATGATGAGATGAGATGAGATGAGCAGAAACAATCAAATGGAAAGTTATGTGAGCAATTATCAACGGATAAATCAAGGAGTAAGACGAGGAAGGGTGTGAATTTGCCACCACATCTCTCTCTCTCTCTCTCTCTCTCACTCTCTCTCTCTTCTCTCTTTCTCTCTTTCTCTCTCTCACACACACACACACACATCATCATCATCATCATCATAATCAGCAACATCATCATCATCATCATCATCATCATCATCATCATCATCATCATCATCATCATCAACATCACCATCATCATCACCATCATCACCAACAACATCATCACCATCAACATCATCATCAATAACAACATCATCATCATCAACATCAAGTACGCCTGTTGGCGAGGAACATCGGTAATTGGGAAATCTAATCATCGCAAAAAAAATTCCAGTGCACTAGAAGTAGTAGGACGTGTATGGACTACTACGGTTGAGTTCAAAGCGAGCGAACGTAAATTAAAACAAAAACAAAAAACGTGTGTACATAAATCAGTTTGTTTCGGATCATCGGTCTTCCTTCTTCTGCCGTTCACCTCCCATGGAAGGTTAGGCTGTCAACCTACTCACACCAAGCCCTTTTTGGGCTTGATGATTGCCTGGATGTTGCAGCTATAGGTCTCTACAGGATGCGATCATGTATCTCTGCTCAACACACAGTCTCATGATAAAAACATTGCAAGGGAAATGATACGAGTAAATACAAGCTAACTCTCTTGCGGGGTCACGTATAATTCGAAGTGGAGTTTGTGAATTTCCCGCAACAAAAGAACTTGCCCTTTTATGTATTGCACAGAAGCATCCAAATATTATCAGAGTGTACTGAATGCGTATTGACGCAGTATGAAAGGCCAGGGTAAATTCAGAGCATGTTGGTGAAGGACATGAGTACAGTGATAGCTTGAAAAGTATAGAAGAATTCAAATCGTCGATACGGGCTTTATATAAGGATAAAACGACATTCTATTATAAGAAGAAAACCCACACGTAGATGTCACCTATACCAAACATTAACACCCACAGCACACCTTTCTCAAACACCTAAACAACACACTGTACAAATATATTCCTCATTAACATTTTGTCCTTGACAATTGGCGTTTACTGGTACTAAAGCAGAGTGCACAAGGCAATAATAGAATCGACAGATGGGCCCAAATGCTGCAGGACTACCTACTCCTTCAGTGTATTCCATATACATGATAGGCCAAAAAAATCTTACAGGCCTACTGTCGAGATCTGGAATTACGGGCATTTGTTTCAAAATGTACTCAACTATAGAAAACCGTCCAGAGTGAAGTGATTCTACCAAATGTACCTCGCTCTAACTTAACGAACTATCTTATACAGATTGTAAAACTAAATGTTGCGGGTCATTGCGATCAACCCCAAGTTGAATGTCTAGTTCAGATAGCAATGGCAAACTACTGAAGGTAAAACTGCCTACAAAATCATACACATCCAATATATTTTGGGGTTGATTGGGATGTTTGCTAAAGGACACTAAACTTACTGTGAGATGAAATGTTTGAGAAATGCTTCTGGCATTTCCAGAAGGAACAGAATGCGAAACCGCGATAGCGGAATCATTACAGGCTGGTTCAGAATCACGCATGAATTATATGGAGCAATAACAAATAGGGAGTTGGACATCTTATGAGTATGAACAAAAAAGCACTCACACAGGATCTGAATTCAGCGACAACAAATAAAAATTAGGACACCTTCAGAGCATGAACTCCTAAATCTACTGAAAGAAGCACTCAAACGAAATGTGAATTCAGAAACAGAAAAGAAAACACACGAAAAGAATGGGTAGAGTGGATCACAACTTACAGCATCCGCCTCTGATTCTAGCGGACCAAGTTTGTTTCAAGGTGCTGACGTTTGGATTTTTACAAAATAAGACAAAGGTCTCCGTGGCGAAGGCCTTACGGACGCGGTTCGTGATCCCGGATACCCGCGTTTGAAACACCGCTGCGGGCGATTTGGCAGCAGACCGCCTTGCGCTGGTTTTTTTTTTTAACGAAATGATATGGGTGCCGGTCGTTCAGAAAGCAATGGCAAACTACTGAACGTAAACTTGCCATGACATCAACAACCGAAAAAAGGCTAGTGTTGATTGCAAACGTCCTGTAAAGGAATTGCAACTACGAAAACAAAAAAGACGAAGGATTCTTTTTTTTTTTTCTCTCCACTCCCGACTCAAATTACTACTCTTGCAGTATAAGAAACAACATAAGGCAGACTTAATGTTCCGTCTTGTAATTTATATTGTATTTTCCGTTCAATAGTTACATTAAAGTAACATTATAACTGATATGCAATCTCAAGATTGTATATAAAGCACGCTTTTATACGAAACCGTCTTTCAGATAAGCATGTCATTCCTAGAAGAAAACTCCATTACATGGCAACTGATAGTTGAAGAAACACACATGTATTAGAATTATGTCATTTCGTTGGATGAAACAAGAAGAGTGCTTGTATATGTGGGTGTCTGTATGTGTGAATTGTAGAGAAAGCGGGAAAATGATTGAGTGCGTGAATTTGTTAATTAATATTGGTATACTAGTTATTAAACACTTGAAACAACAAAGATGCAGTGATTTAGTAGACAATTAGGAGTTACAAGAAGCAACAATATCATAAATGAAGAATTGTGACAAGTGGGAAAGCTACTAAATTACGACCAGAATCAACAGAGGAGATGGTTCAACCTGTAACAAGAATGTCAAGAGATACTATCCTGCTGAGGAAAGTTGTTTATTTGATGCAAGAGGTCGACCTCGGAAACGATGTATAGAGGGGTGGCAGAGGTTCTAGCCGTCGGGTTGTACAGCGAGTAACACAAGTCCTCGAGCGACTGTCCATGGGCGATGAAGACAAATAAGATGAAGTCGAATGAGGAGAAAGAGAAGAGAAGATGTAGGAGGTGCCGGACTGAAGAGAAGATGGAGAAGAGGAGGAAAAGAAAGAGAGGGAGAAGAATGACGACGACGACCATAAAAAAATAGAAGAAGAAGGGTGAGGGGGGGGGGAGAGAAAGATGAGAAGGGGGGCTGGGGGAGGGGGGACGCTGACGACAACGACAACAGAAAGAAAATGAAGAAAGACGAGGAGGAGGTTGAATGAAGAGGACGACGACAATTACGAAAGAAGAAGGAGAAGGAGTTTGCGGAGGAGCAGAAGGTAGAAGAAAGAGAACGGCTACTGTGACGACAAGAAGCAGTAGCGGCAGCAGAAGAAGAAGAGGAAGAAGAAGTTAATTATATTGTCATTTGTGTTTTTACAGGAACCTACCGAAGTATCCCTGCTTATTCTCTCATTCAGCAACGCCTGGCGTTTCATGATACATTTCTGTCTCGCGGACTCCCGTTCTATAAAGTCATGACCCTCTCCTCACTTGAACACACCACACCTCTTCCCCCCCCCCCCCAGTGTATCCTCCCTGTACCCCAAGCTAGTGACCGCATTGTGGAAGTGTAGAAGAGGTTGAACGAACAAGAGAGCACCGGGGTCAGGGATTTAGGTCTGGGGCACGGCCCTGGTGATTGCTTCGCTAGGGTAGTGTCAGGGGGGATGGATTTTCGGACAGGGCGGGGATGGGAAGAATTCGGTGTGCTGTGTGTTGAGCAGTGGCGGGGAAAATCCGGCCCGCGGGCCTCATACGGCCTGCGAAATTATTTGATCTGGTCCAGCAGACGGGACTTAAAATTCAATAAATTTGGGAGCTTTTATTTTAAAGCAACATAAATTTATATTAAGCGAATAATAATTTCCACTTTGAAGAGACATGCATTCGAATATGCATCTGTGGTTGGAACAACTTACAGCTGCGAGCAGTTCCTTTCAAAACCTACACCCGCAAAGAGTCACCTGCGCCCCAGACTGACCGACACAAACCTGGAAATGCAGTTGCGAGAAGCAACATCATCAATACCAGCTATTATCCCACGTCTCACTAAAGAAAAGCAACTAAGCCATCAAACTAGAGGTGAGTTAATTATATGTTTGCCGATATAGAGAGTTAATTTTAAAGCTGATAATTTTGTATTAAGGCCGCGAATGATGTGATAAATATCCAAGTGGCTATTGGCAGAAACAAAAAGGTTCCCACTCCTGGCGTTGAGTGATAGGTTATCTGGAGCCACGATTGTGTGTAGATGCTTGTTTTCATATGTATGATTGCGTGTATGTTATATTTTTGTTTATTTACAACAACGTATTCTTATGGTGGATTAAAAAAAACAACAACATAGAAGTCAGAAACAATATGTTGCAGGATTTATTGCCTGGCATCTCGTCGTGTGCATACCCAGAGTTACCACTGCAAAAAAAAAAAAAAAAAAACACACACACACACACACACATTGTATTCATTCAAAGAGCATGCTTAGTAAGGTGGAGAAAGGATGTTTCGTGTGGAATGGTTATCGTCGCTTCAGAGGTCACAGATTGTGAGAATTGTATGGATATTTTGCTCTGGCCATGCAGGAGTGCGGAAGGAATGAACAGACTGATAGGCTGGTAAAGAATGACCTCTTAGTGGTAGATTGCCTATGGACAAGGGGGAGGTGGTCATGCGTTTGTGGGAAAAGGTGAAGAAGGCGGGGACACAGATTGAGAACCGGTATGTGGAAAGAATGGGATTGCGGGGGATTGGTAGGGGAGTAGTAAATTAAGTTGGATACCCACCGTAAAATTGGGATATATCCACACGAATTTGTGGATATATCTCTCTGTATAGTCCTTATGAGTCGTATGGTTGTGGTGTAAGAAAACTGTATCCTCCGAGCTCAATTGGGGGGGGGGGGGGGGGTGTACTTTATGAATAATCAAAATTGTTTTTGGGTACTGTTACGTCATGTGTTTCGTATCTTTGGGTTGTTAAGCCGCGAGTTGCGCATACAACATCTGTGACAAAAAATTCAGTATTGCCGGGGCTTATCTTTACTGTTATGAATGAGTCGGGTTATTAATATTACTCGTCATAAGGAGAGCGAGGGGAGGGCACCAGGTTCGAATCCTAGTGGGAAGGTCGCGTAGTAGAAGAAATAGTGGTTGGTTGGTTGGTTGGTTGGTTGGTTGGTTGGTTGGTTGGTTGGTTGGGTGGTTGGTTGGTTGGTTGGTTGGGTGGGTGGGTGTGTTTGTTTGTTTATTTGTTCGTTTGTTTGTTTTTTAGGGGGGGGGGGGGTAATTTAGCTGCGCTGGCGACATCTTGTGTTATTATTCAGATCCCTGTTATTTTTAAAAGGCGACTCAAGGGCGTGATTAGGGGTGAGGTCTCCGCACCTCATTTGTGTGTCTTTGGCTGGGAGGAGCGGGAGTAAATAGTAAGCACAAAGAAGGTGGTGCCATGGTGTGGCACTGCCTGTATAGTTAAGTCAACGGCGCCTCCTAGTTGTATGTTTGGATTGTTAAGGTCGATGATTTTGTGCTTTCAATCCCCTTGTTAATGAAGCGTAAGTGTCAGTTCGGGTGGGGAGGACAAGCTTAAGACCCAAGGCCAGATGTGTTGCCTCGGTTGAATTGGATCCGAGTTTGTTTTTTTTGTTTTTTTTTTATGGTGTGTTATTGGGATGCGGAAGGGTGACATTCATTGTACGCCGATATCACCATAAGGGTTCTTTTTTTATTTTTTTTATTCGCATATCCTTTTACAGGACATCGCTGTCAACAGCAGCATCTTTCAGCTGTCTGTTGATTTCTTGGCAAGATTACGTTCAGTAGTTTGCCATTGCTTTCTGAGCGGCCGGCTCAGTTATCCTGCAAGGCAACAGCGGGGGACGAACCGCTCCCAGTTTTCGCCCGCTACGAGACTCTGCGTGATAAACGGGATTTACGGAGAAAGTGGTGTAACCCCTCCGCCAGAGAGACCAGCATAAGAGTTCTAGGCTCTTCAGAAAGAGCATACAAGGAGAATCTCCACACAGTGCACAAACTCAGCAACACGGCCAGAATCCAAATGCTTGTGTAGTAGAGTCACACATACTATACAACGTTTTTGTGTGGGTAGCTTTTCAAATTTTGAAATATATTATGGGCAGATGCCAGTTTTGCTTGCTATTTTCGATTTCTAACTGCCGATAAATTTTAACGTGTATAGTACACGGCCCTCGGATCTTTTCGTCCTTGTCTGAAAAGGCTAGATGTCTTATACCCTACCCAAGTATCGGGGGGTTAAAGTTAGTTCCATATCCTTTACAGGACGCGGCAGTCAACTCCAGCAATCTTTGGCTGTGATTCCAGTGCAAGTTTTACGTTCAGTAATTTGCCATTGCTGTCTGCACGACTGGTACTCAAATACTTGTGTATAGGAAACAACGCAAAGCGGTCTGCTTCAAAACCGCCCTATTTGTGGTTGACTGAGTCGCAGGATTATTAATCTGAGCCAGGGATGGAACCTAATATAACTTCCCTAGGAGGTTGAACGGGGTAGGGGTAGTAGTATAATCGAATCAAATCAAGTTTATTGTTGCTTTCTTTGGATCTATTCATTTAACTGTTGAAAGTGTACGAAGAAGAAGTGGAAGAAGAAATCTTCTTCTGCCTTTCTTCCTCCTTGTTTCCGTTTTGTGTGTCTCATTTTGTTATGCGCACACTGTACATTTAAATGTCAAAGTGTACGACTTTGACATGCATTTGTGTAAGATTTACTTCCTATAGACAGATTCTAGCCAAGGTAATGAGTTCTATAAACATGTGGGTTAGCTTCTTTCCCATGGCAAAATACGCCTGTGAGACCTGGACACTTACTAAGAAAACTGAACAGCGCATAAATGCCATTGAATATAAATGTTATAGACGCGTTCTAAGAATATCTTGGACACAGAAAAGAAAAAAATACCCTATCCTCTGAATATTGAAGAAGATTGGCTACTAAAGACGATAAAACACAGAAAATTGCAATATTTTGGTCGCTTAAAATGTCATGAAAGTTTGGAGAGAATATAAATGGAGGGGTATATGCCTACAATTAGTATAATGATTCACATCACGGAGATTTTGCTACGAATTACCATGTAAAGAGTGAGGAAGAAAATACAACATGAAATAGGGGAAGAACAATGTGGGTTTGTAGAAGGAAAGGGTACAGTAAATGCTGTGTATACGCTGCGATCAGTTACTGAACGTTCCATAGAAGTAAACAAAGATATACATCTTTGCTTTATTGACTACACGAGGGCTTTTGATAGAGTTAGACATGTCAACATGGTAGATATGCTTGCAGATCTAAAAATTGATGGGAAAGCGTTAGACTTATGAAAAACAAATATTGGAAACAACAAGCTGCCATAAGGATTGATAATGAAGTAGGACAATATTAGCCTATTAAAAGAGGTGTGAGACAAGGGTGTGTAATGTTTCCAGATCTTTTTTCCATATACAGTGAAAATATTTTCAGAAATGTAGAAGATATAAATGGAATCATCATTGCAGGACGAAACATCAATAACATTAAATATGCAGATGATACAGTATGGATTGCAGACAATGAGCAGAATCTGCAACAATTCGTAGATGCGATTGTTGCACATAGTGAACAACTGGGGTTAGAATTAAATTGTAAAAATAAACAGATTATGGTCGTCACTAGGAAGAACGAAATACCACAATGTAATATACACGTAAATGGGAATATTCTTCAACAAGTGAATCGGTACAATTATCTCGGAACAGTCATAACATCTGATGGGAGATGCCTTGAAGAGATTAGAACAAGAATCGCCATGGCGAAAGTAGCCTTTAGCAAGATGAAAAACATACTGACCAATAAAAAGATGTCAAGTGAAACGAGAAAAAGGTGTTGAGGTGCTACATAGAGCCTGTGGTTTTGTATGGATGTGAAGCTTGGACAATGAGCAGTCAAGCTGAAAAACATCTGATGGCTGCAGAAATGTGGTTTCTGAGGAGAATGCAAAGAATACCATGGACAGACAGAAAAACCAATGACCAAGTACTACAAGAAAGAAATGAAAATCGTAAATTGATTAGAAAAATTAGACGTAGACAGTCAACATTTTTTGGACATGTTATGAGAAGAAATAAACTGGAGAACTTGGTGACAACTGGCAAGATCGAAGGGAACAGACTAAGGGGAAGACCGAGAAGTAAATAGCTGGATGGTTTGGCCACATGGCATGGTCGAGACAGGAACACTGAGCTGATCCACGACTCTGGTGATCGAGTGAAATGGCGAGTTATGACCGACCACGCTTTCTAGCATGGCACATGATGGATGGATGTGCCCGGGAAGAGAGGAAGAGGAAAGTCAAAGCGAAGATGGCTGCAGGAAGTGGCAGATTAATTCCAGATGGGTGTATCAGACGCAGGCCATTTTGCTTATGACAGAGAAGTTTTCCGGAAGGTTGTTATGAGAGCGAGGTTCTGCATAGGACATGCTACTGAATGAATGAATGAATTTGTATTACGGCCTTGGCTTAGGGACTTCCAACAGACGCGTAAGCTCCGTATAAGCATCCCTAAAGACACTGGACCGTCTGTCGTTCTCCGAGAGGAATAAATACCCGATCTCAGTATCCAAGAGATCGGAGGAGGGTAGCGAGGCGCGATGTTATATAGTTAGATACAAATGTTTCTTGCAAATATTTTGGACATTTGAAATCACTAACTTCTGTGGGTATACGGGCACTGTACCTTTCAGCCACGTCGTTGCTCCCAGCAACAGGAGCAAGAGGAGCAGCAGGAGCAGGAGCAGTAGCAGTAGGAGTAGCAGCAGCAGCAGCAGCAACAGCAGTAGTAGTAGTAGTAGTAGTAGTAGTAGTAGTAGTAGTAGTAGTAGTAGTAGTAGTAGTAGTAGTAGTAGTAGTAGTAGTAGTAGTAGTAGTAGTAGTAGTAGTAGTAGTACTAGTAGTAGTAGTAGTAGTGTACAATCAAAACTGCACAATTCAATTCTCATACACCAAGCAGAAACCAACAAGTAATCATGGAAAAGGAGGAAAAACTCATAAACTAGATATCTTCAAAGCACAAGGTAAAAGCATGAAGTTGGCAAGCGGAAAGAGTGACAAAATTGGAGGTCGGTCCGGTGCATCATTTCCCATTCTTGTGCATTGATCGACCCACAAACCTTCTGCAGCTACACTTGACCTCGTTAGGTAGTTCTCGTCTGCTAACCTCGATTCCGCAGACGATCGATTGCAAGGAATCTGCAGTTTAAATTAGTTCATGCCTTAAGACGACCTCTCCTGTAAGCCTTACTCCGCCCATTCCGGCAGGATTCGATTGTGTTTCTAAACGCTGTCTTCAAAGTGTTTAGTATTCGAAACAATGATATTGTATTATATGTTATTCGTCGCCCATAGAGATAAAAAGAGGATTACAGCAGGAATGCGTGTTGTCCCCAAGCCTCATCCACCTATACACAGAAAGAATGTTTAAACAAGCCGAAGTGCCTGGATTTAACATCAATGGAAGAATCATAAACAATCTTAGGTATGCTGACAATACCGTGTTACTAGCAGAAAACGAGCAAGAGTTACAAGACTTAGTGGAACAAGTAAAAAGGCATTGTGCAGAACGTGGCTTTGATATTAACATACTAAAAACGAAAACTATGATAATTAGCACTGGACATCACAATAAACGGGGAGATCTAGAACAGATACTAGAACAAGTAACACATTTCTTCTATCTTGGACATGTAATAACAGATAATGACAGAAGTGAAGTAGAAATCTAAAAGAGAATAGGAATGACCAAATGTGCTTTCAACAGCATGAAATCAGTATTAACATCTAGAGAGAAAACAACGCATTAAAAGTGAGAATTGTCAAATGTTACGTATATTCAACGCTACTGTACGGCAAGGAAGCCTGGACATTGAACAAGCAACTAGAAAGTCGAATAGAGGCCTTGGAGATGTGGATATACAGACGAATATGTCGTATTTCATGGAAACAAAAACAATCAAGTACAGAGGTTCTAGAAATGCTGGCAATGAAAATAGAGTTGATGAAAGAAATAAAAAAGGAGATAAGTAAAATATTTTGGCGACGTTAAAAGACATAACACTTATAAAAACCATACTGGAGGGCAAGGCTGAGGGCAAGCAAGCAAGAGGCAGACAACGCTACAAGTGGGAAGATAACATCAAGAGACGAACATCAGTGTGACAGAATGTACAGTCAAGGCGAGAGACAGACAGCGTTGGAGAACCATTGCAGCCAACCTTACTTGTGGAGATGGCACCTGGTTGATTGATATATGTTATCTTGAAATGCTGTAGCTCAGTGGACAGCATGCCGGGGGGTAATGTGTTCGAATCCTAATCGAAGGTTTTGTTTGTAACTGGCGTGAGCTTCTATGTTCATTCAAGCTATAAAGGATACCATAAAATGTCAATGGAAGTAAAGACGGTCGGTGAGATATTTAATCACATCACCCATCGAGTTTCGAATAGGCTATAAAATATGGAGCTAGCACTATACACACAACACGCCTCACCAGGTGGGAAAGCTTACGGCACCTGTCTTCTGCAGCCTCAACTAACTTACGACAAACTGTCCTATCCTTAACCAATACACGCCAAACTGCCCTATCTTCAACCAACTCACGCCAAACTGTCCTATCTTCAACCATCTCACGCCAAACTGTCCTATCCTTAACAAATACACGCCAAACTGCCCTATCTTCAACCAACTCACACCAAACTGTCCTATCTTCAACCAACTCACGAAACACTGCTCTGTCTTCAACTAACTCACGAAAAACTGCCCTATCTTCAACCAACTCACGAAAAACTGCCCTATCTTTAACCAATACACGCCAAACTGCCCTATCTTCAACCAATACATGCCAAACTGCCCTATCTTCAAACAATACACGCCAAACTGCCCTATCTTCAAACAATCCAAACTGCCCTATCTTCAAACAATACACGCCAAACTGCCCTATCTTCAACTAACCCACGAAAAACTGCCATATCTTCAACCAACTCACGAA
>JACEFZ010003895.1:857500-920474 GCA_014155875.1 Cepaea nemoralis
CATGGTCAGTTGCAGTTTTATTGTTCTTTGCTACGTGTATAGCTGTGTTTCTAATTTCGGTAATTGCGTCGTAACCTCCTGTACGCCACAGCGTCGGTTACTTTCTTCTGACTACAAACAATTTTCCAGTGAAAGCTGCTCTTACCTTTTTAATTATTATGTCATATCTCTATCTTTACCACCATCTCTTTCTACACTGCTCTCTAATACTACTAATAATAGAGTGTTGAAGTGCTACATAGAACCTGTACTTTTGTATGGATGTGAAGCGTGGACGATGAGCAGACAAGCTCTAAACAGCTGAAGGCTGTGGAAATTTGGTTTCTGAGGAAAATGCAAAGATCACCGTGGACTGACAGAAAAATCAATGGACAAGTCCTTCAAGAAACAAATGAAGATCGTAAACTGATTAGAGACATTAGACTAGACAGTCACAATTCTTGGGCATGTTATGAGAAGAAATGAATTGGAGAACTTGGTGACAACTGGCAAGATCGAAGGGAAGAGACCAAAGGGAAGACCGAGAAGTAAATACTTGGATGGCTTGGCCACGTGGCATGGTCGAGAAGAAACACGGAGCTGATCCACGACTCTGGTGATCGAGCGAGATGGCGAAACATGACCGCCCACGATTATCGGCATGGCACATGATGGATGGGTGAAATACTGCTACGCGGTATGCGGGAATGGCAAGTGCGTTCGTAACACTTCGTAATAGTGTTCACAGGGTTTCCTTAACGCTATACATCATTCAAGGTATCATGACGCACCCAGATTAGCTGCCTGCTAACGCAGGGATTTTCAAAGGTTCTAGGCTATTGTGACCGGTCTCACTGGCGAAGGGGTTAACGACTTTCTCCGTAATTCCGTTTATCCACGTAGGGGAATACAGCTGTGCGAGATTCGGTAGCGGATAGCGTCGCGTTATTTACTTATGCGGGTATGTGAGCTGGTCAGACAGAAATAGCTAACTACTGAGCGTAATCTTGCCAAGACATCAACAACAGCGGTAAAATGCTGGTGTTGACAATGATGTCCTGTAAATAGCATAAGCGGCAAAAAAAGGCTATTGTGGGTTGAGGGATAAGTTACCTTCACCACCACGTCTTTCCTTCCGCGCTTCAACTGCGATGCCAATATTTCTCAGAGATTTCCTTCAGTGAACGAGTAACTTCATAACAATTATTGCTCAATGCTGGTGTCCACGACATGGCGTTTTGGACTAAAGTTCAACGGCCGCTTACGCTCGCTAGCAGCAAGAAATAAGAAATCTATTTATTTAACTCTTGCTCTCATGTCAGTTGTGGTTGTTAACGCTTTCTATTTCCATACGATGTTATAGGTGCAATTGTAACAGCCTAAGCCAGAAGTAGATATAGTAACAACTGGAACAGAATGGGTTAATGTAAGATATTCAATAAAAAGTTGTGAATAGCGATGAGAAAAAAGTGCTAAATAGAACCTATACCCCGGGAAGGTTAACCCGGTCAACAAATGCCCGCAGAAGTCGGATGTGTCGGCCTAACGGCGCAAGAACGCAGCTCTGCTGTAAACAGGCACATCCGGAAAAAAAATCTGGATGAACACAGAAGAAGAAGAACCTATACTGTTTATGGATGTAAAACGTGGACAATAAGCACACAAGCTAAGAAACATGTAATGGCAGTGAGAATGTGGTTTCTGAGGAAAAGAATACCATGGACGGATAGAGAAACCAGCGAGCAAGTCCTACAAGAAACACACGGAAGCCACAAATTGATTCGAAATATTAGAAGTAGACACTGAATATTTGTGGGCACATTCTGTGGAAATATAAACTAAGTGACAACTGGTATGGTTGATAGGAAAGGAGTACAGGACAGGGAGGGAGAGAACTATCTGAATGGCTTGGCTACATGGCGAAGTCGAGAGAAGAATACAGAGTTGAGCCAAGGTGATCGTGCGAGAAGGCAAATCATGACAGCCCACGCTTATCAGCATGGCACATGATGATGAAACATGCAACAACTAGATGGATAAAGGCCGTCCCACGGCAGATGTATCCATCGGTGTTAGGTCTTCACACTAGGTCAACGTCATAAAGAGGTGAGATAACAAGTTTCCTTCTTTGCCACCTTTCCTTCTCCGACAATTCCCAGACAATTCTGAAAATGACCTCGTATTTTATGGTTTAACATCAGATGGAAGATGCATCGCAGAGAAAAGAGAAAAAAAAAACAGACAAGGACAAGCAAAAACTGTAGTCTGTCAAATGAAGAGCATTTTGTGCAATAAGTCATTGTCCTTGAAAGTTAGATAAAGAGTTGTTGCATGTCACATAGAACCAATTTTAATATACGGCTGCGAATCCTGGACAATTAGTAAACAGACAACAACAACAAAATCCACACCAAGCCCCGGTGATGTGGTTTTATATAAATATGCTGAAAATTAATTGGACAGCCAAAATGAGCAATCTGGATATTTTGAGAGAAGCTGAGTGCCAAAGGCAACTTATCACAAACATCAGAAAGAGGCAGTCAGACTTTTTTTGTTTTTGCAACATTATGAGAAGACAAAAACTGGAACATATTGTGACAACCGAAAAGATTTGTGGAAACAGAGATACAGGAAGACAGCGAGAGAAAATTCTTGACAGTCTTGTGTCATGGCACGGAAAGGAGTCAACACACGAACTGACACATGCCGTCAGAGATGGCAATTTGTGGCGAGGCATGATCGTCCATGCAAGGCAAGGAATGGTGGTGATGGCCCAATTTATGAGGTTGGATCGATCCGAGAGCTGCACTGGTCGGACAAATAATAATCCAGCCACTACTAGCGATTGGACCCTGGACTAATGTCTTTGTAAGGAAGCGTAATAACCACTGTGCCACCATTCCTCATGACCTTTTTTTGTTTGCATATCCTATTTACAGGACATCGCTGTCAACACCAGCATTTTACCGCTGTTGTTGATTTCTTGGCAAGATTACGCTCAGTAGTTTGCCATTGATTTCTGAGCCGGCTCACATACCCCGTAGGTAACGAGCGCGATGCGATCCGCTACCGAATCTCGCGCAGCTGCGTTACCCTACGTGGATATAAGGGATTACGGAGAAAGACGTTAACACCTCAGCCAGGGAGACCGGCCTGTCATGACTAGCAATAGATAATTAAGGGATTGGACGGTAACGTTGACTTCTCGTCCAGACACAATGGCAAGCCACTGAACGTAAGATTGCCGTGTAAGTCACAGACAATAGAGGCTTCGGTGTGACTGCAACACACACACATTCACACACACACACACACACACATACACACATTAGAGAGAGAGAGAGAAAGAGAGAGAGAGAGAGAGAGAGAGAGAGAGAGAGAGAGAGAGAGAGAGAGAGAGAGAGAGAGAGAGAGAGAGAGAGACCGCTGCAAGAATGTTAACCCGGCTGCATGTAACCCAAAGGTGAATTGTGAGAACACATATTTGTATCTCTCTTCCAGTGGGACCTGCACTTGCTTCGAGCGCTCAGGTCTACACGATGTGACGATCCTAACACTTCATATACACGCAGAAGTTTCCTGCTACGGGATTTGAGCGAGAAAGAGGGATACCACGAGAGAGAAAGAGAGAGAGAGAGAGAGAGAGGAGAGAGAGAGAGAGAGGGAGAGAGAGAGAGAGGGAGAGAGAGAGAGAGAGAGAGAGAGAGAGAGAGAGAGAGAGAGAGAGAGAGAGAGAGAGAGAGAGAGAACCCGGTACAATGAAGTCAACTATCTTGCATTTAACTCCTTTCCTTTAACACATATGTTCACAGTGAGAACAAATAAATATATCTCTTATCTATTCGTAGATACTAAAATTATGTGAAGATTTTGTTGTTGTTGTTGTTGTTGTTGTTTGTTTGTTTGTTTCTTTGTTCTCTCACACTGAATTCGAGCGTAATCAACAATGGACTGATATGTGCGTGTGGACTAGCTTTCCCTATCATCAGTGTCCCTAACCATCAGGCAGACCATACTCCGACTTCTGGGATACCCGCTACTTCGCCATCAGCACACCGGATACGTGAAGATGACGGGCATACATTCAGAAAGTCATTTTTCAAACCCTCGTACACATTAGCACACTCATCAGACACTGAATATCTTTCAATTTCTCTCTTATCTACCCCCTCTGGTGTCTAGAGGCTTCCCCTTGTCTTCCTTGAGGAACACTTTAATATCTATACTTAATTACCATGTGAGCGTTGATAGTTCATTGCCTCCATCAATGTCCTTCTGTACTAAATTGAGTTGAGTCAAGAACCGCCATCACTGCACTCGGGGCATTCCCATAAGCGCTCAATCCTCATTTTCAACAGCCAGCGAAGAGTTCCAATACTAATGGTGCCCGCTGCATTCTGATTATATGTCCGTCTTGCTTTACCTCTGAGCACGACTGTCGACCAGATCCTCTGACCATCCCTTGCTGCTACATCCTCTCTAAACAATGATAGTCTATCTGTTCTTCTACATTATGCACATGCTCCCAGAGGGCCTTCACCACATCTGCCTGATCATGCATCAAATCACCCGTCAATGATACAGCACCAGCCAATCTGCCTGCTTTTTCATTCCCAAAACACACCTGTCCTGGAGAAAAATTACAGCGAATGCTCACAACCTGCGACCTCTGAATCGATGCATGCCAGTCTGCACGAAGCATAGCAGTCTTCATGTTTATGAGCATGCTTTGTGAATCAGTTACAATCACAGCATGCGTATACAGTTTGTTCTCCAACCAGCGGAAAGCTGCTGTAACCAGCTTCACCTCCATTTTCAGACTTAAGGTTGTGGTATACGTCAATCTCTCCCTTACTACACACTGACCATTTGCTTATGCTATAGAATGCCCGGGAATTCTCTTAACATAGAGCTATCGGTATAGATAATCACATCTCCAGGACGAGAGCAGTCGTGAATTAATTGCTGAATGTCTACTTCCTTAGCGCCTGCTGACACCTCCCTACACTCACGGCCCAATGTGATCATAACCCCATAAAAGTCTGAATGTCTCTTCGGCACTCTGACCAACTCCTTGATTCTGCCAATCTTCTCAAGTGCGCACACGTTGCTGATGGTATCTTCTAATTGAGCCATCCATGATTTTCATCTTACAGCCTGTGACCTCTGACTGCATCCAGGGAATCATACAGGAGGTGTTCCTTACCCGCAGCAACCTTGATGTATTATGACCTTACCTGTAAAACCTTGAGTCTGTCTCCAATGGTCGGCAACGCTAGGATGTATCAACCCTTACACCAAGTCAGTTGGACTAAAATGTTGACTTCTCGTCGTTAACTTGAGGATGTAAATTACAAGCACCTCTGAAACTGGAGTGGGTTCGCCTGATGGCGAGGGAAACTGGTAATAGAGAAGCTATTTCATATGCAAAATTCAGTTTAACTCATTCTCAGACGAGGCTGTGGTATCAGATGCCTGTCTCTCCCTTACTACATATACATTAGCCATTTGCTTTTGCTATGAATCCCCGGGCAATTTTTTTTTTTCATGGGCGTGAGATTCTTTGTTTCGCGGAGAGTTGACTCTCAGGGTCAGTGATGCGGATCAAAGGTCAAAATCACAAAAACATCCCCCGAAGCAGGAGCTTGCTATTGGTCTGTATGTGATAGGGTTATCATATTTTGTAGACTGACTGCATGGAGTCATAGGTTTCGCAGGGCACATGAAATCGATCCAAATGTGGCAGTTTAGCTCTATCTATCCCATAGTGGTAGTATTGTAACGACTTGATTGATTGATTGATTGATTGATTGATTGATTGATTGATTGATTTAGGAACCGACATCACAGCATTCGGGGCATTCCCATAAGCACTCCGTTCCCCATCCTCAGCAGCCACCGAAGAGTTCCAACACCAATAGTTCCAGTAGCAATCTGATTATATGTCCGTCTCGCCTTTCCTCTGAGCGTCGAGGTGTCGGCCAGATCCCCTCGTCACTCCTCGCTGCCTCATTCTTGCCAGACTATGTTGATCCATTTGCTCCTTCGAGGTGTACACATGCTCCCACAAGGCCGCAACCACGCCTTCCTTATCATGCATCAATTCTCCACCAAGTTTTGCCGAGCCAGCCAATCTGTCCGCCTGATGGCAAGAGACACTGGTAACGACTTATGATCCAGATATTGGCTACTGATGCTGAAGTTCAAACCTTACACTGGTCAGATAGACTAAAATGTTGACTTCTCGTCCTTGACTTGAGGACGTACATTACAAGTCCCTGTAAAGTTGGAGAGGGTTCTCGTCTGATGGCGAGGGACACTGGTAATAGGGAAAGCTAATCCACACGTACAATTCAGTCCAATGCTACTACTAGAAGTAGTGTGTATGGACTACGCTTGAGTTCAAAGCCAGTGAGAAAAAAACATCAAATATTTTCGAGTTAGAAAAGGTCAAATTAATTACTGGCAGAGATCAAAGTGGTCTAATGGATAAGAGCGCTCGTTCTTAAACTTCCGGTGCGTTTCTGGCCGGGCAGTGAGATCATCCCAGTCAGTTGGACTTAAGAGTTAAATTCTCTTCCAGAAGACAATCACAGACTACTGAACGTAAATTTGCCTAGTGAATCAACCTTGGGTTGGGGTTGATAGC
Source organism: Cepaea nemoralis (assembly GCA_014155875.1). Taxonomy (NCBI): domain Eukaryota; kingdom Metazoa; phylum Mollusca; class Gastropoda; order Stylommatophora; family Helicidae; genus Cepaea; species Cepaea nemoralis. The sequence goes on from JACEFZ010003895.1 coordinate 864,129, forward strand.
AATGTTCTGCAAAGGACATGCAACAGTTTACTTGTTACTGGCTGTGATAGGAATTGCCCATGTGTATATGACATCAAGAGTCATATCCACCGCCCTGCGGATATTATCACAGGTGCTCCGTCTCTTTCTGCCAACCGAGAGTTCCCGAACGGGTGTGGTACACGTGGCAGTCGGTGAAGGTCGGCCTGCGTTTTCCTCTACCCGTTAACTGTGCCCAAGTCCTCTATTCACTCCCCGCTGGAAAAAAAAAAATCTCTCAAGATGTGGGACCTCTTTTTATTTCGCTGCAATATCCACTCGATCCTAGAGAACATACACCACATCGTCACACTGGCAGATGATAGTCTGTTACATTGTGCTTCACAAAGGCACAACAGCTACAACCCATGGAGGCAGCGAATGTGACTGATCAGACCAATTCGCGCTGTAAATGTTCGTCCACAGTGGATGCATATGAACACATGGTCATTTCCACCAACACGCACCAACTTACGTCTCATACGCTCAGCTCAGTGTAAGATCTATCTGCAATCATTTTCTCCTTTGTCTTTATTACATTTCTGGTCTTTGCCTTCATGCAACGCGTTCAGCGGCGACTTGCTCCCAGGGTGCAATATTACTTGCCTATATCAATCTCTCTGGCTGAGGGGTTACAACACTTTCTCCGTAATCCCGTTTATCACGCAGAGTCTCGTAGCGGGAGAGAACTGGGAGCGGTTCGACCCCCGCTGGTGACTTGCGGGATACTGAGCCGGCCGCTCAGAAAGCAATGGCAAACTACTGAGCGTAATCTTGCTAAGAAATCAACAGACAGCTGACAGATGCTGCTGTTGACAGCGATGTTCTGTAAAGGATATGCACACACACACAAAAAATATCAATCATGCCCCGCTTACACACATCTTTGTATCGTAGTAGAGGCCGACCCCGAGATCTTTAAAACAACCATAATTCACACACAAAAATATGTCCTTTGGTATTCTACCTTCATTCATCTTCCTAATGTGTCCTATCCATCCAAGTCTACGAAGACTGAGCATGGAATACACCGTCACACAACCTGATCTTTCCAATACTTCAGTATTTGTGATTTTGTCTTGCCACTTAATACCAAGTATTCTTCGCATATACGCATATGAAAGCTGTTTAAACGTTTCTCTTAGTTTTAGTTAGTTTAGTTTAGTCGTTGGATCAACATCACGGCACACGGTTTAACACATAAGTGCTCCGTTGTCCTCCTAACTCAAACCTGAGTCTGGAGAACTCAGCTCAATGCACGAACTCCTTTGCATCGGCGAGGATCCTGAAAAACTTGGGTAGATTTTTAACTCGAAATTTTGCCCTGGCAGCGCCGTTAGGCTACTCTTTTTCGATTTCCAACTGCCAAGGGATTTTTACGTGCGCAACAATCCACATAACGTTTCTCTTGGTGTGAGTAAGCTGACCAGGTTTCACTGCCATACGATGGGTAGCGTTGTGATGTTGTGTTGTGATAATTTGGTGTGTCCAGTGTGTGCCGCGTGGTTACACACCCGCTTCACACGCGTGATCCGGGACTGTTTCCGGATCCGGTCAGGGATATGCAATACTGACGAGCTCAAACGAGGGCGAAACTCGAGTATAGTGCTTCCATATTGACGTGGATAGGCCTTAGGTTCATATCAGAATGCTATCGGCGTTGCCAGTAGTGGGTTGTGCTCAATATTTAAATAAAGAAGAGTACTAAGGACACATATAAGCCGTGTTATAACATAACTCGCAGCTCAAAGAGGTGACAGCAGCTAGTCTATTAGCCTGTTCATTTCCTCGCATACCCTTTTGTCCGAGGCAGAAAATCCACGTTCTCATCTTGACCTTCGCCTTTTCAAGCGATGCAAGCCACATCACGCCCCACGGAATATATCAGTTTCTTTGTTACATAGCATGCTTTCCGAGTCCGCCACAAACACAATATTCTCTTGCTGAAAGCCGTGGTATTCTATGCCAGACTCTCCTTTTCTGTACACCGTACCTTAACATAGGCAATGAAGCCTCACCCGCTCCGTTTACCTCGCACCACAGACACATCCGTTTGTATGATCACATCGCTTGAGCGGTTGTACAGACGCAGTGTTGCCATCTCCCTTTGATTAAAAAGCACCAAAATCGATCCAAAAAAGCACCAAAATCGACCCCAAAAAAAGCATCAACATTTTTTGGAAAGCACCAAACAATAAAAAACACCAACTGTTTTTATTACAAATGTAACAAGGTAGTACAGTATAATTTATTATTATCACTTCATATTACAATGAAGTTTATTCCAGATCCGCCAAATCCCAATCAGAACTACTCTCGAGCCAAAAAAAAAAAAAACACTAAATTGCAATAATATTTTTTGGGGGGAAAGCACCAAAACAAGCACTGGCGGTATTCATTCAGAATGTTATAAAGTAGCACATTATAATTTATTATTATCACTGAATATTAGAATGAAGTTTATTCCAGATCTACCAAATCCCAGTCAGACAACTCCTCTTCAGTTTCTACGTTCAAATTATTCACGATTTCCTAAGCATCGCTTAGATTCTATATCTGAGCATAGAATACCCAATCTGGACCTGATGCATTATCTTTTGTTTTCTTCAGCATGTATCCGATGCCTTTAACATGCCCGATGCTCTCGTATGGCTGATTACTTGAGCAAGACCCTCAATGACTGCACATCTAGTGTTCATGTCCTGCTGGTCTGTTTGTCTGTTCAACAAATCTATCTCTGTGTGCCCCCTGTCTCTTCTCGCCCTCTCATTTCAGTGTGGGTGAGTGAGCGCGCGTTTGTGTGTGGCTGTGTAAATGTGTGTCTGAGTATGTGTGCCCGCGTCTGTGTATGTAAGTAAGTGTGTGTGTGTGTGTGTGTGTAAGTGTAAGTGTGTGTGTGTGGGCACGCGCGCGCATGTGTCTGAGGAGCCCTGTCTCCCCTGTCAGTTTGACAAAGAAACTTTCACACTTTGTAGAACATTGACTGCCTATGATACAACGGAGTTCGAATTTCATCAATCTTAAATTAAGTCAAGTAGTGTGTCTTCAAATGAGCACATAGAGTGTACACAAGACAAAAATACTTCTCAGATCCTGGCTGAGTGCCTAGATCAGATACATCGCTGCTTGAGCAAATTACAGCAGCATACCATTGGCGAGGGTCCAAACTTATATCTGTATTGTTAGATAAATGAAAAGTGGGGTAAGGTCATCAGAGTTCGTTATTAATACATTCTGAAAATAACCGACTAAGCAGTTTCCCGGGTGCAGAAAAGTGAAACCTGTTAATATAATTACTTCGGGATCTATTCAAGACATATTGGCGGATGCAAAGTTTATTTAGCAGGTAGTTTACAGAACAACAATCTCATCACGGACCGCAAAAAAGATTCTTGATCTATCACCAGTTCCCCTACCTCATGCATTTTCATGCTCAAGGCGTCATCAATGACCTGTGCCTGTTTTCGTTTGGATCATCCCGGCCTTTACCAACAGTATTCACGCCTTCCACTACCGTACCTTCCAAATGTGACGTTTAACGTGGCTAAAGTAATTCGGTTTCGGAAACATGATTCTTTGTATGGGTCAGGTTTCTTTCATGTTCTAATTTTGCAGAATGTCAATATTTTGAAATTGTTTCTGGTGTCGTGCTACAGGTTTTTTATATTATTAAGCTCTGCGTTACTATGCCCAGCCATTTTTTTTTTTTTTTTGCATATCCTTTACAGGACATCGCTGTCAACACCAGCATCTTTCAGCTGTATGTTGATTTCTTGGCAAGATTACGCTCAGTAGTTTGCCATTGCTTTCTGAGCGGCCGGCTCACATACCCCGTAAGTTACCAATGCGATTCGAACCACTGCTGATTCTAATCGTCATCACGTTACCGACGAGAGTATACGAGATTACGAGAAAAGTCATAACCTCTAAGCCACGAAGCCGGCATGCCCAGCCATACCCAGACATTTATTTAAGAAACGTATCGTATCGTCATTAATTAAATAAGTATATATGATAATACAATACAAATCTGAAACAACACATGACTGCCAATATATATTTCAGACAAAGTAATCTTTCAATGTGCTGAGTAATCGTGAAACTTAGGGCAACTTGACTTCAAAAGATACGCTATTGTGTAAAGAGACGATCGATCAAATGTAGAATGCATGTAATTCAAGATACATACACAAACAGGACAAAAAGATTGCGACACCGACAAAAAGAAACAAGAGTACAGCGTTGCTTTTGCAAAATTTAGACTAAGAAAAAAGAGGCAAGGGATGGCCAACATGAACGAACGAACGAACAAACGAATATACTTTATTTTCAAAGGGTTAAGAATTGGGCACGCAGGCCCGTCTAACATGACAGTGTTAGTGAAAGTAAACATGTGAGATTAAGTGCATTAAACTGCACGAGGCGGGGAATTTGTCCACTGCACTGCATAAGCTGCACATCTGAAATCCTGTCAAACGGGTCTACACCTATTTTGCGAAGCATCTCTTTATAGGGTCATTGACCAAGGTCACCAAGTCTCTGCCTCCTTTACAGATGGGTAGTAAATTTTTTTTCCTAAAAGACTGCTGGGGGGGGGGGGGGGGGGGGGGTGTAGATGTTTACACAGGTCAAGCCAGTGTATGTTAATGAAGATTTTGTACAAGCACTCATAAATATGCTCTCCTCCGTGGTCAAGAGCTTACGGACGCGATTCGCAATCCCGCTTACCCGCGTTCGAAACATATCTGCGACCGATTTGGCAGCAGACCGCGTTGCGCTGAGTTTTAACGTGTTGGTATGGGAGCCGGTCGTTCAGAAAGCAATGGCAAACTACTGAACGTAAACTTGCCAAGACATCAACAACAGCAATAAAATGCTGGTGTTGACTGCGATGTCCTGTAAATAGGATATGCAAAAAAAAAATAACAAAACAACTCATAAATGTGCCGGCTCCGTTGCGCAAGGGTTACGGGCGCGGTTCATTATCCCGCATATCCGTGCTCGAAACTCAGCTGCGCGCGATTTGGCAGCAGATCGCCTTGCGTTGGTTTTTTATGAAATGGTATAGGTGCCGTTCGTACAGAAATCAATGGCAAACTACTGAACGCAAACTTGCCCATGAATCACCAACAGCCAAAACATGCTGGGGTTGACTGCTACGTCCTGTAAAGGATATGCAACTAACTAACTCATAAATGTATGATTGTATTCTATTAGAATAACAGCTCTTGTCGTTCGATTCTCACCAACGCGTAAAATGTTATGACAAATATATGTCCCATTGTGACCAAAAGTACTCTGCATATACAGTATGTGCCTTTCGGTACGCACCCACCATATATTCCACCCTCCACGATACATTCCACCCTCCAACATTCTGGTTTTCCATCCCTACCAACAGTGGCGGACTGGCTTTTGTGTCAGTCTGCCTGACGGCAAATAGGCTCCTAATGAAGTGGACCCCCTCAAACATTAGATAGTATTTAAAATGTTATATTATTTTAGTCCTGGCAAGCAATATTTTATACCAGGTCGACTACTGACTGCCGACAACAGTACCAGTCCCCCCTGTGCACTTAAGACGGAAAAATACGTAACACCATTGACTACACTCACGAACGCAGCAACAAGACATACCAGCCGCCTGGGGTCGCTGTTGCCGAGTTACTCAGCGCGTGTGAGGGAGGGGAAAATAGGTCAAATATAATCCTGAATCTAGATCAAAACAACAAGTATTACAACACAATTTGTTGTAGGAAGGTTTGTCTTTTTTAAACCAGAAATAAAAACTGGCTTGCTGGGCTATTTAAGCGTTTGGTGGGGGTGTAAGGCTACCAGCTGTCTCCTCTGATAGCCACGGATGTGGGATTTAGTACCTATTATCTCGGACATTTGTTGCGCTTATCTTTTAATATGTAGTTTAGTTTCGGTAAAGGATAATTTTCACTGCACACGTTTATCTCCATGCATGCTTCAATCTCTTCACATGGTAACACGACGAGGTTCTGACAGCTGTGCACGACACTGTGGCACTGGTGGTGTGACGAGGACAGTTGAGAGAACCAGCTGGACTAGAAAAGTGACAAACTTAAAAGTTATGGAAACCATATATAGACAGCGTCTTATACAATATCGAATCCACTCAAGGCAATGTCACTTCTTTAGACACAAAGAAACAGCAAATCGAGTTCGAGACAGCATTGGGGATGGGGGTGGACAAAGGAATGATTAGACCAAAAGCATATTTATTAATCAGGCAAGCACAGATCTATCAATGAAGACATACAATGAATTAAAGAGAGCTGCTAAATAAAGATTAAAGCAATACAACCAAATGCTCCGGAAGCTTTACGACAAACCCAAGGATTATATCAATTAGAAGTCAGCATGGCCGAATGGATAACTCCTTCTGCTGTGTCTGTCATTTCCATCGGTCAGTCTTAACGTGGGTTCGGAGGTAGCTGATTAGATGGATCTAAGCCTGAAGAGGTTGACACTGTGTGAGTTGACTGAGTGCAGTTGAGAAAGATCAAGAACATAGGAGACAGATTGTTGAGTAGGGTCTTCTGTACAGCCCGACACAGCACATGACGGTTATTATTATTATTATTTTATTAATATGATTATGATTATTATTATTATTATTATTATTATTATTATTATTATTATTATTATTATTATTATTATTATTATTATCCCCCGGTGGTGTTTCCACCTTGTCGTGGTGGGGGAGCTTGAGTTTCTCAATGACCCTGAGAGCTATGCCGGCGGTAGCGTAGCTACCAGCAGGGCCTCCCAAGCCGGACAGGTCAAAGGGTAGAGAAGCAGACAAAGAGAAACACCCTGGTCCTCTAGGTTGGGGGTTGAAGCGTGGGGTTAACATCCCCACCTTTGTAAAAAACAATATTTTGTTACGAAACAGATACATAAGTCTCGAATTCGGACTGACTTATTTGGACAATGACCTCGGAACGTTAAAGGACTCTTGAGATTTGGAACATCGAATGTACGGACACTATATCGAGCTGGAGCGGCTGAAAAACTAACCCGGGAGCTGGTTGAATATCAAATGGATATAACAGCAATTCAAGAAATAAGGTGGCCAGGAGAGGGTACTTTAGAGCAAAATGGAATGATTGTAATATATGGAGGAAACACCCAAAAAAAAAACATGAATTAGGAACAGGTTTTGTCATCAAAAAGGATTTATGGGGGAACGTTCTAAATGGGAAAATATAACGATGATTAATGTACATGCACCTACTGAAGAGAAAGAAGATGACGTTAAAGAAGACTTTTATAATGATTTGGAAGATGTCATAGAAGAAACTCCCAAACAGGACATCCTAATTGTGCTGGGAGACTTCAATGCAAAAATAGGTAGAGAGCAAACTCATAAAAAAGTGGCCTGTATGGAAAGCCTACATACAACTTCAAATGATAATGGATGGAGAGTCATCAACCTGGCAGAAGCCAAAGGACTGCAGATTAGCAGTACCAGACCACAAAGAAAGGATATACACAAACAAACTTGGAAATCATGTGACAAGAGAACCTATAATCAAATAGATCACATTTTAATTAACAACAGAAATGCATCAAACATACAACAAGTTAGAAGTTATAGAGGAGCTGAGACCCACAGCGACCACTTTCTCGTTGGAGCAAAATTTAAAATAAAACTTAAGAGAGATTTCTATACTAAATTACAAAGATTACACCCAACATATAACAGAGAAAAACTATAAGAAATTACAGTCAAAGAGAAATTTACAGATGAAATGAAATGTAAACTTGAAACTCTGCAAAACCCTTTGGAGGAAAGCGTTGACCAAACTTTGTTGAACATCAAGAATACAATTCAATCTACCGCAGAAGAATGTCTCGGTGTGTTAACCACGCATAGAAAGAACAGACGGTTCAATCAAAAATGTGAAGAAGCAGTCATTAGGAAAAAGAATGCCAGACATTAATGGTTAAATGACATCAACAACATCCACAATGAAGAGCAATATAGAAATGAATGTAAAGAGGCTACAAAAATAGTTCGACAGCAGAAGCGAGAATATATGAGTAATATAATCAAAGATATGGAAATTAATCACCAGAAAAGCGAATCCAGAAAGTTTTTTTAAGGAACTGAAATCAATGAAACGAGGGCACCAACACAACACATATGGTTTAAAAGACAAAAATGGGAATATGAAAATACCAATGAGGAAATGTGAAACACATGGAAAGAATATTTTGTTGAATTACTAAATTGTGAAGCTCCAAGTAACACTTTCCCACAGGAAGAGGTTCTAACATGTGAACCACAAATTGAAGAACCTGCATTTGAAGAAATCCTAAATATAATCACACGACTTATAATAATAATAATAATAATAATAATAATAATAAGTCTTTATTTTCAAAGGGTTAAGAATTGGGCACGCAGGCCCGTCTGACATTCTGCCCTTCTTCTCTATTTCCTCTCATACATTCATTCATTCAACATCACTTATGAAGCAACTTTTGACAACAAAAGAACATTAAAACGCATGAAAAATAATCAATAACAAATGACTCACTGAGGCAGTGTTTAACATGGGCATTATAAATACCTAAGGAGGGTGTAACGTGCCATACATAAGGGAATGTTTTTTGGCTAGTTGTCGTTTGAGATAAGTTACCATTATTGTCTTTTTTGTGTTATTTGTTATGGGGGCATGTAGTCTGTACTAAGGTAGTGTTCAAACAGGTTGCGAATGTATGTATCATGATTGGTGGTGTCTTTGTTTCTTGTGGAAGATTGTTCCACAACTGAGCGGCAGAGTATGCTAAGCTTGTTTTATATAAGTCTATCCTAGGTTTAGGGACATGAAGTATATTTAGTCGTTCGCTATGTCTAGCGTTATATTTAAACAATGGCCAAAGGTAGCTTGGAGCATTTTGAAATAGGATTTTGTGAATTAGTTTGGTCTTATTAAAAAGCAGGACGCTTGTGGAGTGGCAGTAACCGGAGACGTTTATATAGGTTAGCATTGTCGGTAAGCTTTTCACCATTAATTAAACGCACTGCCCTTTTCTGGAGTGAATATAGGCGTTTTGTTATTGATTTGGAGCATCCATCCCAGACTGTGGAGCAGTAATCAATATGTGTTTGTATATGAGAAGTATAGAATATCTTTCTTGTGTTTTCGTCAAGGAAATTTTTAATTTTGGCAAGTTGGTATACTTTTTTGGCTATTTGTTTAAAACACTTAAAAACAATAAGGCAACGAGCTGATGGAATTGCTGCAGAATTTATAAATGCAGGTGGTCATGCATTACATCTAAAGCTATACGAACTAATAATAAAAATCTGGAGGACAGAAGAATTACCCCATGACTGGAAAGAGTCATTATTGATACCTATCTTTAAGAAAGGAGACAAGTTCCAATATGAAAATTATAGAGGGATATCACTCCTGTCTACAAGCTATAAGATAATATCCGCAGTAGTACTAAATAGACTAAAACCATATTCAGAAGACATATTAGGTGACTACCAGGCGGGTTTTAGACAAAACAGATCAACAATAGATCAGATATTTATCTTACGACAAATAGCCGAGAAAAATTGGGAATATAAAAGAGATCTCTATAACATTTTTGTGGATTTTAAAAAGGCTTATGATAGTGTCCATAGGAATAGTCTATGGAATGCTATGCAGGAATTTGGAATACCAAGGAAGTTAATCAACATGACCAGACTATGCATGGAAGATACTTATAATATAGTAACATATAAAGGCAGGAAATCAGACCCTTTCCAAATAACATCTGGCTTGAAACAGGGTGATGCACTATTGCCGCTACTCTTCAATCTGGCTCTAGAGAAGTTGTAAGGAAGGTAAAGGAGGAATGTGATATTGGATGAACATCCAAGCTGCTTGGTTATGCAGATGATATAGATATTATAGGGGAAAATGGACAAAAGACATTAGAAATATTGACTAACTTAAAGGAAAAAGCCCAAAAGATGGGGCTGGTTATCAACCAAGATAAGACAGAATATATGGTAATTTCAAGAGAAGGAATGGCTAAAAACTCTGGCCACATACTAATAGATAATATGACCATTAAAAGAACAGAAACATACAAATACCTGGGTAAAATCTTCAACTGCTCCAACATCATAATGGAAGAAATACAAACTAGAATCAATTCTGGAAATAAGATATACTATGCACTACAACATCTACTAAAATCAAATGCGCTGTCTCGTAACACCAAAATCACAATATACAAAACACTGATCAGACCAGTTGTGCTGTATGGCTCTGAAACCTGGAGTACAACGAAAGGAGACGAAGCCTTGTTACAAACCTTTGAGAACAAAGTTTTAAGACGCATCTTTGGACCCATTAGGGATACACAAAGTGGAGAGTGGAAAAGAAGAAGAAGTAACAAAGACATTTATGATCTGTTTAAGTCTCCGCTAATCACTGGTATCATGAAGGCTAATAGACTACAATGGCTGGGGCATATAGAAAAAAAAGGAAGATAAAAGGGAAACAAAACTCGCTTACACTCAGGAAATAAATGACCGTAGACCCCGAGGTAGACCAAGAAGACGGTGGAGAGATAATATATATACAGATCTACAAGCACTTGGAATTAACGACTGGCAAGAGAAGGTCAACCAGAGAGACGAATGGAGACGGGTTGTATCTGCAGCAAAGAACCTCAATGGCTCGGAACGCTGAAGAAGAAGAAGAAGAAGAAGAAGAAGAAGAAGAAGAAGAAGAAGAAGAAGAAGAAGAAGAAGAAGAAGATTATTATTATTATTATTATTATTATTATTATTGTCAGCTATAATGTGGGCAACAGAATGCCGATTGTCGATCAGACGGAGATAACCCGACTTTATATTAGGAGCGTTCATTTGAAATCCGTTCGTGCCGCACCGCGCGTAATTGCGTACGTTGAATATCATCATGTCATAGTCATGTGATAAGTACTGACCAATGAATAAAAGAGAACGTGCTTATAGTCCCATGATGCATAGGTTCTGGTTCTGACCGTTGAGAAAATGGCCGGGTTGATCCAAATTCCGTCCAAAGAAGCTCGGTTTCTTTCATTTGAAGAATGTCGACCAGTAGACATTCATCGAAGAATGCAGGCAGCGTACGGTAACAAATGTGTGTAGAAGACAACAGTGACAGACTGGGCACGAATGTTTCGGATAGGACATCAGTTCATGACAGATCTTCGACGGCCGGATCAAGCGCATTTTGTTGCAACAGAAAAACACATCGCCAAAATTGATGCAGCAGTACAGATGAACCGTTGTCAAAGCATACGTTCGCTAGCGAAAGAATTTGATGTGTTAATTGGGACAATTCAAAAGGTCGCTCGTAAGAAACTGCAATATCGAAAGGTGTGTTCACAGTGGGTAACACGGATGTTGACCGACCACCAAAAAGAGGAACGCATGGGATGGTGTTTGAACCACTTGCTGCGTTACAGAGTGGAGGGTGATGCATTTCTCTTCCGCGTAGTGGCAGGCGATGAATCATGGTGTCACCACTTTGAGCCGAGCAGCAAAAGAGAGAGCATGCAATGGAAGCATGCTGGATCACCAAAAGCCAAACAATTCAAGTTATAGGTTTCCGCTGGTAAGGTTATGCTGAGCGCATTCTTTGACCATGAAGGGCTATTGTTGGCCGACTTTAAAGAACCTGGTGTCAACATCAACTCTACACACTACTTGCAAACACTAGACAAGCTGCAAAAAGCCATCAAGAATAAACAACCCGGCATGCTTTCTCGAGGTGTGATTTTGTTGCACGATAATGCTCGTCAGCATATTGCAAAGATTGTGCAGGAAGCATTAGCTTGGAAGAAGTGGGAAATTCTGCAACATCCAGCCTATAGTCCTGATTTGTCACCATGTGATTTTCATTTGTTCGGACCTCTAAGAAAAAGCTCTCAGGGGGCAATGATTTCACACAGATGCAGACGTAATGAACGCGGTAAACACTTGGTTCAGTGAGCAACCACAATCCTTTTTTTTTTTGCGGACGGCATTCGCCGCCTACCTAAGCAATAGGATGCTTGCCTGAATACCTACGGTGACTTCTTCTGACTAATCCATGGTGCAGAATTCATTCAAAATGAATGCTTTGTTTAATTCTACCACACCTGTTAATGTTTCATTCATGCTTTTGTAATAACGCCATTAGAACGGGTTTCAAATGAACGACCCTTATATTTTCGCCCAGCAAGCCACACTGAAGTCTTCCTCGATTTGTCACTACTCAATCTGGAGTGGGAGTGCGGCTCATGGATTAGAGTTTAAGGTGTCAGCCTCGCACTCAGAATGCATAGAGTCAAAACAGGCTCGGTAGTTTTACAAGAACCACTGGCTGGTTAAATTATATCAACGCCCCTGACCCCCAGGCTGGTGAGATCGGATACGGAGCCTTTACTGAAACTAACCAAACACGGGAATAAGCGTATGCAAGTTGTGCTAGAGACTACAAGGCTTAAGTCCTGACAAAATTCTTAGGACAGCTTACACAGGAATAGATAGAGCCCGTTAGCTTTGATGGAATCTATCTGGAGTAAGCACACCTGGCCGTCTCCGTGGCTAAGAGCTTACGGACGCGATTCGTAATCCAGCTTACCCGCGTTCGAAACACAACGGAGGTCAGTTGGCAGCATACCGCGTTGTGCTTGATTTTACCGTGTTGGTATGGGAGCCGGTCATTCAGAAAGCAATGGCAAACTACTGACCGTAAAACTTGCCAAGACATCAACAATAGCATTAAAATGTTGGTGTTGACAGTGATGTCCTGTAATTAGGATATGCACACCCAAAAAAAACCTGAAGTCGGACACTGACTTTGAGATCCATAACTAGGCGTGGCGCACTCATCAGGATAGACAGACGAGGAAAAACAACAACTACTTCACCTTATTCTACACCTACCAACTCGCCATACGCCTTATTAAGTCATATGTGTATACTGGGGTCAGCGTGGCCGAATGGATAACAGCGCGCCTTCTTAAACGTCCTGTTTGCTGTTGCCGAGGCAGCGGGTACAACCCCTACACAGGTCAGTTGGACTTCAATGTTGACTTTTCATCCTTGACTTGAGAACGTAAATTACAAGTACATCTGAACTACAAGTACCTCTGAAGTCGGAGTGTGGTTCGCCTGATGGCGAGGGACACTGGTAATAGGAAAGGCTAATGCACACGAGAAAATCAGTCTAGTGCACTAGAAGTAGTAGCTCATGTATGGACTACGTTTGAGTTCAAACCAAGCGAATGTTTAAAAAAAACAAACATATCTGTATACTTTTCATAGTATATGATATACTTTTCTTAACCAGTTCTGGTAACTTTGTTGGGACATGGTGATTTAGAGACACGGTGTCCGCTGGTGACCCAAGTGGAGTTACCTTTGTTCGTAGCCTGACATGGAAGACAGAGGTGCAGACACGTCGAACAAGAACAAGGCAATAAATGACAACCAAGAACAAGGCAATAAATGACAACCAAGAACAAAGCAATAAATGACAGCCAAGAACAAGGCAATAAATGACAGCCAAGAACAAGGCAATAAATGACAGCCAAGAACAAGGCAATAAATGACAGCCAAGAACAAGGCAATAAATGACAGCCAAGAACAAGGCAATAAATGACAGCCAAGAACAAGACAATAAATGAAAGCCAAGAACATGGCAATAACTGACAGCCAAGAGCAAGGCAATAAATGACAGCCAGGAACAAGGCAATAAATGACAGTCAAGAACAAGGCAATAAATGACAGCCAAGAACAAGGCAATAAATGATAGCAATAAATGGCAGTCAAGAGCAAGGCAATAAATGACAGCCAAGAACAAGGCAATAAATGACAGCCAAGAACAAGGCAATAAATGACAGCCAAGAACAAGGCAATAACTGATAGCCAAGAACAAGGCAATAAATGACAGCCAAGAGCAAGGCAATAAATTACAGCCAATAACAAGGCAATAAATGACAGCCAAGAGCAAGGCAATAAATTACAGCCAATAACAAGGCAATAAATGATAGCCAAGAACAAGGCAATAAATGATAGCAATAAATGGCAGTCAAGAGCAAGGCAATAAATGACAGCCAAGAACAAGGCAATAAATGACAGCCAAGAACAAGGCAATAAATGACAGCCAAGAACAAGGCAATAACTGACAGCCAAGAACAAGGCAATAAATGACAGCCAAGAACAAGGCAATAAATGACCGCCATGAACAAGCTTGCATGTACAAGGCCGGGAGAAGACTCCGGAGTTCCCAAGAAATTATATATTGGAGGAAAGTCCTTTAATAGCATCGCAGCTGGAAGAGTATACTATCGAGGAGTCTGAAAGTTACTTATATGTCCCTTACAGGTCGTTGTGCTCAATCCCAACATTTACTGCCTGTTTGTGATTTACTAGGCAATTTAATTTCTTAGTTTAGTAGTTTGCTATCGCCGGTCTCCCTGGCCTAGGAATTTAAACGACTTTCTCCGTAATCCCGTTTATCCGCGTAGGGTAACGCAGCGCCCGAGAATTGGTAGCGGTTCTCGTCGCTTCGATGACTTACGGGATAAGTGAGCTGGCCGCTCAGAAAGCAATGGAAAACTACTGAGCGTAATCTTGCCAAGAAATTAATAACAGCGGTAAAATGCTGGTGTTGACAGCGATGGATATGCGAAAGGATATGTAAGGATATGCGGAAAAAAAAGTTTTCTATCGCTTTCTGGCTGACTAACGTCTCATACCATAGAAATCAACGCAAAGCGGTATGCTTCCCACTGGCCCTCGACAGATTTCGAACCCTCGACTCAGTATGTCGGGGAATGATAAAACTGCGCGTCTCACTATCCCATAAGCTATAGACGACCATTTACTACTGCAGACATGAAGACAAAGGCGATCAATGAAGTTAAACAGATTACATATCTACAATTACTGGAGAACAGATGCGACAGCAGAGCCGAACAACAAACAGACGACTGTAGAAGATGGACGACTCATCCAGAGGTATAACGCTCTTGGAAGAATACTATTAAAGAGAAACAATGTAGAAGAATATGTACAAGAACAGATCAAAACATATTGTATACGTGACATATTAACAGATACACACATATAGTTTTCACTGTTTTCCCCAGCTTGGAGACAGCAGCGCCTGCTGAGATGACTGAAACCAATCCTGCCTTTAACGGGACGAAAATCACTCAGAATGAAATAGAAAGAAAAAAACAATTCAAAACAACATAGAAGAACATTACACACTTTTCTGATGTACTCAGACGATAATGCGCCTCACAGATCTCAGATGCATCTAGAAAGCACACAATGGAGGTGAGCAAATTGTTCTGAATTATAAAATGGTGCAATGAAAGCCAGTCTGTGTTAACTTTTAAATTCTCACGTAACTTCACTTCAGAGCACAGTTTTTTTGTTTTTTTTTTGGTGGTTAATGACCGAGAAAATATAAAGATATTAATAATCTAGGTGTTATTATCTATGAGGTAAAAATGCATTATTTATGAAGACATACATTTATTAAATTATGACAATACACATTTATTCCCTATGCAGCTATACAGTCATTGTCTGTTAAATTATAATGCTATATAAACTTATGTATTCATCCCATATACAGACATCACTTACTTCGTCGTGATGCTATAAATTCAGTCTCTGTTACATTAAAAATGCAATCTTAATGTAGCTACACAAGCATTATCTTTGAAGCTATAAAATGCATGCTTTCTTAAATTATAAATTCGTTTTCTATGGTGCTATAAATGCGTTCTCCAAAAAGCTATAAATGAAAACATATACTATAATCAGCGAAATTAGGTACCCGTCACACATGAGTTTAACAGTCACAGTAAATTGTATTTCTTAAATTTCCCATTGGTGTATATTTTATTTTCAAAATACGTTACAATATGTTAATTATTATTTATTTTTTTTCCCCAGAAAAGATTAGATTTCTATAAGCATGAATGTTGTGTGAGTAATGCTGTCGAAGAGGACCATTTTATCATTTGTAGGTCGCAAAAGAAGAAGGCAACTACAGACAATCTACACGAACATAACATCAAAGAGAACTGGCTCAGAAGCGGTATCATGTCTCAGAATCAGCAATAGGTTGTCCATATTAAAGGTAGCAGTGGTTTGGAAAGAACGGCGATAGAATGCTTGGTTTCTGGAAGAAGAGACAGGGGTCGTCCAGCCCGAAGATGGACGCAGGATATTGTCGACACCTTGACAATGATAATGCGTGAGGCAGCAGAACTGGCAAAGGATCGAGGATCTATCCAGCGGGCCATGGTGTAAACGACGTCCTGCATACGACCTGCCACATGATGATGCTGACAATGGGGATGATGATGATGATGATGATGATGATGATGATGATGATGATGATGATGATGATGATGATGATGATGTTATGACTGAGGTCAGGAGTGGATGATTAAACAAAACTAGCTGAGTCCAGAAATATGTTACCGCGAGGGAAGTGGGTTATCGACTGCCGAACAGAAGAAGATGATTTCACTCTTGAGGTTCTTAGAACACACAACTGGGTAGCGTAATCGATTCTGACTGCTCTAAGTGTGGCGTGCCAGCCAGGCAGCGACCAGCACCATTATTCTCCCAGCACCACCGAGCTATCTTGTGTCTAAATGTTCTTCCAGTAAATTACCATATCGTATCAGGTAATTCAACACTGTCCCTGGTTGAAGTGTTATGAATATTCTGTAAAGAGGCAATGGGGATATAACCATTTCTCTGCCTGGTTTGATTTATGGTTTTTGTGTAAGGTATCTTACTAATGAATTCTCATTTAATGAGTTAATCAGCTGAACCTCACTCCAAGAACAAACTTTCCAAACAGAGTATTACTTTCTCGGTTTGGGCCATCGTTTAGGCTGAGTGAATTACACCATATTTGTCCAATAACTTTCATTCGCTTGTCCTGATTTTTTTAAAAATGTTTACGTAATCAATACAAATGCTTTTTTTCATATCCTGTATAGGACATCGCAGTCAACACCACTATTTCTGCCGTTGTGATCTCTTGGTAAGTTTATGTTCAGTAGTTTGTCATTGCTTTCTGAACGACCGGCACCGATACCAACGCAAAACCAACGCAACGCGGTCTGCTGCCAAATCGCGCACAGCTGTGTTTCGAACGCGGGTATACTGGATTACGAACTGCGTACGTAATCCCTTCACCACGTGGGTTGTTAAATTACCAAAAGAAAATTCAAACCTGCACAGTTCGCGGGGACTGCACTAGCCAGGCGGCCTTAATTCCTCAGGCTCAAGACATGCACACACACATGCACACACACACACGCACATATGCACACACACACACACACACACTCTCTCTCTCTCTCTCTCTCTCTCTCTCTCTCTCTCTCTCTCTCTCTCTCTCTCTCTCTCTCTCTCTCTCTAAGGCGTATATATCTTAAGCTAGCATAATCTTTTAGTAGATTCTTTGACTAGGTCTGCTTTAGCATGAAGTCGTGAACTTACCAAGCTCGTAAGGTTCCTTTTGAATGAAGATGTACTCTTCTACTGCTGTCTGTTGGTTATTCATAAGTATTACGAAGTCTTGCTGAGTTTTTGGCTTTCATCCCCACCTTCAGCGACAGTAGAGTAGCGTATGCTTCATGAACTTTTACTTCCATATGGTACCTTCAGCGACTGCAGAGCAACCTAATGTTTCAAAAGTTCATTTCTTTGGGTAAACACATGCATATTATCTTCTGCGTTCATCCGGAGTGGTTTTCAGACGTAATTGCGCTGAATCCGGTTATGCACCCTTAGGCCGACACATCCGACAATGGCGGGCGTTTGTTGGTCGGGTTAGCCTTCCCGGATGTTTCTCGTTGTTGTGGTGTTGTCCACATCCCAGCTGGTCAAGTTAGAACGGTCGAAGACTTCACGTCACGGTCAGCCCTCAAGGGAAGGTATGGGCAGTCCATGGGCTTTATCCGCCATCCAAGGAGGCTTCCATAATTGCAGAGCCGACAAATAGCGCTTTGGTACTGGGCTCACCCAAGGAATGGCCACGTCCTGCACATGGCTGCTTTAATTCCTAACTTGCATGTATTGGGCATTTCGTTCGCAACAGGCCGCTCCCCGCGCAAACCAGGAACGGGCAGCCCGCAGACGACGTCCACTCAGCGAGCTTTCGGTTCGGACCTACAACGAAGGACATTCCACTCTCACTCGGGCGTTTTTGCGTTGTGCCTTTTTTATTTGCACCCTTAGGCCGGCACATCTGACTTTAGCGTGCGTTTGTTGATCGGGTGTTTCGAAGGACTTTCGACTCTCACTGTTATGGTGTCGTCCACATTCCAGCTGGTTAAGTTAGAACGGCCAAAAGACATCACGGTCAACCCTCAAGGAAAGGCAGGGGTAGACCATAGGCTCTCCCCGCCATCTAAGGAGGCTTCCATAATTGCAGAGCCGACACATAGCGCTCTGGTACTGGGCTCACTCATGGAATCGTCACGTCCTGCGCATGACTTCTTCATTTCCTCACTTCCGTATGTTGGGCTTTTCGTTCATTACTGGCCACTCCCACGCAAACCAGGAACGGTCAGTCTGCAGAGACATCCACTCAGCAAGCTTTCGATTCGGACTTCCACGTAATGCATTCGCTAGCCAAGCGTTCCATTTCGTGTTAATGAGACGTTTTTCCACCTTGCATGCATATTATTTATCATTTACCCTCACTCCTCTGAAACCATATATATTGTTAATACTTGGGTAACGCATTCTTACATGAATTTATATAAGCCTGGAATTTATGCACGTGTATTTCTCTCACAAAAGGTATTATTTCCATTTGACACACGCGATGTAAATAATATAGACAGTAAATAATAAAGAGCATGAGGTAATTTAATGTTTACCATTCTTCTTTATCGCTTCATTTCGCTTCCGCATATCTCTCATTCATGCTTTCCACGTTTTGTCTATGGCGAGATAACCTTCTATCTATATCTAAACATTAGTTACTTATAACTAGTAATTTAATAATGCCGGCTTCGTGGCTTAGAGGTTATGACTTTTCTCCGTAATTTCGTATACTCTCGTCGGTAACGTGATGACGGTTAGAATCAGCAGTGGTTCGAATCGCATCGGTAACTTACGGGGTATTTGAGTCGGCCGCTCAGAAAGCAATGGCAAACTACTGAGCGTAATCTTGCCAAGAAATCAACATACAGCTGAAAGATGCTGGTGTTGACAGCTAAGTCCTGCAAAGGATATGCAAAAAAAAAAAAAATTTAATAATAATTGGCAATATCAAAATTTCAACATATAAAATTAAGGTCAGAGTACTAAAGAAAAGCGAGCATTCAGTTGTTTCTTCTATAAGGCATTTGTAATATACAGAAGTTACACCCTAAGAATATGAATATTTGGCTTAACATTTCACTCACCACAAATACGCACTTGCCGTTAAATTATTCCTTTTAAAAATTACTCCACAAACAATCTAATATCTGCATAGTGTTTAATGTCTTGTTGTTGGGTCTCCGACAGAACCCCAATAATCTACCGGATAGGTCGGGGGAACTCTAGTACTGACAAGCGTTTTTCTTTCTATGTTGAATTAAGCTAAATTCAGTGTAGTATTTCCTATCCACTATGCAAGCACTGAATGGTTGACAGAATTGTTCTCACACTCATATCGCTCCTTTTCCATCTGGTGAAGCATGTTATCGTGTTGGGTTATCTTCCTTTCTTTATTACTTCGCGGATGCCTCTAGTGTATCGTGCTGTGTCTTGTATAGTCCGGCCGCCGCACCCTGGTCGAAAACAAATGTCACTCGCATTTTTGCATATGATGTATTTTCCTTCCGCCATACTATAATTGTTATTGTCCAGAAGAAAGAGGTGATATGTCACAAAACTCAACTAAGCGGGAATTTCTGAATCTGGCATAGTTAGACGACACAACAGAAACAACAAACTGAATTTAAAATATCGCTAGGCATGTCACCACTTCTTCTTTGTTTTCTTCCAATTTCTGACATACCGCTATATTAATTGTTTAGAAAATATTGTGGCGACTTGCAAATCCACATAGGTGATTTTTTACCTCCGATTGTGGCAACAATTTCCGGCTGTCACGACAAGTGTGTGTCCTGCTCTGTTTGGATATCGGTTCTCTGAATTAGCGTCTGCCACACTTTTGCGTGTAGTGCATCCTCCACAACTAGTGGTTTGGCTTCATCAAGATGTGACGGCGATTGTGTATGCGAAGAGTACATAATCAACAATAATTGCCAGAGCATATAAACAGCAATTCTATACACTTTTAATAAACACCAGTGCAACATAGAATATACAGGGTGTTTGTAAAGTCTCACTACACTTTGTATGTAGAACAGCTGTTTATTGCAAAGTATGTTTTCCATCTTGCAAACGGAAAACATACTCTCCAACAAACAGCTGTTCTACATACAAAGTGTAGTGAGACTTTACAAACACTCTGTATAAACAATAATGATACACAGAGTATATAAACACTAATTCTACAGAGTATATAAACATCATTTTTAGCCAGAGTATAACAACACTCAAGCTCACCAGGCCTTCACTCTAGTCCGACTTTGTGAAGACACATGAAGGGTGTAGCATAGGTGGGAGCCCAAGAGCAATTGAAATACCACTACTTTTATCGTTTCTTTACTTATTTTATCGTTTCTTTACTTATTCAGTCAAGCCGGTGGAGATTTGCCGGCAACAGACGAGCAATATCTCCGGCGGGCCTATTCTCGTTGGTCGCGAGATCCGCGAACAGTGATAGGATGGGAGATTTGCTCGCAACAGACGAGTATTATCTCCAGCGGGCCTATTCCCGGCGGTCGCGGGATCCGCACGGGTCAGGCAGGAAGTCTGACGGTAGTACACGCTTTACACAGGTCCGGACACTTGTGATTGAGAGATGTACGCGCCCAGTGGTCCGGGCGAGTGTATACGACCCTTACCTGTTGGATTTAGCTGCACGCCTCTAAGTAAAATTCCAAGGGTTTAGGGTCTGGCCATCGCTCGTCTCCTGCTCGTGGAGGCGAGGTCTCGGAGGTTTGACGCTGAGCCGCCAGCGTCTGCAGCCTACCCTGTCCCAGACGTATTGGTTACCCATTCCTCTGTACCAGACAGGTCAAGGCCGAGAGAGGGAACATGTCGTTTGGGCACCACATGTTCTCTGAAGCTCTGCCCAGGCATTGTGATGGAATTTTGGCCAAATTTCAACTCACATACTTTGGTCTGTCAAGACTGTAAGGTGCCACTAATAACAACACTAATCCAAGCTATAGTCCGAGGGGGCTTCACATGAAAACCTTAAAAGGACAATTTAAAGATATAACGAGGAGACTGAACGCGTATGGGAATGTCTTGGGTGCAGTGATATCAGTTCTTAGCTCACCTCAACTCAACTGTCTTGTCTCAAGAATGTTCTTCAAGTCGACGGGTAAATCAGTCCATTCTTCTCAGTGTTGGAGATCGCCTATGGCACAATCCTGCTAGATTATTTCTTCGGTGTCGACCATTCAGAAGCGACCTCCTTTGGGGCGCACTATAATACCGTTGCCGATAGTGCTGTGCAGGGAGTGCTATTGTTATTCCGCTGATATTCTCATGTACCACTTAAGCTATGTAGTTCATAAATAAACACACATAGTATTGTTTGGGGCTCATGGAATGAGAAGACTTCCGTCACGAATATGGAAGATAGGTGTGAAACAGTTAAGGCCTCTGGGTGTTTATGCTCGTGGCTAACATTGCATTCGCATTTTCCTCATGTTGGACTGGTAGTTTGTGGTTCCGTCGCCCTGCTACTGAGTTGAGTGCGTGGCGCGACGCTGTGAGCTGTGAATTTCGTGTGAAATACTTTTAAATCTGCCCGAGGTTGTGGAGCGTGAACTGCATGTTCAGAGTAATTTCGGCTGGCTATGTCCCAGAATTGACCGTTTTTTGTGCCTTATGCAGAAATGTGTGGCTGCTGGTCTTCTGGTTGACTGCCGCTTCCTTTGACGATGAACTGTGCTTTCGTGGAGGACTGTTGTTTTGGCATTCTGGAGACGGCATTATGTGCAATGAAATGTTTTTTTACATCTGTCCGAGGTGTTGTGGCGTGAACTGCATGCTCGTAAAATAGCGTAGCTGGCTAGATAACACCTAGAAACGGAACAACAATATCTATAAATATCTGCATGTATGGCGGCTGGTGTGTCGCAGAATTGACCGGTTTTTCTTGCCTTATGCAGAAATGTGTGGCTGCTGATTTTCTAGTGACTGCCGTTTCCATTGTTGATGAACTTTGTTTTCGAGGAGGACTTTTGGGTTGGCATTCTGGCGACGGCATTATGCATAGTGAAATATTTCTTTACATCTGTTCGAGGTTGTTTTGTTGCGTGAACTACATTTCGGAGACAAAATGGCGTGGCTGGCTAGAAATCATCTAGAAACAGAACAACAACATCTAGAAATATCGAGACTTTGTAGGCGAACATCTGGTTGGGAAAGTGACTGCCGCTTCCATCAAAGATGAACTGTATGTTTCGTAGAGGACTTTTGTGGTGACATTCTGGTGACGGCATTATGTACAGTGAATTGTTTTTAGATATATCGGAGGTTGTTTTGTTGCGTGAACTGCCTTTCGGGGGGAAAATGGCGTGGCTGGTTAGGAAACATCTAGAAACGGAACAACATCTAGAAACATCGAGACTTTATAGGTGAACATCTGGTTGGGAAAGTGACTGTCAATTCCATCAAGGATGAACTGTATGTTCGTAGAGAACTTTTGTGGTGACATTCTGGCGGCGGCATTATGCACAGTGTGCTGGAGCGGGCCGTTGTTTGTCGAGACTCCTGTCTTTTCCACTTTTCATATGGGGCAGTGGGGAACATTTTATGTTATATTCACTGGCACGGGAACGGAGCATAATGGGGACGACCCTTTGCTGTGATGTTGGAACCGCGACTAACGACTAACGAAGGAGAAGAAGGAAGTAGAGTTCAGAGGACGCAACAGACAACACACAACATGAAAGTATAGTCACTGACCGGGATTCGAACCAGTCTCCTCCAAACGACGACGTCGCCTCGCTGCAGGAACAAGTGTACTTCGACGCATGACCAGCCAGATACTCCGAAAAAAAATGTCTTCAATAGCTAGGTCTATCATACAGATGAATCTACAACTATGGAATACGGACATAATTCGTATCAAACCATTGAGATAGCAACATCGATTTCAGAATTTTATATTAAACCAGCATAGGTCAAATAACAAACATACAAACACATCGGGCCGTAATGCTGTGTCCAGTATATTTACAAACATTTAAAGAAGATAAATGATTGGTCGGTTCTAATTGTGTACAGGTATTACACAGGAAATCAATTGGGGAACTATTTGAGGCCACTAAGACAGTTAATAGATAAACACAATAACTGCGCGCCTGGTGGCAATCGTTCGGCAAATCAAGGATGTATCGCATGGCCGGACACGAGGTGGCTTTTGTGTAGCCAAGTATAAATCTCGGTGTTTCAATTTTCATATTGTCTAACTTTGCCAGCTGGGTCTTGCTGATGGTGGGGAGGATTTTCCGACCTGACTGGGATTTTTAATGCTAGGCACGAGTCCTTTCTCGGTGGAGAAGGAAGAGCAGGCGGTGTTCGGTGGCGGATGATGGCATTGTCTTCAGAGCTGCCATTTCGCTCCTTGCTCTGATTACGACACTGGCTACGTGATACTTGTATGACAAGCATCATGAAAGATGATGCCGAGATATGTCATTGTGGTCGGTTCCTTTGGCTTTTGTGTGTGCAACTGTAATTATTATTTTTTTTTTTTTTGCGTTGTCTTCTGTCATGCTTTGCTCTCCTTTTCCCACTCATTTGTGATGCCTCTGCATCATATTTCAGCACGGGTGCACGAACTCCGTAGCTCCAGGAGGGTTGCGTTTATGTAATATATCGGGGCAAGCGAATAGGCGCAGTGCAGAACACGGATTACATAACAATATTTTAATAGGAAGTCGCGTGACAGAAAGCTTAATAACACTAGTTCTTAAATTGCCAGTGCTTTGATGGCAAGGTAAAGGGTCCTCTCCCTACAACTGTCAGTTGGACTTAAATTTTGACTTCTTTTCCATGATTCCGGAACGTAAATTACAAGTACCTCAGAAGTAGGAGTGTCTGATGGTGGGGGGACTCTTATAGTAGGTAAAACTGACCCACGCAAAAAAGAATTAGTCCACTGTGGTCTATTCTCGATTTCAAAGCGAGCGAACATTAACAAATAATAATAATAACATATTTTTAAAAACGAATAATATTATACTTAGCAAGGGAAAGGAATGGCCAACAATGAGCATCAGAGTAAATGGGGAAATGCTAGAACAAGTAACATCTTGGACATACAACAGATGATGGCAGACATGAAGTACTAATCAAAAAGGGAATGGAAATGGCCAAGAATATTTTCAACAAGAACAACAAATATTAAAATACTGAAAAAAAAGGATTAAAAGACAAAATGATCGACTTTATTGCATTGGGTTTTATTCAAATAGCACGTCTTCTGCGCCGACTTCTGTCATGAAAATTAAGGGTAACAAAGGTTTTTCATCGTCAAATATGTTTGGAATTAAAACTATGATGCGTATCCTTTGCAGAACGTTGCTATCTACCCCTTGTTGATTTCCTAGGCATTTTTACGTTTAGTAGTTGGCCATTGCTTTCTGAACGAGAAGTCAAAGCTGAGGTCCATCTGAATGTCGGCTGTTGTTGTTTTTTTCTCGCATATCCTTTACAGGACATCGCTGTCAACACCAGCATTTTACCGCTGTTTTTGATTCCTTGGCAAGATTACGCTCAGTAGTTTGCCATTGCTTTCTGGGCGGCCGGGTCACATATCCCGCAAGACACCATCGCGGCGAGAACCTGCTACCAATTCTCGCGCGCTGCAGTTACCCTAAGTGGATAAACGGGATTACGGAGAAAGTCGTTTAACGCCTAGGCCAGGGAGACCGGCCTAGTCGACCGAATATCGGTATAGATTGAAAATAGCGGCCTCGCGTCATGTAAGATTTCAAGACAATGTTTTACAGTAGTGAATTTTAACAATGAAAACATAAACAATAGAATGCACGATTTACTGCCTGGTATACTTCACTGCATCTCGTCTGGTACATACTGCAGAACTCACACAACATAAAGCAATAAGATAAATCCTCCAAGCTGTTCCTAGGTTGTTAGGGACAATGCGTCGTGTGTGTCGTTTAACAGATAAAATGGTCGCATATTAAATCTGGCCGAGGCAGTTGCCATTTATTTATAGAAGCCAACTCTATGCAAACAAAACGACATGATAGTCAGTTTAAAGTTTCCGTAGTAGGCATTTCAAATTGCAGTGTGAATATGTGCGTTGTGTACTGCACCTTGAATTATTTATCTTATTGCTTTAGTTTATGATGTCTGATTTCTGTAGTGTGTACCTGACGAGATGCCGCGACATATACCAAGCAATAAATCGTGGAATATAAGATTTCATTGGTATAAATTGTATAACTTCAAAAATAATTGCAAGTTACTGCTAAATCAAGGTATAATGTTAACGTTTGTTAAAAAGCCACGAAGACAACAAAGAAAGACACATAAAAATACACATTTCATTTTGTATGCAGTATTGTATACTGTATAGCCTTCGCGCGGCACTATACGTTTCCAGAGGCGCATCTGATATCAACATTTGTTTAAAGCGCTGACTTCATATTACGCACTGGAAAAATAGGTTTCAAAGGGGACGAAAACATTAAAATGGCTTAAATAGATCCAAAACAAAGACTATAACAAAGACCTATATATTTCAGATTGCGTTACCTTCTTCACAAGAGACATTAAGAACACTTAACGAAATAAGACGATATAAGCAGGTACACCACCAGAACAATACGTACAAAGTACAAACTACAGTGAAATGTTGAGGAAGTAAGTAAAAAGAAAACCTGCAGATATAGGTAATTAAACACAGTTAATGGAAATAGATGTGGGTTCAAACTTGGAGTTGAACAATAAGGCTGGCTATAATGTAATGAATATGAAGAAAATGTCATAGAAATCTGGCATTTGGTTTAGTATTTGTCCACTCAGTATATCTATCATTTGAATTGACACACGTATGTCATCTCTGCTTAGCCTTGAAAAGACCTTGGAAAAGAGAACACCTTATTTTTCGAAACAAAATCAGTTATCACATGGCAGTCAGGCTTCTTTATCGGAGTCAACATGATTTCTTTTAGCTGTTGTTATTTTATTTTTTTTCAACAGGTTTGGGAAAAGTAAACAAAACAGTATTTTAAAACCAAATCAGCAGAGCAAAGTGAGTGTGGTAAAATCTCAATATTATAATTCTAGGCTGCTAGCTGCAGAAGCCGTGATTTCTGAGAGGGCGTGTTATCTTGAAGTAAAAAACGATTCTGATGGGGTGTAATCCTACTCGTTTTCTGAACACAGCATTGGTTTCTTCTAGCTAGGGAGATATGCATAGTACTGTCCGTTATCCGCGTTGCCACACCTTCAGCATCACTTCTGCAGATTCACCTGTTCTCGACTAGACATGTGTTATAGAGCCTGGGGTGATTGGTGTTGGAGAATCCGGGGTGAATGGTGTTGGAGAACCCGAGGTTGTCAGTGTTGCAGAGCCAGGGATCATCGGTGTTGGAGAGCCCTAGTTTGTCGGTGTTGGAGAGCCAGGGATCATCAGTGTTGGAGAGCCCTAGTTTGTCGGTGTTGGAGAGCCAGGGATCATCGGTGTTGGAGAACCCTAGTTTGTCGGTGTTGGAGAGCCAGGGATCATCGGTGTTGGAGAGCCAGGGATCATCGGTGTTGGAGAACCCTAGTTTGTCGGTGTTGAAGAGCCAGGGATCATCGGTGTTGGAGAGCCAGGGATCATCGGTGTTGGAGAACCCTAGTTTGTCGGTGTTGGAGAACCAGGGATCATCGGTGTTGGAGAACCCTAGTTTTCGGTGTTGGAGAGCCAGGGATCATCGGTGTTGGAGAACCCTAGTTTGTCGGTGTTGGAGAGTCAGGAATCATCGGTGTTGGAGAGCCAGGGATCATCGGTGTTGGAGAACCCTAGTTTGTCGGTGTTGGAGAGCCAGGGATAATCGGTGTTGGAGAACCCTAGTTTGTCGGTGTTGGAGAGCCAGGGATCATCGGTGTTGGAGAACCCTAGTTTGTCGGTGTTGGGGAGCCAGGGATCATCGGTGTTGGAGAGCCAGGGATCATCGGTGTTGGAGAACCCTAGTTTGTCGGTGTTGGAGAACCAGGGATCGTCGGTGTTGGAGAACCAGGGATCATCGGTGTTGGAGAACCCTAGTTTGTCGGTGTTGGAGAGCCAGGGATCATCGGTGTTGGAGAGCCAGGGATCATCGGTGTTGGAGAACCCTAGTTTGTCGGTGTTGGAGAGACAGGGATCATCGGTGGTGGAGAGCCAGGGATCATCGGTGTTGGAGAACCAGGGATCATCGGTGTTGGAGAACCCTAGTTTGTCGGTGTTGGAGAGCCAGGGATCATCGGTGTTGGAGAGCCAGGGATCATCGGTGTTGGAGAACCCTAGTTTGTCGGTGTTGGAGAGACAGGGATCATCGGTGTTGGAGAGCCAGGGATCATCGGTGTTGGAGAGCCAGAGATCATCGGTGTTGGAGAGCCAGGGATCATCGGTGTTGGAGAACCCTAGTTTGTCGGTGTTGGAGAGACAGGGATCATCGGTGTTGGAGAGCCAGGGATCATCGGTGTTGGAGAGCCAGAGATCATCGGTGTTGGAGAACCAGGGATCATCGGTGTTGGAGAGCCAGGGATCATCGGTGTTGGAGAGCCAGGGATCATCGGTGTTGGAGAACCCTAGTTTGTCGGTGTTGGAGAGCCAGGGATCATCGGTGTTGGAGAGCCAGGGATCATCGGTGTTGGAGAACCCTAGTTTGTCGGTGTTGGAGAGCCAGGGATCATCGGTGTTGGAGAGCCAGGGATCATCGGTGTTGGAGAACCCTAGTTTGTCGGTGTTGGAGAGCCAGGGATCATCGGTGTTGGAGAACCCTAGTTTGTCGGTGTTGGAGAGCCAGGGATCATCGGTGTTGGAGAACCCTAGTTTGTCGGTGTTGGAGAGCCAGGGATCATCGGTGTTGGAGAACCCTAGTTTGTCGGTGTTGGAGAGTCAGGGATCATCGGTGTTGGAGAGCCAGGGATCATCGGTGTTGGAGAACCCTAGTTTGTCGGTGTTGGAGAGCCAGGGATCATCGGTGTTGGAGAACCCTAGTTTGTCGGTGTTGGAGAGCCAGGGATCATCGGTGTTGGAGAACCCTAGTTTGTCGGTGTTGGAGAGCCAGGGATCATCGGTGTTGGAGAGCCAGGGATCATCGGTGTTGGAGAACCCTAGTTTGCAATACAGCGCTTCCTTCTACAGACCTGGTGCACTCCTTACCGAGTCTCGGATCTTGTGCGTAGACAGATGACGCACCCAGGATCACCTGTATAGTCACGACAAACAATATATGCGAAGTCGTACATCCCATTACTATACCCCCTTGGACGTTGATCCATCCATTCGTGAACATCGAAGTCGAGAAGCGAAGAGAAGAAGTACTGCATTAGCATCGTATTGGTCTCCACGGACGTTAGCATTTAGATACTGCAGAATCAAAACAACAAGCCGGCTTCACAAGAGACGAATTGGCTGAATGGCCAAGGTAGCTAACCACACCTTGTCCATTGCCCACACAACCTTCCCATTGATAGATTTGGTGATAACATGAAATCGAAAGACATAGTAGGAAAGTGGCGAAAAAGAACATGATAGCACATTATAGCTGTTGAGAAAAGCGTGATTTATGCAACGTATTCGGAATATTATATATATTTTTAGTCGAATGCAGCCTCAGTCCTACGAATTGCCAACATCTTCGCAGTCCCCAAACAGTGAAAGAGGTTACCAATTGTTCTCCATTGTTTCTTCTCAGTTTTCATATTGCAGTTATTTGTAAACGACTTTTCACCATGATTTTAACAATAATTTATTTCAGCATAAGTACGCTGTAATAGTGGTGTTTGCCCATCAAGAATGATGATAACCATTCATTTCATCCAGTGGGGTTGAAAGTTTGAAACCGTAAGGTCTAAGATGGCTGGTAAGGTCTACTTTGGCTCGAAATGTTCTTTGACAAGGTGGGCAAAGAATACTCCACGTTCCACGAGGAAGATCTCCTGCTGTCATTTTTCTTTGTCCAGTCTTTTTTTTTCTAGTCCTTTTCGCTTCACAATTGACTACACCTTTGCGTAATAGTGTACGCTATGAATATCAGCCTTTGGCAGCAGTTTCCCAAGTTTCGTGATGAATATTCCAGAGTTTAGTGAAATCTTCGGTGTCTTTAAAGCTTTTCCTTTGGCCGCCTTGGGGTTTACCTCAGCGCAGCTCACCGTAAAATATTCGTTTAGGGAGCATGTGTTCTGGCATTCGAGTCAAGTGACCAGCCCAGCGAATATGATTCTTCATTAGTAGAGTGTGGATACAGGACATGGAGACTCTTTCTAAGACTTCAGTGTCTGGGAATTTTGTCTTGATCTTAAATAGCTACATATGGCAGACTGTGTGGAAGTAGGTTTAATGTCCTAGCGTGTTGACTGGTAAACAGTACAGATTTCACAAGCATAAGCTTGTGTGGATAATTCGACTGCTTCGTAGACTTTCAGCTTGGTTAGCGGGCTTATTCCATTCCTATCTCACACATTTTTGTACAGTTTGCCAAAGGCCGCACTGGACTTGGAGATTCTTACCTGCACTTTGTCGTTAGTTGTGGCAGCTTGTGACACAGTGATGCCAAGATAGGTGAATTTGTCCACAACACTTAGTCTATGACCATTCACCTTGATATTCGGCACGGTGTGATTTATCCCTGGAGCTGGCTGGTACATAACTACAGTTTTCTCCAGGTTGATATCGAGCTCGAAGTTTGCACAAGCATACGAAAAAGCTGAAAAGTTGTGTTGCATGTCTGCCTCTGAGTTTGAATATAGAGCGCAATAGTCCTCAAACAGGAGATCTCTGGCGGTACCGCTGATAGTTTTGGTTTTATCTTTCAGCCTTCTGAGATTGAACAACTTTCCATCCATACGGTATTTGATGTCTATTCCAATGTCGTTGTTTTCGAAGGCATTGGTCATCATAATTGAAAATATGAGGCTGAACAGTGTTGGTGCAAGGACACAGCCTGGCTGCAATCCATTGTTGACAAGAAAGTGCTCAGACAATTCACCATGTTCATGTTCTCATGCCTGCATTCATTCATTCATTCATTCATTCATTCATTCATTCAGTAGCATGTCCTTTGTAGAATCTCGCTCCCATAACAACCTTCCAGAAAACCTCTCGATCATTAGCAAGATGTCCCGCGTCCGATACACCCATCTGGAGATCATCCCGCCACATCCTGCAACCATTTTCTCTTTCTCCTTCCTCTTCCTCTCTTCCCAGGCATATACCCCTCCATTATTGTTCTTTCCAAACTTTCTTGACGTTTCAAGTGACCACAATATTTGTCTCCATACCATCATGAAATAGCCGCACTATGTTGACAAACTTTCGTGGATAGTCATATTTCGCCATAATCTTCCACAGTCCTTCTCTGCCGACTGTATCAACAGCTGAATGAATGAATGTGACTAAATGTGACATTTCTCTTGCAACTGCCTTGCAGCGAAAATCTTGTCAACAGTTCCTCGTTCTTTTCTAAAGCCACATTGACACTAAGGAAGAAGACCTTGGTCTAGATGAGCTGTGAGACGATTGAGAAGAATTCTGGCGGGTATCTTCCCTGCAATTAGGAGCAAAGGAGTCTTGGGGTTGTCACAGGATCTTCGGTTTCCTTTACGTCTGTATGGGTGGACTATTGACTCGTCCTTGAAATCTTATGGCATGTCTCGTTCACCCATATGTTTATAACGGCTTGGTGAAGCTGCTCTATCAAATCCGGCCCGCCTGCTTTGTAGATCTCTGCTGGGATTGAATCAGGACCAGGGGCGTTACCACTGAAAGTTGATGGTTAGCTTTATTAATTTCCATTATGGTTGATAAGTCATGCAAAGGTATCGTGTGTGTTGTCTTGGGGAAGGCAGTTGATGGTTTCGTCATTAATGGAAGAGTTTAGGGTATTGCTAAAATGCAATGCCTAGCGTTGGAGGATTTATTTCTTGTCGGTGACCAATGCACCCCTATCTGCACTAAGGAGGGGAACTATGCCTGGTGAATGTAGGGCCATAGACCGCTTTTAGTGAGTCATATACGTTATTCATATCATGTCTGTCAGCAAAGCCTTGAATATCATCAACTTTATTGCTCAGCCAGTAGTTCCGCTAGTCCCGTAGTTTCTGCTGCATGACTATCCGGATGTTGTTGAAGGCATCTTTTTTTCTTGTTATGTTGACTTCGGGTCGCTCAAATATGCCCTGTGGAGAAGGTGACTGCTCGGCCAATAATTGGTTGATATCTTTCGAATTTTCATCAAACCAGTCGTTATGCTTTCAGGGGGCTGGACATTGGATTCCACAGCAGTGTTGTAGATTGTGTCGTTTAGGGCTATCCACTATGTTTCCGCATCTTGTTTAACTGCGGATCTGGGATTGAGACGTCCCCCAGCATGTTTACAGACGACAGCTGCAATGTCTTACTAGTTAAGCGGGTGACATTTAGTTTTTTTGTATTTTTTTTTTATTATTATTTTTGTTCACTTGTACCCCTTGAGGACGTCTTATGTATGTTCATTTTTGAAACAATCAGACCATGGTCTGTACAACATTCGGCACCATATGTGGATTTTGTCACCCGAACGGGACTGTCTGTCACTCCTCCTGACGATAAAGTAGGCAATGAGGTTCTAGTGTTACGAGTGAGGGTGCATCAACGATGTCCTATTTCACATGGGAAGACGGAACATTGTGTTGGTAATCAGGAGATCGTGATCGGCACATGTCTGAAGAAGGAGGAATACATTGCTGTTACAATTCCCGACTCCGTGTGTTCCAATAATGTCACTCTAAGAGGCGGTGTCCATGCTTACTCTAGCATTGAAGTCCCCAAGGAGTATCAATTTGTCTCCTTTGGAAACATATTTTAAGACATTGTGCAGATCCACATAGAACTGGTTCTAGGCGTTATCTTCATTGATCATGGTTGGTACGTTGACGCTCACTCGGGTTGCATGCCTCCTTCCAATTAGCAGATGTATCTTAATGGTCATTAGGTTGTCGTTTATAGCCTTAGTAAATCCAGCCAATTTGCCAACCAGGGTCGACGTAATGACAAATCCTACATCGGTCTTTACAGATGTGACCTTCACCTGCAAGCCGTGTCTCGCTCAAGGAGGCTGACATGTCTATCTATTTTGTACCTGCCCAAATATCTCCCAATAAGTGCTGTTCGTCTCCCTGGGCACAGGGCACCTTCTCTATCTAGTAGGGTGCGTAGATTCCAAGTTCTAATGGTTAAGGGAATATGGTTTGGTTTTTTTTTTTTCTTCACCTGTTTTCACTTTGGTTGTATGTCGACCGCAGTTACAGGGCACCCACAAACCGCGGCTAGCTGGTTAGGTAAGGATGGAGCAGACAATGTTTATGGCACCTGTTTTAGCCCCTTCCTCATACTATGGGGGTGAGCTGTGCTTTCTTATAGAGGGCTGCTCAGTCGCTCAGGGGGCTGCCGAATCCCACTGCTGCTCCGGTCAGTAGAAGACGACCATATAAACTGAGCCGCCTGTGTGCGTACCCACGCCTGCCGCTTTGCCGCCTGCCAATCGCTATATGGTTGAAGATGATATATAAAGTTGAATGAAGAATGACTTGCGCGATGAAATGGATTAAAGTGAGGAAGAGTTGCGCAATTCGTCGACCACACTCTCTCGCCTGAGTCCATCTGAGTCCAGTGGCAAGACAAGTCAAGACGACTGGACACAAATACAAGTGCAGTGGATGGCCAGGGCACTCTACGGCTGTAGTATTATACTACTGGCTGCAACACTGATCTTTAATTAATTAAAGAAACTTAAGATCCAACAGTGTGGATACTTCAAATTATTAAAAATCCGTTGTTTGCATATATAACCATATGTGTTGTTGTTGTGTTTTGTTTTAAACTATTTGTTATGAGGGTCCCTTAATACTGTGTTTATATTTAAGCCTGACAGACCTTTATTTACTTTTCAAGACTAAAATATCCAAAAACAATTATCTCATCTTATCTTCTTTCTCTTGCACCTTGCGGTCGCGAGGTAGTCAAGGTGAAGCATAAAAAGCAGTTGAGTGTCCGTTTATGGGTTCATATATCGACATTACCATGGACTCTGTTATTCCCTCTGTCCATCGTTTACGTGACCGGCCTCTTCTTCTGCTTCCATTTGGTCGGTACAATTATCGTTAAAACTAATGTGTGTTGGTCAGAGAGCCAAAAGACAACGGGTAAATATTCCGAAGACTAATGTTTGTCATTTTCACCATAAGTGATACAGAAACGTCACAGTCCTCTGTGCAGTGCTGGTGTCACTGCTGAAGCTATGATCCTTCAAAGCCCAGGCGTCGCTTAAAGACAACACATGCAGAACTGACTGGATAGGATGTGAGAATTTACTACACTAATTGTCTGACGTGAGAGACATGATGATCATGGGTGTTTCAGCAATATATAACATCGTCAGTGCAAGCATCATGTGCAGTCACAATGATTGCCACACCTTGCCGTCTTGATAGACTATATCTTGTTAAATGGAGATATACTTTTCTATTGCACAAAGACTGATCTGGATTTAAAGATCGTGTGTTGCCCATGCAGCATGATCTCTTTCTCTGTTTACTTCAGAGGAAAATTACCACAGATACGTATGGAACAAGACAAGCTGCAAATGCTACCGGATCAACAAAGCAGTGCTCTAACTGTCCGCCTGTCGGAGCTGCAATCACACTATACATTGCAAGCAAACAAACGGCAGATACCTTTGGAGAAATTACCATTAAATCACGTGGCTTTACAACAGTAGAATTAATTCTTGGTTGCAACATAAAGAAGATGCCTTTAATCTATGTTCAAGAATATCATACAGAGGTCCATTGCAATGTTGTCTATCGACATAAAAGAGAAAGTTTTTAATAGCATGAGTTTCTCCATTAACATTTTTCGTTAGACTGATATCAGAAATGATATTATATTATATATGAGTTGATGAATTAGTGGATGGTGTTTCATTATATATAAGTTTGTGAATTAGTGGACGTTAAGACTTAAAACCATAAAGAAAACCCCAAAGAACATCAAGTTGGATTTAGCATTACTTCGACGAGTGGTGCAATATTGATGGATAAAGATGACATAGCCAATGGATGGACAATATCTGGAAGAGCTGTATGAGGATACGTGACCGGATGTCAATATTCAAAGCTATGGTGAGGTCCAACCAATACTTTCAGCGGAAGTTTATGATGCACTACATCCTATGAAGATAAATGAAGTTGGATGAAGAATGACTTGCGCGATGAAATTGTTTAAAGTGAGGAAGAATAGAACAATTCGTTGACCACACTCTCTCGCCTGAGTCCATCTGAATCCAGTGGCAAGACAAGTCAAGAAGATTGGACACACATACAAGTGCAGTGGATGGCCAGGACAGTCTACGGCTGTAATATTATACTACTGGCTGCAACACTGATCTTTAATTGTGAAAGAAACTTAAGACCAACAGTGTGGTTACTTCATTTTATTAAAAATCCGTTGTTTTCATACATAACTATATGTGTTGTTGTTGTTGTTGTTGTTGTTGTTGTTGTTTTTGTTGTTGTTGTTGTTGTTGTTGTTGTTTCGTCTTTGTCCTGCGTAGGACTCTAATTGCCATTGACCTCGGGGTTAGGTGTCTGTCGTCAGTTGTGACCCGTCTTAACTCTTACATACATGTACCGTCGTCAATACCTATTGACTGGCTGTCAAGGTGGATAAAAACAGAGAGGTGAATAAAAACATAGCCAATAATTACCTCTGTCTGTCCTTATCCAGACTAGGATTCTGATAATTATCAAATTTTTTTTTTTTTTTTGGATGTTAATATCTAAGCAACATTCTGCATTATGTCTGTTTACTTGTTCCACTAGTTTGTGTAACACTTTCTGGTTTTCAGCTTCTAAGACTGTGTCGTCAGCATAAATAAGATTGTGTATGATTCTTCCATTGATGTTATCCAAGCAGTTCGACTTGTTTAACCATTCTTTCTGTGCATAAGTTCAAGAGGCTTGGGGACAACACGCATCCCTCCGTACGCCTCTTTTTACCTCTATTTGGCGACGAATAATTAGATCTGTATCTAAATTCAATCTGTTGTGCAGCAGAAAAAACTATTCCAAAAGTAAAGAAAGTGGGCCGTAAGACATGGATGACTGAATAAATTTTACAACTAATGGAAACAAAAAGACAGAACAAAAATAATCCTGCCAAATATGAAGAAATTCACAGAAAAGTGAGAACATTATGTAAGAAAGCAAAAGAAACATGGCTTGAGAAAAATTGCAGAGAAATTGAAAAACAACACAACAGTAACAATGCGAAACTAATGCACAAAAGAATTCAGGAGCTTACTAATCAAAAAACACGTACATCAGCAGGCTGCCTAAAGACAAAAGATGGAAGAGTCATAATAGAAAAAGATCAGATATTACATGAATGGTCAGATTACGTGAAATACCTGTATGACGATAACAGAGACGAACAGTATAATGTTCAAAATAATAATGAAGGACCGGCAATTTTGAAGATGGAGGTTCAGAATGCTCTTAACCATATGAAATCTGGCAAGACTTCCGGTTCAGACATCATCACAACAGAAATGATTAATGCTTTAGAAGAATATGGAGTAGATAAAGCTACCAGTCTGCTTAATACAATATATGATACTGGAAATATACCTCAGGAGTTATGTAATTCTGTATTTATTGCAATCCCAAAGAAATCAGGAGCCTTGGAATGTGATCAACATCGAACAATTAGTATAATGAGTCACATCACGAAGATTTTGCTAAGAATTATCATGCAAAGAGTTAGGAGGAAAATACAACCTGAAATAGGAGAAGAACAATGTGGGTTTGTAGAAGGCAAGGGTACAGTAAATGCTGTGTATATACTGAGAACCATAATCGAACGTTCTATAGAAGTAAACAAAGATCTACACCTTTGCTTTATTGACTACACAAAGGCTTTTGATAAAGTGAGACATGTCAACATGATAAGGATGCTTGAAGATCTACAAATTGATGGAAAAGATCTTAGACTTGTAAAAAACATATATTGGAAACAACAAGCTGCCATAAGAGTTGATAATGAAGTAAGCCAATATCAACCTATTAAGAGAGGTGTGAGACAGGGATGTGTAATGTCTCCAGATCTGTTTTCCCTGTACAGTGAAAGTATTTTCAGAAATATTGAAGATATGGAAGGAATCAACATTGGGGGACGATGCATCAATAACATTAGATATGCAGATGATACAGTCTTGATTGCAGACAATGAACAGGACCTGCAAAATTTAGTAGATGCGATTGTTACACACAGTGAACAACTAGGGTTAGAATTAAATTGTAAAAAGACACAGATTATGGTCGTCACTAGGAAGAACGAAATACCACAATGTAATATACAAGTAAATGGGAATATTCTTCAACAAGTGAATAGGTACAATTATCTCGGAACAGTAATAACATCTGATGGGAGATGCCTTGAAGAGATTAGAACAAGAATCGCCATGGCAAAAGTAGCCTTTAGCAAGATGAAAAACATACTGACCAATAAAAAGATGTCAATTGAAACGAGAAAAAGAGTGTTGAGATGCTACATAGAACCTGTACTTTTATATGGATGTGAAGCGTGGACAATGAGCAGTCAGGCTGAAAAACATCTGATGGCTGTAGAGATGTGGTTTCTGAGGAAAATGCAAAGAATACCATGGACAGCCAGAAAGACCAATGAACAAGTCCTTCAAGAAACAAATGAAGATCGTAAATTGATTAGAGAAATTAGACGTAGACAGTCAAAATTTTTTGGGCATGTTATGAGAAGAAATGGATTGGAGAACTTGGTGACGAACTGGTAAGATCGAGGGGAACAGACCAAGGGGAAGACCTAGAAGCAAGTACCTGGATGGCTTGGCCTTGTGGCATGGTCGAGACAGAAACACGGAGCTGATCCACGACTCTGGTGATCGAGTGAGATGGCAGAACATGACCGCCCACGCTTACCGGCATGGCACATGATGGATGGATCGAAATGACGCCATTTGTTCCCAGTACAATTTATCAATAAGTCTGATGTCCTTTCCGTCTAATCCTATATCGTGAAGGCATGCAATTAATCTATCAAAATCCATTCGTTTATAATCCTAGGAATATTCAGTTACAATGGGCTTCTCATAAGTCTCTAGCACAGTGGTTCTCAACCTTTTTTGGCCATTCCCCCCCCCCCACCATATTTTTAGAACGTCATTCCCCCCCCCCCCCCCTTTTCGTATTTCCTCCCTAAAAATGTTCCCCTGCCCCTACACAGTATACGTAATAATTGAAGCTAAATTTAATAGCACATACTAAAACAAGTCTAGACATCTACATAAAACGTGATTTGCGGATCTACTTACGTTATAAAATGAATTTCAGAAGGGTGATACGTACAGAACCGTAAAGTATGAAGGGAAAAACAATATCCAGTAATCGGTTCTTGTATTAACGCGATCTTGAAATAATCTTCATCCCCCCCCCCACCCCTGGAAACCCCAAATTCCCCCCCCCCGGGGGGGGGGGATTCCCCACCGATTGAGAACCACTGCTCTAGCATGACCACGAAGGAGTAGGCGGAGAAAATTGAAATTTGGCACATGTATAACTCATTCAATTTTTACTGGACAAATGAATTATGAATTTCCCTCCTCAACTGGTTTTTCCAATAGGGTGCATGGCACAGCTCACCCTATTGACCACATCTGCACATCCAGCGGTTTGTCAGAACAATGGAGAAATCAGACGCCAAGACTGTGATAAAATTCTTGATGTTATAGGGAAAAACACCTACAGAAATACACAGTTAGATGGAGTCAGTGTTTGAGGAAGTATGTCCTTCGAATGCTTCTGTAGAAAATTGGTGTTTGCAATTTAAGTATGGCCGTTCCCATGTTGCTGATCTGCCAAGATCAGGACGACCGTCCTCAGACGCAAATGCTGCAAAAGTGAAGAAAATCATAGACCAGGATAGGAAAATGACAATTGCAGAGATATCGGGTTCAGCAAAACTGAGTAAGGGTACAGTTTTTAGAATTTTACACAACAGACTGAACATGAGAAAAGTGTGTGCCTGCTGGGTCCCGCGCCTGCTGACATGTGAACAGAAACAAACACGGGTTGATTGCTGTGGCCAGCGGCTCAACATGTGGTGGTTGTAAAATATGTTGACGACCATGGTAACGGTAGATGAGACTTGGATTCACCATTTTGACCCAGAATCCAAAATTGCCAGCATGCAGTGGAAAACCCCGGGCTCTCCAACACACGTCAAGCCAAGAGCACAAAAATCTGCAAGAAAAGTGATGCTGACTGTTGTCTGGGATGTCAAAGGTGTCACACTGAAAGATTACATGCTTCATGGCAACACGGTTAATGGGCTGTACTATGCAGATCTCCTTATCAAACTAAGAAAGGCTATGACCAGAAAACGAGGGATAGCTCGTACGCACATTCTGCCTTTGCTTCAAGACATCGCGCCCTCCCTTAAAGCACGGCTTGTGCTGCAAACTCATCTCATTTCATCATCTCATCTCATCATGTTCCTCTTGTACCTTGCGGTGTCGAGGTGAAGTATAAACTTCGTGAGAGTGCCCGGTTATGGGCTTCGTATATCGACATTCCCATGGATTCTGTTATTCCCTCAGTCCAACGTTTACGTGGTCGGCCTCTTCCTCTGTTTCCATCTGGTCTGTACATCATTGCTTGTTGTGGCATGCTGTTGACTGGTAGCCTACTTGCATGGCCAAACCATTTGACTTGCTGCTTTCTAATAAAATCTAGAGCAGCTTTAACCCCTACTTTAGTCCTGATTTCTTCATTTCTGATCTTATCTCTTCTTGATACGTTGAGTATTCTTCTCAGAAACCTCATTTCTGTTGTTGTGATTTTTCTTTTCTCTTTTTCTGTCATTGTCCAGGTTTGGCATTGGTAGCAGAGAGTTGGTAGGAAGATTGTGTTGTAAAGTGCTTTCTTAGTAGTTATTGATACATGTTTGTTCTTTAGTATTGGTGCCATTTGTCCAATGAGTTGATTTGCCTTATTGCACCTATTTTCGATCTCGTCTTCTGATCTGCCATTTGATGATATTATACTTCCTAGGTACTTGAAGCTCTTTACTTGTTTCAAGGGATGTTCGTTTAGGTGAATTGTTGCTGTTTGTTCTTCTTTAGTTATAGTCATTACCTCTGTTTTGCTTGTGCTAATTTTCATGTTATGTTCCCTACACATTTCGTTTAGACTATTCATGTGGTCTTGTAATTCAGCTTCTGATTTTGCTATTAGTGCTTGGTCGTCCGCAAACAGGAGTTCTCTAATGGTTAGATTTGCAGATGGTTCTTCTTCTGTGTTCTCGTCATGCGGTATTCTTGCTGTCTCTGCTTGGCTGGTTTCTTTACATATGTTGTCTATATATGTTATGAACAAGAGAGGGGACAGGACACAACCTTGTCGTACTCCAGATCTTATGGTGAAGGGTTCTGAGTGTTCTCCAGTTGCTCTCACTATGCATTCACTGTTGTTGTATAAACTTCTGCATAGGTTTGTTAGATGTGTACTCACTCCATATTGTTTAAGGATTTCCCACAGCTTGTTTCTATCTACCCTATCAAATGCCTTTTCTTGGTCGACAAAGGCTAAGTAGAGTGTTTCATTGAATTCAATTGATTTTTCTATAAGTTGTCTAAGAGCAAAAATGGCGTCTGTGCATCCTTTGTTTTTTCCTAAATCCAAGCTGCGTTTCGCTTAGCTGGGGTTCTAAAGTAGTTCGTAATCTTTTTTCAAGAATTTTGCAAAATATTTTCCCAGTATGACTCAACAGTGAAATGCCTCTGTATTGTGTGCAATCTCTTTTGCTGCCTTTGTTTTTCCAAATTGGGATAATTATGGCATTTCCCCAGTCTCGTGGTGTCTGTTGTTCTACCCAAACATGGTTGAATAGTCTATGTAGCCAAGCTGTTCCTACTTCCCTTGCTGCTTTAATTAGTTCATTTGGTATTTCATCCTGTCCTGGTGATTTGTTTAATGGGGCTAATCTGATGGCTTCTATAATTTCTTCTTTTAGTATATCTGGTTCTAGTTCCTCGGTGACATCTGTGTAGGTCTCTTGAATTCCTGTGACATCTGATGGGATGTTGAGAAGTTGTTCGAAATACTGCTTCCATCTTATTAGGATCTGTTTTTGTTCACTTATTGGTTCTCCATTTTCGTTGTTAATTATTTCAGTTGGGTCAAAGGGTTCTCCTCTGGTTCACATTGCACTTATCTTTTTGTAGAAGTTTCTGGTTGCCTCCTTGTAGTTTTTTTTTAGGGTTTCTCCATACTCTTCCCAGTCTTTTTGTTTTTCCCTCTTTACTATTCTACTCACATGTCTTCTAGCTATTCTGTATTCTCTGTAATCACATTCCTGTTTGCTCTTCAACCACTTTGTATATTTTTCCTTTTTTTCTTTTACCGCTTTCTTTACTTCTGCGTTCCACCAACTTGTTATTTTCTTTATCCGTGTTTTGCGTTTTTTCGTGGTTCCGCATGTTATTTTTGCAGTATTTAAAATGCTTGATTTGAATATCTCCCATTCTTCTTCCACTGTTTTTCTTTCCGTAGGTAATTTTACAAAGAGTTCAGTTAGTTCTTTCTCATAATTTTCCCTTACTGCCTCGTCTTTAAGGTTTTTTTAAGTTTACTGATTCGCATGGCATGTATTTTCCTGCTCTTTGTCTTCTTCTTCTAATGGTTCTTATTGTGGCAACGACTGCTTTATGATCTGTGTTTATACTGAAATTGGGCACTGCTCTTGCATCTAATATATTTCTCTTTCTGTTATTTCTTGTTAATATAAAATCAATTTGGCTTTTAGTATCTAGATTGTTCCATTTATACCAGGTGTATACTTGCGAATCTTTATGTTTATAGAATGTGTTTGTTATATAGAGGTCGTGTTGGCTGCAAAGCTCTATCAGTCTACTTCCGTTATCATTCCTTTCATTTTGCTGATCTCCAAATGCTCCCAGGTGTTTTTCTATGCCAACTCTGTTATGTCCTAGTCTTGCATTGAAGTCTCCCATAACTATGATGTTGTCCTGCTTATCTATTTTGTTTAGCACATCATGTATGTCTTCGTAGAAGTCCTCGCATTCTTGCTCATTATTGTTTGCATTACATGGTGCGTATATCTGTACATATGTTGTGATTGTTTGTTCTTTTATTCTCACTGTTATGATTCTTTCTGATATATATTTTATTTCTAGTATTCCTCTTGCTAGCCGTGGTTCGATGACTATTCCCACACCGTGTCTTGCCCTTTCTCGCTGTTCTACTCCAGAGTAAACAAACGTGTAACTGCGGTGGAGCTCCTTGCATCCTTTCCCTTTTGTTCTGGTGTCCGCTATTCCCATCAGACCAATATTCCTCTTCTCCATTGTTTCTATAAGCTCTTCTTCTGCCAACGATTTGAATATTGAAATTCTTC
This sequence comes from Cepaea nemoralis, assembly GCA_014155875.1. Classification (NCBI taxonomy): domain Eukaryota; kingdom Metazoa; phylum Mollusca; class Gastropoda; order Stylommatophora; family Helicidae; genus Cepaea; species Cepaea nemoralis. The sequence goes on from JACEFZ010003895.1 coordinate 906,008, forward strand.
CACACCCACTATATTCTCCAGATTTGGCTCTATCAGACTTTTTTCTTTTCCCACATCTTAAAATACAGCTGAAAGGAAATCGTTTTGACAGTGACGGAGATGACATACTGGTTTGTGATGACTGGTTTAGTTCGAAAAATAGGTTGTTTTCTGAAGGACTTTTCAAGGTCACGCAGAGATCGTAGAAATGCATAAATTCAGGTGGTGGCTTCATTGCGAAGGAATAAGCATTGTGCCAAATTTCAATTTTCTCAGCCTACTCTTGAATGGCCAGGCTAAAGACTTATGAGAAGCCCCTTGTATTTTTCTCCCCTTATTTTCCACCACTTCTACCCTTTCGATACAGAAGTAAGTGAGACGGACATCTTGTTCACTTAACATACACACAAAAATACAGACACTAAAATGGTTTTGAGTCACGGAACAAATTCAGTGTGACAATATATCTAATATATATATATATATATATATATATATATATATATATATATATATATATATATATATATATATATATATATATATATATATATATATATATATATATATATATATATATATATATATATATATATATGCCGTGTGATAAAGGTGAAATACGTAAATCATTTATTTCAGAAATTTGTGATAGCCATATGCTGGCAGAGTCCGAAGAGAGCTTTTACAAAATATGCAGATACGTTTAATTCATGTAGCTAATCGATTAGGTGTTTCCGTGGCAAAGGACTTACGGACGCAATTCGTAAGCCCGCTTACCCGCGGTCGAAACACAGCTGCGACCGATTTGGCAGCAGACCGCGTCGCGCTAGGTTTTAACGTGTTGGTGTGGGAGCCGGTCGTTCGGAAAGCAATATCAAACCACTGAATGTTAAACTTGCCAAGATATCAACAACAGCAGTAAAATGCTGGTGTTGACAGGGATGTCCTGTAAATAGGATATGCCCAAAATAATCGATTAGGTAATTTAACAACCAACCGTTTACAATTGCCTCAAGGGTATGATTCACATTTTAGCAAGCATATTTTATCTTCCAATTGATTTTCTAGACTGCAGATATTGTTCCTATGCTGTAATTACTACCATAGTACCCATGCGTGGCCAGAAATGTTACAATACCGGGGTGGTAATAGTCATCGTATTTATGTCACATAATACAACATAATGTGGATTAAATGTATTTGCACGAAAATATGTTGGCATCATGTTCTGTTGTGCCATGTATTTGGTGGTATGTCCCCGGGTGTTGTGTGTTCAATGGGCATGTCTTTAAATGCATTAAAGATCTATGATCTTGTTTGCACTCACACGTAATTAACCAAAATGATGCATAACGATGAAATGAGCTGGTAATGATGATTGTCTGCAAGCTATATTTCTTTAACAAGTTGACTTCTACGGGTGTAGGATGCCATGCATGTTAACATACGCCTTATATTCCCTTGTCTTTATTTATTGTAAGTATTCTGTCTTTCTACTTAACAAACTTAGGTTTAAAGTTTAGTTACTTCAATATTTACGTCTACTTTTCATCTTTGTAATGTTCTATTATGCCTAAGAAGGATAGTAACATTTGCAGATGATGTCCTTGTGTGCACACAGAGAAGAGACGTGATACAAACTTCGCGAGAGTTACAGGAGACAGTAAACAAAGTGATCGGCTGGTGCACAGAGATGGTTGGTGTCATTGACCCAGATAGGAGATCTGTGTTTCAAGCTCTCTAGACAATTTGACCGTTAAGATTCGAGTCCCAGGACTCACAACAAACGTAAAATATGTCAACAGAGAGAGTAGTCTGAGCTACATGGGAATAAGTTTATTCAGAAACCTGAGTATGTATCTAAGAAGGAACTTGGTGCACTGAAGGCTACGGCAACCAACGATGGACATGGAGCACAGAATAGTTGTTCATAATCTGTCAGCATGTGATTCTCTCTGTAGCTGAGTATGTCCTGGGATTGCTCATAGTATCCAAGAGTCGGCTGGTTAAACTAGAACGCATACATAATGAAGCTACATGGGTGATGCTGGGAAGTACAATAGACGTCGCAAGTGGGTATGAAATACATTCTAGCATTGCCAAATATCGCAGACAGGGTCAAGGTGCAGGAGGTTAAGTCATACCTTTCTAGTGGCTGCTGACAAGGAACATACCTACATGCATCCCTGGATACAGATAAGGGCCACAGGCTGATAAGAATATAATCATGGATGGCTTGTGCAGAGGACACAGGCAGAGAGGTGTATGACTGAGGGTAATGTAAGAGGAGAGGAGTAGCTCAGGGTGCCAGAAGAAATGCCAGACCTGTGTTCCTCTGCACGGCGATGTGTTCCTCTGCACTTCAACTCTGTTATACCTTTACGTAGATGTGTTAAGCACAATGTGTGTCAAAATTATCTTTCGGCGTTATTTATATGTAATGCAAGACGTTTGAAAACGCCTAGATATACAAAAGAATAATATCATAATAAAACTGAGGGGAGAAAGAAGATAGATGAATAACAATAGATAACAGTAGAGGGATGTTTACTACTACTACCACCACCACCACCACCACCACCACCACCACTACTACTACTACTACTACTACTACTACTACTACTACTACTACTATTACTACTACTACTATTACTACTACTACTACTACTACTACTATGGTAATGTGAGGTAGAGAGCACAATGCTGACTACGTTCGGGCCAAAGAGGAGAAAAAGAGAAATGAGAGAGAATACCTCCCACCACCGCCAACACACAATAAAGGGAAAGTAAATAGAAATAAGATTTCAGGATTCTGGAGACAGGCTAGAACTGTTATTGATGTTCAGGCAGGAACTATCATGTTAAAACCAATCAATTAAACTATTAGGTTGTAATAGCAACATTGAATGTACAAACTAAACTTACACAGACTAAACAAACAAATCAAGAACAACATAACAAGCTATTTATCAAATTATACAGCTTTATGGACAACTGATGTTCATACAAACAGTGAAGCATGAAACCCTACACTACAGACATCAAACATTAACAACGGGTGGTCCCTAGAAAATCACCAGACCGCTGCCCTCTAGGTCAAGTCTATAGGGTACACCAAGTAACACAAATGAATGCGTATATACTGATTGGCACCTTGCCGTCTTGACAGGCGATAGTTTGTTGCATTGTGCTTCAAAATGTTATAATAACTACAATCCATTGCGGTAGCGAATGTGACTGATAAGACCAATTTAATGTTCGTCCACAGGGGACGCATTGAACACATGGTCATTTACACCATCGTCTACCATCTTACGTCTCGCACGCTATGTTTGTGACTTTTCTGCAATCATTTTCTCTTTTGTCTTTATTTCATTTCTGATATTTGACCTCCATGTAACACGTTCAGTGGCGACTTGCTCCCAATGTGCATCATCAATGCCTGTATCAATCATGTCCCGCTTACACACATCTTTGTATCGTAGTAGAGGCAGACCCTGAGATCTCTTACCCATCTGTAAGTCACCAAAAAAGCTGTTCTCTGGTATTCTACCTTCATCCATCGTCCTAACGTGTCCTATCCATTTAAGTCTACGAAGAATGGGCATGGAACAAACCGTCACACAACCTGATCTTTAGAATACTTCAGTATTTGTTATTTTGTCTTGCCACTTAATTACCAAGTAGTCTTCACAGACATCTCATATGAAAGCAGTTTAAACGTTTCTCTTGGTGTGAGTAAGTTGACCAGGCTTCACTGCCATGAAGAATAGTACTAAGGACACAGGTTTGATAGACAAGGACATTTATTTTGGCAGTAAGTTCTCTGTTTTCCCAGACGCATTTTGTTAACCTGTTCATTGTTGTTGCTACCTTACCAATCCTGATGTTGATTTCCTGATCTAGGGTTAATTCGCTATTTACCTCTGAACCTAGATATGTAAAATGGTCTACTATCTCCAGTTCGGCGTCGTCAATAAAGACTGATGGAACCCCATGTGCACCTTGTGACATAATATGTGTCTTCTTTTAGCTAATTGTTAAACCAAATTCAGAAAAATCATTGGAGGATGCAGATAGGAGACTTTGTAACTCTTCATCAGAGTGTGTCGTAATTACAGCACCATCTGCAAAATACAACCCTCTGATCAGTACCCTCCTAATTTTGGTCTTGGCCTTCAATCTCTTAGCATTGTAGGGTCTGCTATCTAAGCGTGAGTGAATGTATATACCACCATCTTGATCACGAAAGGCATATTTCAGTAGAAGTGAAAAGTATATTCCAAAGAGGGTGAGAGGTAGTACACAACCTTGCTTAACTCCATTTTTGATTTCAATCTCTTCTGAAGTTGCACCATCAAACTTCATTATACCCTTCATGCCTGTGTGGAAAGATTTCACAATAAACCGACGAGTTGTTGGGCAGCCAATCTTCTTTAGTGCCCTGAACAATCCCTCACGACTGAACAAATCAAATGCCTTAGTGAGGTCGATGAAGGCAATGAACAGTGACTGATTCTGTTCACTGCATTTTTCTTGCATTTGTCGCAATGAGAATATCATACCAATGGTAGATGGGTTATGTCTGAAGCCACACTGATTCGAGGTAGACTTGATCTCCCAGGACTTGAAGTCTGCACAGAACAATTCTGGCAAGTACTTTCCCAACAATACACAACAGTGAGATACCCCTATAGTTGTTACAGTCGCTCCGATCACCCCTGTTCTTGTACAATGTTATGATGCTTGAGACTTTCAAAACCTGTGGGACTTGTCCTTCTCACCAGGATAACTCTATTAGCTAGTGAATCAGTAGAGTGAGTGTGTCTTCCAACTCTTGATAACCTCTATTGGAATCCCATCCTTACCTGCAGCCTTGCCAGATGTAAGTTCATTAATAGCACACTTAACTTCTGTTATGGTGGGAAGTGTATCCAGGTGGTCAAGAGTTAGCAGGGCCGCTATGGCGTTGCGGACATCATATGCTTGTTTGGTCTCATTTGAGTAAAGTTCCAATAGTGCTCTACCCATCTATCTAATTGATGTTTCTTATCAGTGATGATTTCTCCAGTCAAGGTTTTCAGTTGTGCACTTCTTTTGATCATTGGACCACAGGCTTTCTTTATCTCTTCATATATGCTTCAGGTGTTTTCCTTATCACTTGCGTTTTGAATGGACTCACATAACCTGAACCAATAGACATTTGCACACAGCCTGGCAGTCCATTTGACATCCTTCCTAGCTTGCTTCAGCTCATTGAGAGTGTTACGCGTTGTTCTTTCCTTGTTCCTTAAGAGAGCTATCTTCTTTTTATCAATCAAAGGCTGCAGTGTCTGGCTGTTTGCAGCAAACCAGTCCTACCTCTGTGATCCACAGTGCCGTAAACCTCTACCGCTGTTTTATAAAGAGTTTCCTTGAGTGTACCCCACATTTCACTTCCTGAGCAAATTTATGATGTATCAGTGAAAGCGTCTTCAAGTTGCTGTTGGAACTCAAAGCACTTATCAGGATCGTGGGTGTTAATAATATTAATCCTGGGGCTAGATTTGTATTTAGCTGTGTAGATTCTCTTTGTCTCAGTCTACCCCTTGCAACAACCAAAGAATTATCCGTATCACAGTCAGCACTGTGGTAACTTCGATTTAATGATGTTTGTTTCGGATGTTGTCTCCGTGAGATGATAAAGTCCAGCTGATGCCAATGGCCGGCTCTTGGATGTTTCCATGAGACCTTATGCAGATCTTTTGTCCTAAAATCTTAACTAAAATAAATAAATTTAGAGTAGGAACATGGAATGTTAGGACATTAAATGAGCTAGGAAAGTTGACCAATGTTCTAAGAGAGATGGATAGCATGAAAATGAATATACTAGGCGTTAGTGAGATGAGATGGAAGGGATCGGGCAAAATTATAGCTGACAATCACACAATAATTTATTCTGGAGGGGATACACATGAAAAAGGTGTAGGAATAATATTAGACGAAAAAAACAGCCAAGTCAATTAATGGATACTGGTGTATTTCAGATAGAGTTATTATGGTAAAAATCAAAGGCAAACCAATAGACATAAATATTATACAAGTATATGCACCAACAGAAGCAGTAGTGATGAAGAAATACAACACTTTTACGACGAAATAGAAATGGCGATGGCTCAAATTGGATCACAAGAAATGAAGATAATACTTGGTGATTTTAATGCAAAAGTAGGAAAGGGAAAAATGGAGGATGTAGTGGGGAATTATGGTTTAGGTACAAGAAATGAAAGAGGGGAAAAGCTAATAGAATGGGCAAATATCAATGATATGATAATTGGAAACACATGGTTTAAACACCATAAAAGACGACTGTACACATGGATAAGCCCTGATAAGAAAATACGCAACCAAATTGACTACATACTAATTAATAAAAGATTTAGAAATGCTTTAATTAATGTAAAGACAATGCCTGGTGCTGACTGTAATAGTGATCATGTACCACTACGTGGACAAATAAAAGTAAGATTAAAGAGAGGGGAAAAAATGGTTAAGAACATGAGACTTAATAAAGAGGTTCTGAAAATAAATAAAGAAATGCAAGAACAATACAGAGTGACTGTGAAAAATAGGTACAATGCAATAACTAAAATACAGAGTATAGATGAACAATTGGAAATGTTAAGGGACTCCATTCATCAAACTAGCAAAGAAGTATTACCGGAGAGAGGCAAAATAGCTAAGAAAAAATGGATGAATTAAGATATCTTAAAAGACAAAAGAAAACACAGTAAAAATGACAAACAAGAATACGCTAAGATAAATAAAGAAATAAAAGATAAATGCGGGAAGGCTAAAGAAAGTTGGTTAAACGAGCAATGCAAAAAAAAATTGAATTAAATTCCATTAAAGATACACAAAATATGCACAGACAAATCAGTGAGCTTACAGGAAGAAAAATAAGAATAAATACAGGGTGTTTGAAATCAAAAACAGGAAAGATAATATTAGAGGAAGATGCTACAATGAAGAGGTGGAATGAGTATATAAGAGAATTATATGAAGGAGAAAGGGAAGAATTAACAGAAGATAGTAACTTAGAAGGTCCACCTATTCTGAAAGAAGAAGTAGCTGACGCTATGAAACGTATGAAGAAAGGAAAAACAGCTGGGCCAGATGAAATCACAATAGAAGAATTAGAAGTATTGGGAGAATTTGGAGTAGATATATTAAACAAAATGTTGAATGATATTTACAGCTGTGGATATTTACCCAGTGATATGCTGAAATCTGTATTTATAGCTATACCAAAAAGACCAGGAGCAATTGATTGTGAAGATTTTCGTACAATTAACCTTATAAACCATATCACTAAGCTTCTACTCAGAATCATAATGAGAAGAACCAAAAAGAAAATAAAAATGGAAATTAGTGAAGAACAGTATGGATTTGTGGAAGGAAAGGGCACAAACAATGCAATTTATACATTACGGACACTATTAGAAAGGTCAGTAGAGAAACAGAGAGACATATATTTGTGCTTCATAGATTATACTAAGGCATTTGATAAAGTAAAACATGATGAACTGATTAAAATGTTGGAAGATATCAACACTGATGGAAAAGATTTAAGAATAATAAAGAATATTTACTGGAACCAAGTAGCAGCAATTAAAATGGGAAATAAAGAGGGTAGCTACGAACAGATAAAGCTAGGAGTACGACAAGGGTGTGTCTTGTCACCAGATCTTTTCTCCCTGTATAGCGAAGTAATAATGAGAGAGATCAAAGAGATGCCAGGAATACTAGTTGGAGGGTATAATATAAATAATATACGCTATGCAGATGACACAGTATTGGTGGCGGATAATTCAACAGACCTACAACAATTATTAGACGTTGTAGTAACAGAGAGTGCAAGGAAAGGACTCTCCTTGAATATCAAGAAAACAGTAACAATGGTAATATCAAAGAAAATGGTGACACCAAAATGTGACATAGAAATAGAAGGGAAAATCCTTAACCAAGTTGATAATTTTAGATACCTAGGGGCATTTATAACATCAGATGGAAGATGTACAACAGAGATTAGGAGCAGAATAGGACAGGCAAAAGCCGCATTTCAGAAAATGAAGAGTATCTTATGCAATAAGTCACTATCACTGAATGTAAGAAAGAGAGTGCTGAAATGCTATGTAGAACCAGTTTTGCTGTATGGCAGTGAATCTTGGAATGTAAATGAATAAATTAAGAAGAAATTAGAAGCAACAGAGATGTGGTTCCTGAGACGAATGTTGCGAATTCCTTGGACTGCCAGAGTAACTAACGACGACTGCCTGAAACAGGCTAACGAAACTAGAACATTATATACAGCAATAAGACAGAGACAAACAGCTTTCCTCGGTCATGTGATGAGAAGACAGGCATTGGAGAACATCGTAACAACTGGAAAGATCGAGGGGAAGAGAGGCAGAGGTAGACCAAGAGAAGTGAAGCTGGATGGATTGAGACGGTGGCATGGAGGAATATCAGCAGCAGAGTTGATCCAGAAAATCAAAGACCGAGATCTATGGAGAGCCATGAATACCTACGCCAGCCGGCACGGCACTTGATGATGATGAGTTTGTATAACATAGGTCATTTCTAGTGCAATGCTCCAGCAGCCTTTATCCATTTTAGTTCATGTGACCGATGTTGTATTTTCCAAGGAACACTGGCCATGAAATCGAGTCCTTGCCCACACGCGCATTGAAATCACCGAGCGTATAAATGTAGTCAGATTTTGGAACTGCCTTGGTCACAGAGTCTAACTCCTCATAGAACGAATCTTTCCCATCATCAGATGAATCGAGTGACGGTGCATATGCAGTGATAATGGTGGCAAAACCACAAGAGGATGCCAGGCGCAGGGATAATTGTCTTTCATAACCCCCAGCTGGAATTTCAATCATTCCATTAGTGAATTCTTCACTGCAAACCCACACCATGTTGCCTTTTTTTCTGCCTGCCCTCTTCAAAAAAAAACGTGTAATTGTTTTCCCTGATTGACCCTTCCTCAGCGAGGCGAGTCTCCCGCAGGCCAGCAATATCAATGTTAAGACGATTTAGTTCCGCATCAATCACAGCCGTTTTTCTCACTTCGTTAATATTTGTCAGGTAAACCTACACCTAAGCTGAGTAAAACGTGACAATTAACAAAAGCGAGACACCTTCACAGAAGATGTTACACTTTCAAATGAAGAGCTTTGTCACACACACACACACACACACACACACACACACACACACACACACACACACGCACGCACGCACACACGCACGCACGCACGCATGAGACACTTTACAAGGAAGACTGCAACAGCAGTAACATCTATAAAAAATATATGTTGCAACACGTGCTTAAACCCAGTAGAGCTCTAACATTACAGTCATGATCCCACTCCTGCAAAACAAAACCAGCATTTGATTAGGCGCAAATAAATTTGGCACAACGCAAATTACATCTGAAAAACACTCTGGATGAACGCAGAAGAGGAATCTGTTATATGTTTATTTATACAAAACTCCAGGAACACAAAATCATTCTGTATAACAGCTAATTTCATTATTATTTGTTTATATTAATTGTTCCTACAATCTCTACTAACTGTTGTATCCACCCACGCTAAGTCCATTATACAAACATTGCTTCGCGCTGGTATCTTGGCGCGGCGCTGTAATTTACTTAACTACTAAATTAATCATTTCAAACTTACACTGTTACATATACAAATGCTGCCCACACATCAACTAACTACACTGGAAAAACTTGCCATAACTTTTCCCTTCAGGATCCAGCCGCTCGAAGCAACACAAAGGACTAAAATATCGCTTTCTTCTGGCTTTGTTTTCCGGTGGAGACCAGGTTGTTCTGCCTTAACAGCAAAAATCTGATGAGTCATTTTGGCGCTGTTACACTAAGCAACAATAAAAATATGAGAAGTGTAAAGGCAAGGAAATATGCAAAGCATCATCAATCCTTTCTACATTAATAACAATGCTAATATGTATTTTGGCAAACGTTGTAAAGACATGCACGGAGGCAAGGGTGTTCTATATATTCGGGTGTTTTTTGTATAAGCAGACAGAAAGGATGGAAAGGATACAGAACGAAGGTATGCGCATTATTCTTGGATGTACAAGAGATACAGCATGCAGGGCGATGCGCTACTTTCTTGATTTTCCAACCATTGAGGACAGAATACAAATTTGCAGAGCGTGTGCCTACCTCAGAATTAACGGAAACACACAACATCCACTGCAAATTGAAATTAGGAAGGTGAAGGGCAACAGGTTAAAAAGAGGAACGTTATGGATGGGTCAAACCGAAGACATTCTTCAACAGGTGTGTTCCCATGAGGACTTAGAACCTGGCGTGGAGTGGGTACAAGTGCCAACAGATTTCTGCACATCCTTTTCAGTTTGCATCCAACTAGATAGACAATGCAGACAAAAAAAATCCGGCTGCTGTGGAGGGTGAAGTACAAGTGTTGATTTTCGATAATTACGGCTCGGGCCGGAGGGAGAATTGTGAAGGAGGACTCGTGCTTTTGTTGAGACCACAAATAGCATGACTATGGTCAGTAAGCAGTAAGTAAGTCATGTTAGTAAGTAAAGAATAGCATGGCTCGAGACACAGACATTCACTTGGGCATGTTTCCTTAGCGACTCAATGAGCTTGCTCAAGAGGATAGAGATGGAGGTGGATCCGAAGAGAGTGGTTTGCTGTCTCTGGAGCGGTTTCGGCTGATAAAGATTAGTTTCATCTTCGTGCCAGGGCGTGCGGGAGTACAAGGAAATGAGTGGGCTTACAAGCTCACAGGTAAGGCTACTGTAGAGGGCGGACGCGCCATGGACCAGGCTGACATTCTGAATGCTCTACGAGAAGTAAGACTTTTGCGAGAACTAAGTGATGACTGTGAATCTACAACCATGGTCAGACTGAGAGAACAGCAAATTAAAAGAGGTGTGGCCAAACAGGACCACTAAGCAGGAAGCCTAAGAAGATTGATAAACCAACACAGAACTGGTGTCGTTAACCGCTACACGCTGCAGGATTTGCTGAGGAGGGGTTCCGAGCACTTATGGACTGAATGGTTCGATGTGCAATGAGGATGATCTGTCGACTAACTAACTAACAGGGTGTTTTTATTCATTTTTTGATTTGTTTAGAAATATTCTTGCAAAAAAGTGCGTTTATTTGTATGTTATGTTATGTTATGTTATGTCGAATGACGTCATTGCACTTTGTTCCTATCGTGCTCAGTCGGTGGATACTGCATCCATCCCAAAATATTTCTGCGACTGTTCACGTGATAAGTTGGTTATGATATCTTCTCGCTTGGCCATGCATGTAGCATTGACGACCTAACGGGGCTTCACTCGGATGCCGTGATGAAATTAAAATCATATATAAGCTTAGCAGAGCAGGGCACTCACTTGTCCTGACAGTAGGAAATGGCTTTCAAAGACAGAAGTACAAGATCTCCATGTGGAAGTGGAAGTCAAGGGGAAAACACCACATTATCTTCCCAAGATTTCATACATAGTTACATAGAGTCTTATACATCAGCTATAAAGCCACCAAAGTTATATAGACAACTGACTCTATTTGATAAAAATATTTTATCTGTGTGTTTTTTTTAAAAGAAATTTCATGAAGCGAATCAGCTGTCATGGCGACTGTATCAGAGGAGAGAAAACTCACCCTTGCGGGCGATATTTCGGAAATGTCCACGTACAAGTATGCTTCTGTACTTCGTGATATCATCGACGATGAAACCAGAGTAATTTTCCAGTGGGTGTGCTGTGCCGTGTTAGGGCAGACTCTTGCATTGTTCGGCTTAGTAACCAACGTGTTGAACATCATCTGTTTTGTCAAGCAAGGATTTAGAGATCCCGTCAACATCAGTTTATTGGGTGATGTATGCGTTGTTATTGCTGTTGTTGCTATCACAATCTGGCTGAGCTATTTACCTTTGTCTAAGAACTGCCATTCCTAGACCCTTGCAAGTTAACCTTAGCATGTCTAGGGACTAAGCCGTAAAAGTCAAGGCAATACCATAAGCAGATACTGTGAAGCTTCACATATTTTTGGACAACGACATATAAGGTAGGGGTGGTGAGTTCTCGTCCCAGGCAGTTTCTGGACAATTCTTAAAACTAGCTGATGTCCATGCTCGATAGATGGTCCGTAAATACACACACATAATATTGTTTGGCGCTCATAGAAGGAGAAGAAGGAAGTAGAGATTAGAGGACGCACTCATTCAGTCAGTAGCATGTCCTTTACAGAACATCGCTCCCATAACAACCTTCCGGAAAACTTCTCAATCACAAGCAAGATGTCCCTCGTCCGATACACCCATCTGGAGATCATCCGCCACATCCTGCACCATTCTTCTCTTTGGCCTTCCTCTTCCTCTCTTCCCAGCCATATGCCCCTACATTATTGTTCTCTCCAAACTTTCATGACGTTTCAAGTGACCAAAATATTTCAATATTCTATATTTTATCATATTTAATTGCCCACCCTCTTCACTATTCAACTCTTGAAGTATGGATGCATTTGTTCTTTTCTTTACCCAAGATATTCTTAGAGCCCGTCTACAACATTTATATTCAAAGGCATGTATGCGCTGTTCAGCTAGAGGACGCATAAGACAACATAAAATTTGAAAGCCATAGTTACCGACCGGGATTCGAACCTGTTACCTCCAAATGACGATAGCGCCTCGCTGCAAGAACAAGTGTACTTCGACGCGTGACCAACTAGACACGCCGAAGATGAAGAAGCGGTGATGAATAGTATACTGTTGGTGATGTGTATATTTGACGTGTCCTCCAGGTTGACCAAGTCTAAACAGAGTAACAGGAATTGCTTTGAGAAAGTGAAGGCGGCCGGCTTAATATTAATCACATCACCCTTCGAGTGCTTTTGTGGATCCAGCACTATATGCCTAATGCCTTAGTGTTAAAAGATGCGCTACTTACTGTTACTACAAGATGCTCAATGCACATTAAGGCGTGAATGGATCCGTTTATTACTCAACAACAATAGCAAAATACCTAACTAAATATGTTGAAATTGCAAGTGATGTCGTGTATACATATCTGATGTAGATATTGTTGTCTGTAGTAATGTGCAGAGAGTGCAAAGAAAGGACTCTCCTTGAATATCAAGAAAACTGTAACCTTGGTGATATCAAAGAAACAGGTGACACCCAAATGTGAAATAGAGATAGAAAGTAAAATTCTTCACCAATTGGATAGTTTTAAATATCTAGGGACATATTTTAGATGGAAGATGCACTACAGAGGTTAAGAGCAGAATAGGGCAAGCAAACGCTGCATTTCAAAAAATGAAGAATATCTTATGCAATAAGTCGCTATCATTGAATGTAAGAAAGAGAGTTACATAGAACCCCTTTTGCTGTATGGCTGTGAATCTTGGAATATAAATGAAAAAAAAATTAGGAAGCGATTGGAAGCAACAGAGATGTGGTTCCTTGGACTGCCAAAGTAACTAACGACGAACTCCTTAAAGAGGCTGGCGAAACTAGAACATTATATAGAACAATAAGAAAGAGACAAACATCTTTCTTTTTTTTTTTTTGGTCATGTGATGAGAAGAGAGGCACTGGATAACATCGTGACAACTGAAAAGATCGAGGGGAAGAGAGGTAGAGGTAGACCACGAGAAATGATGCTGGATGGATTGCGACGGTGGCATAGAGGAATATCAACGGCAGAGTTGATACAGAAAACCAAAGACCGAGATCTGTGGAGAGTCATGAATGCCTGCGCCAGTCGTCACGGCACTTGATGATGATGATGATTATGATGATGATGATGATGATGATGATGATGATGATGATGATGATGATGATATTGATGATAGTAATGTGTGTGTGTGTGTGAGTGTGTGTGTGTGTGCGCGCGCGCGCGTGCTTGTTGTTGTGTTTGTTTTTTGTTTTGTTTTTTTGGTGGGTGAGGTTGGTGGTTGTTAGGGGTCGCAATGTACAATTTTATTTAAATGGTTATTTGTGAGCAGTTAATTTAGATAATTGTCAAATGTATGTCACAACTGGTGGATGGTACTTATTTCTATAACACCCAAGTGTATAGCTAGATGCGTGAACTTCTTTTGCAATGGAGAACCATTGTAGGACTTGTAGGCGAGAGAAACAAGCTGGACACTTGTAATGTTACAGCGTGCACCCTGTTAGAGCTCTATTGTAAATTATAAAATTTCATTACCATAAAGCATTAGTTATATTGTGATTTGTATTAAGACACTTTGCTAAATAGAACAGTACGCCAGATTTCACGCACTGAGATGACATTTTAATTGTGTGATTTACATTTGAAAATAGGAGCATGTGTGGACATATCGGCAGTCGAGTGAAGAAGCGGTGATGAAACGTATGTTATGTGATAAGTCACTGCCATTGATTGTCAGATAGAGAAC
>JACEFZ010003896.1:0-5000 GCA_014155875.1 Cepaea nemoralis
GGGGGCCCAAAACCCCCCGGGTCGTTTAGGTTTTAGAGCTTGAATTTGCTCTTGCTTCCCTCCTCTTTTCCCCTGAATATCCTCTGTTTTGTCCCCAAAGGTTCCCACTTTTTTGTTCCTGATTTTTTGGCTTTCTTCTTGTCATGTTTCTTTTGTTTTTTGGTTTTGGTGGAAAGGTTTTCCCCTGCCCCCCCATGTACCTCGACGAACCGTTCTGCAAAATTTAGTCACGAGGTCAATTCGTTCCGTTCCTTGTTCTCCCAGGAACTTTCTGGGGGTTTTAGACATTTGCTTTTTCAGCTGGTCAAACACCATGAGCTTTTCCCAGACTCTCATAGTCATGTGCGAACCCAAAGCCAAATCCATCCATTTATTGGGGATAAGATTTAAGACGCAAAATGTAGGCGGAAAAAAACCCCTTCCCGGTTCCCCTTTTCGCTGCTCAAAATTTTTTTCCGGTAGGTATGGGGACGAAAACCTCGAATCGTTTCAGCGAGCCGTTTTTAAACTCTTTCCAAAATTTGTTTATGTCCTGGTGGCGGGCGAGTAAAAACCTCGTACCCGTCCCGCGTAATCCCGGGAAATAGTTTAAAGATTCCATTTGTTACGCCCCAAAACCCATAGCAACTGAATAGCCTCGAAGCGTTGAAGGTTTGGTCAATCTTTTTCTTTGTCCTCCCGTGACCGCTAAAGGAAACTCATAGCATGGTCCCCATGCCCAACCTACTGGTGTTGATCCTGGGAGGGGGAAAAACCTCCAACTGCTCCCTCAGTTTCTCCATTAGATTGACTCTTCAACTCGATTTCCCTCATCCGGAATCGTGCTCCTTTTCTTTTGCTTCCTTTTCAGCTTCTAATTTCCTAGCTGCTTTTTTCAGCTTAAAAATTTCCTAGCTGCTTGCTCAGCTTCCCTTTCAATTCCAACTGGGCCCTTTTCGCTTTTCCTTTTCCGTTTGGACGATACTCTCTCCACTTCCTGTATGTAATCCGTTAGAGAAGACCCAGAAAATCCCATTTCTTCCCCCCTTGCCTTTTTAAATTTTAACGGGGCTAAGTTTAGGGGGGGGCCAATTTTACAGAGAGGTAAGCTAGCAGGTCTAGTACAATATAACTGCAAATTACTATAACCCATAAAATGAACAAGTACTATAAATCTAGATATACCACACACAGACATTCACGCAAATGACAAGAGTAGAAACAGGACCAAAGACCTAAAGAGACGTGTGAAGTGTGAACAGGTAAGATATTTGTCCCAAAAAACCCATCCCATTCACTCTAGCTGGTTCTCCAAAATGATATTCCCTCCTATAAATAAGGATCCCGGGCAAAGGGCCCCCGTTGTCAGAAGATCCCCTGTAAAACCGTTCCTGCTTGCAGGAGATTCTCGTTTGTCCAAGGTTTCCCGTTTGGGGGAGATCCCGCTGTCCAAAGATCCCTTTTTAACGAGAGTTTCCCGCTGTCCAAAGATCCTTTTCCCGGGGGAGATCCCGCTGTAAAAGGGATCATTTTTACGAGCCCCCAATAATGTCGTGTCCCCCTTTTTAAAGGTCGCCCCTGGAGTGAGGGATCGACACCCACATTATAATATTTTTTTTTTCCCCCTAATATTCTGGAGAATCCACCCCCTTTCCGTCCAACACACCCCTTTCGGGCCTAGGGAAACCCTTTTCCTATCCACTTCACACGGGTGGGACTTTTGCCCCTTCTCATATTTCCCCCAAAACGCAACTTTACTCAACAAACTTTTGTTTTAAAAATTAAAAAGGGATTAATTTTTTAAAATAAAAGTGTAACGTGTATGAGCGTGTATGCGAAAGAAAATGTGGGACGTGTTCTATAAAGGGGTTTTAGACTTTTGTCTCTCAGACATCAACTCAGTCAGCGGGATCAAAAAAAGTTTAGACCACAGACTTTTAGGGTCAGAAACAAGTACGTCTCCCCCGTTCCCGGGAAACCCACTTGCGGATAATGCTTTGCCTCGGTAGCCCTTGGGTAATCCAATTTCATGAACATCCGAAATAGACACCGGTGGTTTTACGATTTTAATCAGGGCCCGGGTTTCCCACTTTACACAATGTCCTTTCCTAATGTTCCTAAACAAACTCCCACAAGTTTTTGCAGTGTGAAAGCGGGTTAAGTTAGTTAGTTATTTAAAAGATCATCCCTCGTTGCACATCGAACCACCCCTTTCAAAAAGGGCTTTAAATGTTAATTGTTACTGAAATGGTTTGACCTAAACTCGTGTCATCCACCCCTAACATATAATGTCATGTTTTCATTACAGAGATTAAAAACTTAGGTAACTATTAGACCTTCTCTTTGGGCCCCCACTGTCTGATGTGTGTGGGGGGCATCAGAAATTTCATCACTATCTTTGGTGAATAAAATTTCCCTCCTAGTTTATTTAAGTTCTGTATGCAACTTTATTGATTGTTAAACTGGTTTTTTCTTCCGAAGGGGTTTTTTTTAAAACTTGTTGAGTTTCCTTGGATCGGGTGGGGAACCTAGGATAAAAAACCAAAACAAATGGTGATAGAAATAGTCACTGACCCCTTTGGGTGAGGTAAGCCTTTTACCTTGTTTAATTTGTCTTTAGAAAACTAGATTTAGCCCATAGAGCAGATTAGCTACCCCCCCCCTTAGAGTCGAATCAGGTTTATGACAAAGGAAAAAAATCCCCAAAACAAATGAAAAACCCCGCCCACCAGGCCACCTAGGGGAAAGACCCCCAATTTACTTCATTACTCAATTCTCAACTAGAAAAGGGTTTTTCAAAATTCACAAATCTATTCTAGCAAACAGACCCAAGGGATCATTTCCCACACTCTCGCTATTTTTCCACTAACAGTGCTAATCATCAAAATTATATTTTAAAACAAGGCCACTGCCTAAAGAATTATAACGAATATTTTATAATATTTATCCCTTTAAAAATGGCACTACTGCAGCCCTAAAAAATCATATCTACATCTGCCATATGGGGCACGTGTAAAATTAAGTACTAATTAACAAAGGGTTTTAGAATTTTTCCCATTTGGCACTGCAGTCCCCTGCACTCTGTTAGAGAAATTTTTAACCCCACCCTATTTTGATCTCAACTCGAGTTTATAGGGAAAACTCCCAAATTTGTCCACGGGGACGTTATCCTTTACTCCCCACACAGGTGGCACAGGGGCAAATCACCCCCTGTAAAGAACTTTTTTCCCGGGGTTTAAACCCTGTCAAAGTTGTCAGAAATTTCCCCTAGATTCTCAAAAAAAGCCAGCTAGTTTCTGTAAACCCCAACAAAGAGTTTCGATACCAAGTGCCAACCCTCTTGTGTTCCGGAAACCAAGAATTTACAGATGCACCCGTTTTTCCCTACTAGGGACTTCCGTTTTTCATCTGCCCCTGTGATCTCACGGCTTCCATCTGCATTAAATGTTGCAAACTTGTCACTCTTCTGTTCCGGGTGGACAATCCCAGCAGCCATTTCCGCTGATGTCCGCCCGTATAGATGACAAACGGAACCATTCCAAAATCCTTCTCCCTCACCCCCCAAATGTGTTTAGGGCGGGCCCCGAGGTTTAACCCGTACAAATGTGTTTACTCTGTTAGTACAAATAGATGCGCTGGTCGACGTCCGCCCTTTAACCCAAAAACCCCGGTAATAATCAAACCCGGGAAAAAACACGGTTTTATTTTGTGACACTGGAGAACAGAGATGTGGGAAAGGGGGGAATATTCATCAGCAGAGACATTTTCCCCGGGGCCCCAAGGATCGGGAAAGACGTGTGAAAGACTAGACAGTTTACAAAAGGGACATTATGATGCCGAGCTGGTTAATCCCCACACAAGACAGTTTATGTTTTAAATACCAAATACTTGTTATCTGTATGATATGACGATAGTAATGATATTTTGGTCACGTCTCAGTGAGTAGAGAGGGAGAGGGGAATTTTTAATCAGAGTGGCATTGACTTCTTTCAAAAGGGTAACAACGTGCCTAAAAAGGCCAATTTGGAGAAACAGGGAAGAACTAGACAAATACGAATGTGGAGCTCATGGAGAGAACTAGAGAAATATCAATGTGGAAATCATGGAGAGAACTAGACAAACAACAATAAATCAAGAGGTAAAGAACAGGTTTGGCGCTGGATGGGCCATACACTGAGGAAACCCCCGGGAAAGTATAAATTTGAAAAAACCTTTAAACTAGAAAAAACAGGAGAAAAAGGGGAAAAAAAGAAGACATTTAAAAACGCTCTTAAGAGACGCTGAAACAGAAATGAACAGTATGGGACGGACATGGACAGAACTGCACAGGGTAGCTAAATATAGGATGGGAGGAAATGAGTTCGTTGAGGAGTGTCTATGTCCTAAATGGGGGATAGAGAGCAGCAGAAGAAGAAATATAAGACAATGTCATGTCTCAAAGGATTAAAGGATTTGTGAGAAGTCAAGGTGGCCGTGTGGTATTGATCGCAAACACCGCGAAGGAAAAATTGGGTCCTTTCAAGATGGCTAGACCAAAATACAAATTTCTCCCAAAGGGGAGGGCAAAAACCCCCTATTTTCTTTTCGCCTCACCATTAAACAATATTTTTTACATAATACACAGGCATCCCAAAAATATATTGTCGGGCCGTCCATCCCTATTAATTTCACGGATGGTTTGTCACCTGCCAAGAGTTCCTGGGGGTAAACAAGACTGTGTTGGCCTCTCCAGTCAAACTGATCGAAACCTATGTTACACCTCAGCGATCCTGCAGCCTGGGACTGTTCAGACTTGGGTAGACGTGGGTCTTCTTTTGTTTGACACCTTCAACGGACATTATTAGTTATAACTTTGGCCAAGCAGGTTCAGTGGTACTACAGTATTATAGTCGAGGAGGTCGACTTCATTTCGCCGGGTTTTACCCCATCTGGCTCAGTCTCTTTCCGCAAAAAATCAAGCCGCTCACCGAGAGGATCGCACAAAGCACCAACTTCACTCACAGCTCCAGCGATGACGGCGT
>JACEFZ010003896.1:10000-13288 GCA_014155875.1 Cepaea nemoralis
ACAATATTGAATAAACCGCTAAGTTTTAGTTAATGTAATTTCTTTTTTTTCTTTTTCTGCTACGTGTCATCCCCCCATTGGAGAACAGGCCCACAACCAGCTCATGCCATGTCCTTTATAAACTTGTTCCTGATTGGTGAAATTTTGCAGCTACAGTTTTCTACAGCATGAAGTAGCCAATCTCATCCCAACGTCCCTTTGGCGTTTCTTACGATATGCATAGTAGGCTGCAGCGTTATTATAGTTTGTTTCCTTTGCTGGTCCTGGTAACACATGGCTACATTTCAGTTAAGCGTCAGTGTTAAATAAACATGTACGTTTGTTCCAATTCCAAATTCACCGAATCGCTGAAATCACCCCTTGCAATAGCACCCTGCACTACACAACGAGAACCCCTGGGCTGACATTCCTGTACATGATTAGAAAACTGCTGAAAGATGCGCAAGACAATAACAAACGATGTTTTCTTACGAGGTAGCATCTCCCAACTGTCTGACCTAATCTGGCCTTGGAGTGTAGCCTAGCGACCCGGCTAAACACACCTGAGTCTCGCACTTAATGCAGTCAGTGTTTACCTTCCTTGCTATAGATGACGCATTACTACCATACGATATTTCTAATTATAATTACTAAATATTTGCGTGTTCCCTTTTGTAAACAGAAGATAATGCAATGTAGTAGATAGTGTACTGGTTAGTGTTAAATACCCAGTTGCGCCCGTGTGTTACTGGAGCGCCCGAGGAAAGCACAAAATACTAACACTATCCTACCATGCATATCTTATGAGGCAGCTAAGGAGGGTTGGATTGATACAGATGCCTCATCCCGCCGAAAACTTAGCTACAGAATCTAACCAATCAAGAATAAGTCTACAGAGTGCTTGGTGTGTCTAGCTGACAGCCTATGCTTCACCTGGAGTTGAAAGACAGAAGAAGAGATGAAGAAATGCCCCGTTGGGCTCTGGATCTAACAGCTCCACGGGGCAGATTATTTATTCAAAACCTAGGGGCAAGACTCAAACCATGACCAGTTAATTGGAACTTAACAACTAAACATAAAATACTCAGCAGTGAAACTCACTTTGAGCAATAAGTTGAGCGCCTATTATTTTCTTGGATAGTTCAATGCCTAGACATTTAATGTTTACCGAGTTTCCCTTACATCACACACTTTTCTCCCTATTTCCTGATCTCTACCTTCTGGCAATTGAGTGTCCTCCGGAGTTGTAATGTCAGTCTGTTTCTAGATGAATCCTAAACTCCCATGGTTACTGTAGTTCTCTCTTGCATGGCTTTTTTTTTGGGGGGGGGGGAGGGGGGCCTGAGTGGTCTCGAGGTATGGTGTCCGCCTCGAGTGCTGGAGGTTCCGGGTTCAGCCCCCGGTAAGGACCGGGATTTTTTTCACGTGGACCTCTAGTAATAAAATTTCCCCTGGTCTCTTGGTAGTGCGATCAGACGCCCGTGTGCATTGTTGCGTACGTAAAAAATCCCTTGGCAGTTGGAAATCGAAAAAGGGTAGCTTAACGGCGCTGCCCGAGCAAAATTTCGAGTTAAAAAACTACCCAAAGTATTTCAGGATGCTCGCCGGTGCTGCGGAGTTCGTGCACTGAGCCGAATTTCTCCGGACTCAGACGTCGTGATGTTGATCAGTCGACTAAACTAAACTAATGGCTTTTTTATTTTACATCTAAAGCGTTTGCCTAGTAGATTATTAAACTCTAAGTGCTATCGAGTCTTTCTCTTTGTAGATTTTTCGTATGCTTCCAGAGTTGTGAAGCCGTCTCACTTGAAGATCCTTCTTGCACTTTCAGATTTGTGGAGCACTCGCCTTCTAGAGCTGTCTTATACTTTCAGGGCTGTGAAGTTCTCCTTGTACTGTTCTTGTACTACCAAGAATCTAATGTTGCTCTCTTTGTAGATCTTCCTTACACTTCTTAAATAGTGAAGTTGTTTTTCTATACATCTTTCTTGTACTTAAAGATAGTCGGCGTCTGTGACTCGGGGGCTAGTGAACAGTTTCATAATTCCCCGACTTACAGTGTCGACGGTTCGAAATCAACTGCAAGTGATTGTGGGATTTAGTCGCATTGCGTTGATTTCAATTTTATTTGAGTCGACCATTCACAAAACAATGGAAAACGACTAAACGTGAATATTGCCTAGCAAATCACAAATAGCCAGTGATTGATGGGGTGTACTGCAACTTCCTGTAAAAGGGCATGCAACTGACTTTTAACTTCCACAATGGTAAACATTGTAGAAAGTGCTTCTACTTCTAAGACTGAAAAATAGTTTTTTCGTGTCGACCTGTCTTGTACTCCCTGGACTGTGAAGTCGTTTACCTTGTAGAGTAGTGCTTGTACTTTCAAGTGAAGTAGTTTTTCTTGTAGTTATTTCTTGTAAACTCGAAGTTAAACATATTTGAGAATGTGCGGACTTTCAGAGATACACTATGTCACCAATCTAGTGGATTGTTCTGTGCAGAATGTTGATCTATGTCTTTCAAAATTGCTCTCTGTCATAAGCCAGATATCCTGGTTTTGTTGCTATCATGTGTAAATTATCATGTGACCGTATAACTGCTGCGCTACCGCGGCTACATCATTCTATACTATACTATCTATCTATCTATCTATCTATCTATCTATCTATCTATCTATCTATCTATCTATCTATCTATCTATCTATCTGTCTGTCTATCCACCCCATCCATACATCCATCCATCCATCCATCCATCCATCCGTCCGTCTGTCTGTCTGTCTGTCTGTCTGTCTGTCTGTCTGTTTGTCTGTCTGTCTGTCTGTCCGTCCGTCGATCTGTCTGTCTGTCTGTCTGTCTGTCTTTCTGTCTGTCTGTCTGTCTGTTGTCTATCTGTCTGTCCATCTGTCTGTCTATATGTCTGTCTGTCTGTCTGTCTTTCTGTCTTTCTGTCTGTCTGTCTGTCTGTCTGTTGTCTATCTGTCTGTTGTCTATCTGTCTGTCTATCTGTCTGTCTATCTGTCTGCCTATCTATCTGTCTATGTATCTATATATCTTATATGTATGTCTGTCTGGCTGATAGTCATTCTTTCTATATGCCTACCTCTCCGATCGTCTGACCCCCCTCTCCGTCAGTCTATCTCTTCTGAAGCATGCCTCTGTCAATATATCTACCTGTCTAACTGTCGTTCTCGTTGCTTGCCTGCCTATCTACCTGCTGCCTGTCTATTGATAAACGCATGCATCCCGTCCATCTGAGTATATCTCATTGGCAGCGAAACAATGGCAAAAGCGACAACATATGTAAAA
>JACEFZ010003897.1:0-40000 GCA_014155875.1 Cepaea nemoralis
CCAAAAAAAATGGGAATTTAACCAAAAAAATTGGTTAAAAGGGCTTTATGCATTTTTTTTATAAAAACTTTGAAATGCCTTACAGATTGTATCATTATTTATTATAACTCATATGCGGTACATAACTATGGACAAAGAGTTTATAAATCTTTAAAAACGATGCCCAATATGACTAAAGTTTACAGAAAAGTTATGCCCCTTGAAATAACTTTACGATTTAAGCCCCCTGAAAATATGAAATTATAATGAAAAATGAAAAATTAAAAATATTGGGTAAGCAGCCGATTTACACTAAAAAATATGACAGGGGCTGCGCTGGAATGAAAGGAAGCTGTGTAGAAAATTTCATCTCAATGGATGGGCCGTTCGCGAGCGATAAAGGACATAGGACATACATACGACAGAAAGGGACAGGACAGACAGACAGACAGACAGCGACGGAGATCGCAATTTATATATAAGATGCGGTGTTACCCCACAGTGAACAACGAGGGTTAGAATTAATTTGTAAAAAGACACAGATTATGGTCGTCACTAGGAAGAACGAAATACCACAATGTAATATACAAGTAAATGGGAATATTCTCAACAAGTGAATAGGTACAATTATCTCGAAACAGTCATAACATCTGATGGAAGATCCCTTGAAGAGATTAAAACAAAAATCGCCATGGCAAAAATAGCCTTTAGCAAGATGAAAAACATACTGACCAATAAAAAGATGTCAATTGAAACGAGGAAAAGAGTTGAGATGCTACATAGAACCTGTACTTTTATATGGATGTGAAGCTTGGACAATTAGCAGTCAAGATGAAAACCATCTGATGGCTTGTAGGAAATGTGGTTTTAAGGAAAATGCAAAGAATACCATGACAGCAGAAAGACCAATGAACAAGTCCTTCAAGAACAAAATGAAGATCGTAAACTGATTAGAACATTAGACGCTAGACAGTCAAAATTTTTTGGGCATGTTATGAGAAGAAATGAATTGGAGAACTTGGTAGACAACTGGTAAGATCGAGGGGAACAGACCAAGAGGAAGACCTAGAAGCAAGTACCTGGATGGCTTGGCCTCGTGGCATGGTCGAGACAGGAACACGGAGCTGATCCACGACTCTGGTGATCGAGTCAGATGGCAAAACATGACCGCCCACGCTTACCGGCATGGCACATGATGGATGGATGAATAGTCTAAATCAAAAGTGTAGGGGGATAAAATAAAATTAGCACAAGTAAAACAGAGGCACTAACTATAACAAAAGAAGAAAAAGCAACAACGATTCACCTAAACGAACATCCTTGAAACAAGTAAAGAGGTTCAAGTACCTAGGGAAATATAATATCATCAAATGGCAAAACAGAAGACGAGATCAAAATAGTGCAAAAAGGCAAACAACTTATGGGCAAATGGCACCAATCTAAAGAAAAACTGTATCAATAAATACAAAGAAAGCACTTACAGCATAAACTTCCCACAAACTCTATGTTACCAATACCAAACCTAGGACAATGACAGAAAAAGAGAAAGGAAAAATCACAACAAAAGAAATGAGATTCCTGGAAGAATATTTAATGTATCAAGAGAGATAAGATCAGAAATGAAGAAATCAGGACTAAAAGGGGGGGTGGGTGGGGGGGGGGGCTGCCTAGATTTTATTAGAAAGCAGCCACTAACAGTATACCACAACAAGCAATGATGTACAGACTAGAGGGAAACAGAGGAAGAGGCCGACCACGTAAACGATGGACGCAAGGAATAACAGAGTCCATGAATATCGATACATGAAGCCCATAAGCGGGCACTCTCCCGGCGTTTATACTTTACCTTGACACCGCAAGGTACAAGAGAACATGATGAGATTGAGATTGAGACAATTAGGTATATTTAGCTCATGCTAAAAGTAAAGACATACTAGACACAGACTAAGAATGCATTTTACAAAGGTGAAAACAAAGTGTGACTTATCCAAAAATGAGAAGCAATCAATAAATATATATAACACTGAAGTACTAAAATAAAACAATAAGTGTATAGGGCAGCCGGTCTCCCTGGCCTAGGTGTGAGAAACGACTTTCTCCGTACTCCGTTTATCCACGTAGGGAATTGGTAGCGGTTCTCGCCGCATTGGTGACTTGCGGGATATATGAGCCGGCCTGCTTTTTTGTTTGGGGTGAATTAACAGAAAAGTACCTATTTTTGATACTTTATATTGGCAGGAATGCACCAGAATTCTAAAATGCAATTGATTGCAGTCACTTGATACAGACTAGACAAGTTGTGTTGCCTTGTGCATATAAGTCATCTGCACAAAGAAAAGCTTCAGGGATATTGTGGCTGGCAAGCACAGCAGACATGCCCCACAAAGAAGGAAGAAGTTAAGGATCGACAGGTCATGGTCCCTAACGCCTTCTGCTGTAGGGAAGTCAGAAAATAGAGTGTGACAGAAATCAAAGTAAACTTGGATCTGTTTCTGTCTTCATCTTTCTCTCCTTAGTGATCTCATATTAATATTAACTGTTCAGTGCTGGATGATAATAATAAATATAATCTATATCGTCAAATGTGACCTCCCATTTGTACAGAAGGACGATATATCGCGGTACTATATGTATCATGTTATGTGGTTTTGTGTGTGGTATCTTCAGTAATTTCAATGCACAGCTAAAGGGAATTTACATTCTAATATTTGCTATCTCGACTATGCACCATATTTTGTCAAAATCCACTTTTAGATTGGCACTGAATCTGTTAATATTTATGGTCGATGTGAACCTAACCCCCCCCCCCCCCCCCCCCCCCCCCCAACAAAAAACAAAAAAAACAACAACATCGATTTGTGGTCAATTTGGCTATTTTTGGAATAGTTCATTTTTAAACACCGTGGCATGTCTGTTATCACATTCGGTACCTGTTTTTGTTTAGAAGCTGTTATTTTAATGCAATATTCATATTTTTCTGTACCCACCCAATGTGTCAAATTGTCTACTTATTGAAAATTGGTCCGAAATTGGCTTCTCTTTTTTTTCAAACCATTGCAACGACATATCGCTGAAGCGCGATCCACGTGTTTCATACATCATTATAAAGGTCACGATCTCCCCTAACTGTTCGTTAAGCTTCCATCAATCCAGCATGTGCCATGCCGATAAGCGTGGGCGGTCATGTTCTTCCATCTCACTCGATCACCAGAGTCGTGGATCAGCTCCGTGTTCCTGTCTCGACCATGCCATGTAACCAAGCCACCCAGGTATTTACTTCTTGGTCTTCCCCTTGGTCTCTTCCCTTCGATCTTGCCAGATGTCACCAAGTTCTCCAAGTCATTTCTTCTCATAATATGCCCAAAAGTTTTGACTTTCTACGTCTAATGTCTCTAATCAGTTCATTTGTTCAATCAGTTCATCTTCATTTATTTCATGATTGACTTGTTCATTGGTTGTTCTGTCTGTCCATGGTATTCTTTGCATTTTCTTCAGAAACCGTATTTCCATAGCCATCAGATGTTTTTCAGCTTGACTGCTCATTGCCCACGCTTCACATCCATACAAAAGTATAGGTTCTATGTAGAATCTCAACACTCTTTTTCTCGTTTATATTGATATCTTTTTATTGGTCAGTATGTTTTTCATCTTGCAAAAGGCTATCTTCGCAATGGCAATTTTTGTTCTAATCTCTTCAAGACATCCCCTATCAGATGTTATAACTGTTCCGAGATAACTGTATCGATTCACTTGCTTATTAAGAATATGCCCATTTACTCGTATATCACATTGTGGTATTTCCTTCTTCCCAGTGACGACCGTAATCTGTGTCTTCTTACAATTCATTTCTAACCCTAGTTGTTCACTGTCTACTAAATTGTACAGGTCCTGTTCATTTTCTGCAATCAAGGCTGTATCATCTGCATATCTAATGTTATTGATGCATCGTCCCCCAATGTTGATTCCTTCCATATCTTTTATATTTCTGAAAATAGTTTCACTGTAAAGGGAAAAAAAGATCTGGAGACATTACACATCCGTGTCTCACACCTCTCTTAATAGTCTGATATTGACCTACATCGTTCTCAATTCTGATGGCAGCGTGGTGTTTCCAATCAATTTGTAGATCATCAAGCATCCTTATCATATCGACATCTCTCACTTTATCAAAAGTTGACTATTTGTGTAGTCAATAAATCAAAGATATAGATCTTTGTTTACTTCAATAGAACGTTCAATTATTGTTCTCAGTTTATGCATAGCGTTTACTGTACCCTTGCCTTCTACAAACCCACACTGTTCTTCTCCTATTTCGGGCTATATTTTCTTCCTAACACATTGCATGATAATTCTCAGCAAAATCTTCGTTATGTGGCTCATTATACTAATTGTTCGATGTTGATCACATTCCAAGGCCCCTGATTTCTTCGGGATTGCAATAAATATAGAATTACATAATTCAGGAGGTATATCTCCAGTATCATATATTGCATTGGGCAGTCTGGTGACTTGTTCTATTCCATATTTTTCTAAGGCATTGTTCATTTCTATTGTGATGTTATCTGTACCCGGCCTCTTGCCAGTTTTCATATGTTTAAGGGCATTCTGAACTTCCATCTTCAAAATTGATGGTCCTTCATTATTATTCCGAAGATCATATTGTTCCTCTCTTGTATCATCATAAAGGTCTTTCACTTAATCTGACTATTCATGTAAAATCTAATCTTTTTCTATTATGATTTTGTCATCTTTGGTATTTAGGTAACCTTCTGATGTGTGTGTTCTTTTCTTAGCGATGCCATTAATCCTTTTGTGCATTAATTTGGTATTGTGTTGTGTTGGTTTTCGATTCCCTTGCAATTTTCCTCAAGCCATTTTCTGTTGCCTCTTTGCATAGCTTCCTAATTTTCCTGTGAATCTCTTCATATTTTTCCTTGTTATTTTTGTTATTTCTTCTTATTTCCATGAGTTTTAAGATGTCTTCCGTCATACATTTCTTGCGTCCTATTATCTTAATTTCTGGGATGGTTGTTTCTGCAGCTTGGTTGATTGATTTCTTTAATATTTCCCATTGGTCACCGACGTCTTAAAATAATATTTCCATATCGGACAATGCATAGAATCTGTTCTTTATCTCTACCATGAATTTATATTTTATCTCCTCACTCTTCAGTGCCTGTAGATCAAATTTTGTGTTTCTTGGTGAATATTTCACTTTCTTTAATTTTATATGTAAATTCCTTAAGATTAATCTATTGTCGCTGTAGCAGTCTGCGCTTGGTATAGTTTTTGCGTCTTTTAAGGCATTTTGAAATCTTCTGTTAATAAGAATGTAAAAAGTCTGTTTTCTGATCTTATGATCAGGTTTCCTCCATGTCCACAATCTCCGTGGGTGCTGTTTATACCAGGTGTTTTATAGCAGTGTAGGGGAGCTAAAGTAAACCGTGACGTACAGTGGGTCTGTAGAGCATGTTTCAATGTTGACATTCCCTGGAAATAATGACAAAGGCCGGCGAAATTCAAATTTCAAGCTTTATTGGTTGTTCATTCTTCATACAAAAGAAGGCACGGCATCATACAAGGCATTGGTCTACCAAAGGTTTAAAAAAAAAAAAAAAGAACTGCTCCGCTGAATTAAACACATTCTGGATGTAAAACCAACTTTCACGACCTAGCCGGCTGGTGGTCAAACTCTTCTCTGCCGTAACTAGGTTTGTTGTCATTTCACGACCTCTCATAGCTACCTCTAACCACGGTGCTCACCCGTGCATTCTTCACTAATATATCCTTATATTGCGCACCAGCTAGCCCTCCATGCCCTACAACCTCATAACAGGATACTCTGTTATATATTCCTTCCCTTCCCATGACCAAGACTTTTCCCTGAAAAGTCTTAGAACAAAACCTATTTTAACACTCTCAACCCATAACATCTAAATTCTAAAAACACATTAAAAATCTGACTAACATATATCATGGGACTGTTTGTAAGTCACTATAATTTCTCATAATAGGAGTCTTCCTGATTCTTATTACTATCTTCATTAATTAAGGGGAGACTACTACCCCCAGCATTACTCAACTACCCCTGGGATTTATAGCTATCCGCTACTACTACCCACAACTTTACTCAAGTACTCAACCATTTCTACTTCTTCTTCGTCATCCTTTTCTCATGGTCACAGCAATCCGCTTAAGACCTCACTAGATTCCATTATTATATCCTACTATTATCATCAACATGTATACCTCAACATTATTAAAATTACTTCACTCAAACAAATTCCACATAACTTTCTTGAAACGACCTACACCACGCACGATAGAAAGACACAGAACTGGTGCGCACCAGAGAAGATCAGAAGAACACTTCAAAAAAAAAAAAAAAAAATTCCAAAAACACTCATATTTACCCTCCATTGTCTCATTGAGACTTTATGCAATAAAGTCTAAAAACCCCAAGCACAAACCCTCATAATTGAGCTCCTTTTTCAACCTATTCAGTTCATATTTGTAAAAACCTATCAACTGGCCCATTATTATGGGTATCAATACTTAAAAACATCCACGTCATTAAATCTATGAACACCCTGGGTTATGCTGATATCCACAGCAACCCAAAAAATTACTACCAATGTCCTCATGGCAGTGAACGTCCACCTTTTCCACCCCAGATTATGCTGCTAACCACAGCAACCCAAATTCTATCTGTCCATATATTATGGGCATCCCGCGTCACCTCCCAAAACCTCTACTTCATGGCACTCAATCCATGTCCACCCCAGGTTATGCTGATATCTATAGCAACCCCAGATGCTATCTATGTCCATTTATTATGGGCAACACCTCTTAACACTCTGCAACCTCATGGCACTGAACTTTATCCATCTCCTAGTTACTTTAGGTTATGCTGTTAAGTTAACCACAGCAACCCGAAAACACCACAAAATTTCCATTTATTATGGGCATCACAACCTAACAACTCAACGTGCAAATACTCCAATTGAGGGACGCCCTTGGCCACTCTTACAACTTTAATTACACCCTCAGGTTGTAACCCAACGTAAATGAAACTCTATCATCACCAAAAAAACAAAAACACAAAGCAACATTATTTAAAACCAAATCCAAGACTGATCAACGATAACTCAATCCTAAATACCATAATAATTCTGTCACTTTTACGGACTTAAAATTACAAGTCAAAACAACTGGCCAAACTAATATGTTAACATGGACCACAAATCAAGATACAACACATTTCCCCCCTCAAATCTGTGGCTTATATGGACAGCGTCTATCCCACACTTTTTGTGAAACAAAATATACTCGTGTGTAGTTAAAAAACCAAATCATGGCAACACCATAGTATTTGAAACCATGAACCAAGAAGACATGGCAGTAAATCATGGCATATTCTGTTACCTACACTCAAAATCTCACAGCCTAATCATATACCAATAAAATTACCAACTAAAGTGACCATTTCAACGCAAAAATATTTCTTGGAAGTTCATCAACCACTTCCACCTACTAAGCATAAACGCAACCCAGCCTATTTATTTTCGCATTTATATTCTAATCTACCCTTCTACCTACCTCGACTCAACTACCACAATTCGACTCCCTCATACACCTGACACCACAACCACTACATTCTCCCGCATCACTATATTAATATTCAGTTATTTTTCTCAATCTCGTAACCAACATTCCATTTCAACGTGCTTCATTCCTCTCTACATAACAACTTTCTTAGATTTAATCGTTAATTCAATATCTGTCATCACAATTTAATTAGTCCCTTGCCTCAATTTTTCGCAATTCCTCTGTCAGAAGCTCAGACAACGCATTAACTCTAGTAACAACAATCATAATAACCTTACATCTCTCCGTGCCAATTCTGCGAGCACTACCCCACTCCATCCGGCCATTCCAGACCGAAGACATCTCAAATTCCAAATCATCCACTCTATAATCACCACAACCAAACACAAGATTGCCTACATTGTGCACAATATGCCCTATCTAATTCTCTGTAGCGTAACCACACAGATCACTCCGACACTCAACACTTTGTTTTCTCGGAAAACAATCGAACATTCTTTCTACTCCTTCCCTCTTGTCTCGTTTCTTACACTATTTTCAAGCTATAACAGCCGCAATACCCAATCTATTATAACGGATTCACGTATCCCTACGCTCGCTCTCCTATATTCATGTACTACAATTGACAAAACACAAGACGGTGTCACTCCAACCCTAAAATTATATATCACTTGCTGTGATTCTCCACCGCTTTTCACTCTTCACCGCACAAAATAACACCATTGAGCTATACTGGCCCCCCCAACATCATATACCACTTACTGTGATACAATAACTCGCATCAAAAGCGAATTACTCCCTATATTATTTTGTCAAGCATTTTAGATCTACACCCGCTACACACATAAAGCGTTTTGCCAACGTCTTAGAACCTCTCGACGCGTTCTATCACTAACCATCTCATTTCCATTCAACTTTTCAGCTCTAATCGTATCAAATTGTCTTCTAATATGTGTAACTATCGGTAAAGTAATCTGGCCTCAACATAATATATTCTTTGATCTTCCTCGCGTCATCTTCTGTACACGTCGGGTTAATTTCTAATCCAGCTACCTCCCTAGTACTTCTATTCTTCTTAACTGTTTTCTCTCTATTACCTCTATTTGCTGTTCGTGTCTTTATCGCGTCAATCTGCTCACTAAATTCGCTATATCTCTTATATCTGCCTATTTCGTCCTCCGAAGATTCACTAATTATAGTTCCATCAACTTGTTTACCATATTTTACCGTAGACGAGGAAGCAACATCTCTGTAATCGGAACTAGCACCCATGATATTTTTCTTATTTCTACCATTACCTGTCATGCCCCGGTCAGGTAATTATTCAATATCCCTCTCTGAGGAGTCTGACACATCTGTCGTATCATCCCCTACATTCACCAACAAACTTGTTGTAGACCTAGCCGTAGCACTTTTTGCTAATTTTCCTCCTGGTATCTTTTGTCTTTGTTTGTATATCCTCCTAAAATGTAACTGTGTCTCCCTTTTCTAATTTCACCTGAGGTGGTTTCACAATTTCTACTACCTTGTTTGACTACCTCTTGCTATTTTGCTAGCTGGTTGTACCTGGGTTTTCTTGTCCACAGTATCCATTTGAGTCTGAGTAGTATTCTCTCTCGTATTACTTTATCAATAACATCTTCTTTTCCTGTCCAACCCTAACATTTGCAACCACCTTAGGAGCATTTGGGATCTTATTTATGTGTTCAACTCTGTCTTTCAACCCTGAATTTAAATATCGTCTCTGTCTTTGCTCGAACCAGTCATCACGCCTCTTTCTTGCGGTTTCACTATGGGAGGGCCAACCCCATTGTTTCTTTGAAAGATTTCTCTCAGGCACATTTCTGTATCTTTGATCATTACCCAGCCCAACCTTTCATACCTGCTTCTATTGTCGTCGCTCCTGACTCTAGTCATATCTGGCTCAACGGTAACTGCTTCTATATACAAGGTTATGCTGCCTTCTGTTTTCATTAACCAGTGGCTGTCATCGGTTATTCTTGTTATTCTTTTTTATCCCATCATTTCTTACATTAGTTCTACTCTGCAACCAGTATACAAAACATTCGACCTCGCTGACTGCCACTTTTAACTCTCCCAACCATGCAGTCACGCGTCCTAAGTCTTTATTTAGGTGGTTCATATTTACTCAGTACGTTGCCTCAGCCTAAAAACAATATCCTACTTATTCTATATGCTTCTTAATACCTAACCCAGTGAGACATCTTGAGCCTCCATTACAATTACAATTTTTATAACAGTTAGCTTCTACTATAATTACGACTAACTAAATGTATATGTAATATATTTAATTATGGTAACTTCACCGGGCGTGCGAGTCCTATCCTGTGGCCAAGTCAGGCTCCAACAAGTCAGCGGTTAACGGTTCGGTCGGTCCAGCGCGACACCCCGACAGTCAAAGATAGCAGTTAGGTCAGACCCGTCAACACAGTGAGCTCCAGGACAGCGGCCAGGTCAGTCCAACAACACAGCAGCACCCAAGGACAGCGGCCAGGTCAGTCCAACAACACAGCAGCACCCAAGGACAGCGGCCAGGTCAGTCCAACAACACAGCAGCACCCAAGGACAGCGGCCAGGTCAGTCCAACAACACAGCAGCACCCAAGGACAGCGGCCAGGTCAGTCCAACAACACAGCAGCACCCAAGGACAGCGGCCAGGTCAGTCCAACAACACAGCAGCACCCAAGGACAGCGTCCAGGTCAGTCCAACAACACAGCAGCACCTAAGGACAGCGGTCAGGTCAGTCCAACAATACAGCAGCACCCAAGAACAGCGGCCAGGTCAGTCCAACAACACAGCAGCACCCAAGGACAGCGGCCAGGTCAGTCCAACAACACAGCAGCACCTAAGGACAGCGGCCAGGTCAGTCCAACAACACAGCAGCACCCAAGTACAGCGGCCAGGTCAGTCCAACAACACAGCAGCACCCAAGGACAGCGGCCAGGTCAGTCCAACAACACAGCAGCACCTAAGGACAGCGGCCAGGTCAGTCCAACAACACAGCAGCACCCTAGTACAGCGGCCAGGTCAGTCCAACAACACAGCAGCACCCAAGTACAGCGGCCAGGTCAGTCCAACAACACAGCAGCACCCAAATACAGCGGCCAGGTCAGTCCAACAACACAGCAGCACCCAAGTACAGCGGCCAGGTCAGTCCAACAACACAGCAGCACCCAAGGACAGCGTCCAGGTCAGTCCAACAACACAGCAGCACCCAAGGACAGCGGCCAGGTCAGTCCAACAACACAGCAGCACCCAAGGACAGCGGCCAGGTCAGTCCAACAACACAGCAGCACCCAAGGACAAGAGGCTAGGTCAGCCCCGTCAACACAGCGACATGCACGGCATCGGCTCCAGTAAGCCCAGGAATACGATGATGTACAGATCAGCGGCTCCAGTAAGCCCAGGAATACGATGATGTACAGGTCAGCGGCTCCAGTAAGCCCAGGAATACGATGATGTACAGGTCAGCGGCTCCAGTAAGCCCAGGAATACGATGATGTACAGGTCAGCGGCTCCAGTAAGCCCAGGAATACGATGATGTACAGGTCAGCGGCTCCAGTAAGCCCAGGAATACGATGATGTGTAGGTCAGCGGCTCCAGTAAGCCCAGGAATACGATGATGTGCAGGTCAGCGGCTCTAGTAAGCACAGGAATACGACGATGTACAGGTCAGCGGCTCCAGTAAGCCCAGGAATACGATGATGTGCAGGTCAGCGGCTCTAGTAAGCACAGGAATACGATGATGTACAGGTCAGCGGCACCAGTAAGCCCAGGAATACGATGATGTACAGGTCAGCGGCTCCAGTAAGCCCAGGAATACGATGATGTGCAGGTCAGCGGCGCTAGTAAGCCCAGGAATACGATGATGTGCAAGTTTGCGGCTCTGGTAAGCCCAGGAACAAAGTGGCGAACAAGGTTGCTGCTTTGATAAGCCCAGGAAAACGATGGCGGCTCTGGTAAGCCCAGGAACACGATGGCGGCTCTGGTAAGCCCAGGAAAACGATGGCGTACAAAGTAGCGGCAATCGATTCGTAACGCTGCTCCGCGACGACCCAGATCAGGATCGCTAGTCACTGGCGCCAATTTAGCTTCCACCTATAGCAGTTTAAGGGAGCTAATGTAAACCGTGACGTACAGTGGGTCTGTAGAGCATGTTTCAATGTTGACATTCTCTGGAAATAATCACAAAGGTCGGCAACATCCAAATTTCAAAGTTTATGCTTTATTGGTTGTTCGTTCTTCATACAAAAGAAGGCACGGCATCATACAAAGCATTGGTCTACCAAAGGTTTACAAAAAAAAGAACTGCTCCGCTCAAATAAACACATTCTGGATGGAAAACCAACTTTCACGACCTAGCCAGCTGGTGGTCAAACTCTTCTCTGCCGTAACTAGGTTTGTTGTCATTTCACGACCCCCCATAGCTACCTCTAACCACGGTGCTCACCCGTGCATTGTTCACTAATATATCCTTATATTGCTCACCAGCTAGCCCTCCATGCCCTACAACCTCATAACAGGATACTCTGTTATAGTTTCTAATAATCAAGTCTTGCTCTTTTGCCCACTGTACAAGTCTGCAACCTCTTTCATTCTGTTCCCCTGGTCCATACCTGCCTACTATGCATCCGTCCTGTTGATTTCCAACTTTGGCATTCAAGTCACCCATTATGATATTTACTTCAGATTTCTTGCATTTCTTGAATGCTTTCTCTAAATCATTATAAAATTCATCAATGCTGTCATCACTACTGCCTGCTGTTGGTGCATAAAATTGTATGACGTTAACATCAAAACGTCTTCCACTCATCTTCACCAGTAACACACTGTCTGATACAGTCCAATATCCTTTGATCGATTTTGATCTCTCTGTATCCATTATAATTGCTACCCCTCGCTGTTGTTACTCTCCACCAGAATAGATTATTCTATATTCCTCAGATGTTATAATACCCATTTCTGTCCATCTGGTGTCACATATACCTAACAGATTAATATTTAATCTTCTCATTTCATTCATAATACTATCAAATTTTCCATCCCCACTCATAGTTCTTACATTCCAAATTCCTACTTTCAATGTTGATACTCTTTTGCACTCGGTCGCTTGCTGACGGTCTGGAGTCACCTGGTGCACATGACTACCCCTACCGGGCGAGGCTGCTCCTATGGAGCACCCATTTACGCCGTTACTCTGATTATCGATTAGACTGCAGTACATGATGTTCTTGGCATTAGTGAAGAAGGTAGTTTGCCATTGCTTTCCTTCCTAGCAGTGACCATACTGGTCGATGACCGTAACCGTTGTCTCCCAAGAAAAAGAGATCCTCTTCCTACCGACGAGAAGATGGAGACAATAACCTACAACTATCTGTTGGCTGTTGGCAATAATCTTTCAGAAACTTTCATATATGGAAACACCTCGCGCAATGCGCGATCCCCTTTGGCGGAAACTGATCACTGATAACGCGGGTTTCTAAGATGGCCGTTTTGTTGTGTTTTCGCTTGGCAACCGATCTACACGCGAATTGAAAAATACCTTGTCCCAAGAAATTTAACATCCAGTCATCTGCTCAACGTAAGAAATCACGCTGCCAGTAACTGGTAAATGCTCGTAAGCACCGAAAAGCCTGTCAGAACGTCGTAAACATTACAGAAAATTCTGAATCCGACTCAGCTAGACACAATAGCGGATGCCATCTCCAATTTGTTTGACAGCGAGTCTGAATGATTTAGTAGCATCGTGTTGTTTTCAAAGTTGTGAAATTGACTCTTTTATTGCAAGACAAACAAAACCAGAAGCCAATTTAAAAAGAGATACTTATGAATATATGACCTCCTCTAGCAGGAAGTATGTTTCTGTTGCTGACAACATATAGCAAAAACTGGAACACAGTCACAGAGCAGTAGTTAGTTGATTGTTCAGAAATGAATAAAATCATCAAAACGTTATACCTTGGAGGGAGGTCCTGCAACCATTCTAATTCTCCTGTACAGTTTAAACTGTTTTTCTGTGTAAAATAAGAATTTTTAGCATTAAGATAACTTTTTTAGTGTAAAACAACATGAAAATAATGTGTTTTCCCTGTTTTCTTATTTTACCATTTGCTTAATACGTTTCAATTTTTTTTTTCAAAAACTGGTTGGCAGATTGCAATGGAACTTTGCAGACTTATTGTTCATTATATTATTTACATTTTATCAAGAGCATTTGTGAAACTAAGATTTAGTTTTTGTGCAGCAATAAAAAAACCACACACATTGTCAATGAAAATGTTGAAAATTCTTTTAATTATGAACCCTGTCACAGACCTAGATCTCTAGGGGATTGAAACTCGGGCTCATACAGGCAACAAACTCCGTTAGATACAATTTAGCATAATTTAATTGCATGTATATTACAGTACGCTGGCGAAGCGAGTTTTCACAAGCCAGCATTCAATACATTGCATATCACAGGAGTTTGTAATGTACATGCTTAACACAATAACTCTAGCAGCTATCTACACATATGTCTAAGACCCTTAAATACAATTGGGTCTACTATCAAGTCCCCTTAAGGTAAGCCCTGTTGCTTCCTCGATGTCCAGTCTCTGTCTGACCTTCTCCACACGTGTCGCAATCCGACACGGGTGGCAACTCTCTCTGAGTTTCTCGTGGACCCCGCAATCGGCGGGCCCCATCAGTGTCCACGGGGCTGTGGACACACTGACCGGTCCTTCGAGAAGGCTCTGGATTATTCAAGCCTTCGAGTGACTCGGTTCTTTCCCTTTAGCTGGATTACTCTCCCTTCGCTAGTATCTCTTACTTTTATGTACCGTCTCTAGGTGAGGCTGTGACAGGAGTCCCCCTCCCCCTGCTTTGATGGGTTCTTATAAGGTAAATTAGTTCTGTACTAATTCTGTCACAGGATCACATAAAGTCGGTGTCTGTAGTTTGGTGGATAGTAACTTGGTAACTTACATATCTGCATCACCAGCTCATGTATTCTCCCATACCCCACTTTAAGATGATTGCTGAAGAGGTTTCTCTCTTATATGTTCTTAAACATGCTTATCTGACCGAAGTTCCGTGACGTTTCCCAGTTGTTTTTACAACCGCTCCCTTCTCAAGTATCTCTTATGATACCAAGATATTAAAACTCTGTGTTAGAGAGTTCTAACAAGACAAATGTCTTGGCTATTTAAGTACACCTGCAACATCTTGTTCTGTGTGTATTTCGATACATTTTTACTCCCGTAAGTTGTATAATGCCAAATATGTAGCTATGCTGTTGTTCTATCACATCTGACTACGTGTTCCTGTTGGTTTGTTCGTGTATTGATTCATATGTTGCTGTTTCTAATAAAGTGTCTGCACTTTAATTGTTCGTGTTTAGTTTTAAGTTTGTATAGAGTGTGTGTTTATTGTGTGGTTTATCTCCAAGCGTCACGAGTTGGGATATCCCTTGTCATGAATTACCCCAATGTGTAATGCATGATCGGGTATTCCAAGCAGTGGTGCTTAGATGTAGTGTATTAACTCCTAAACATGTATTAACAATTAGACAGGTAATACATTTTAACATGAAAGACGCAGACAAATTAAAATAAATACGTTTTGCGTACAATTTGTCCGCTCAGTATATCGTTCTCTCATTTAATTCTTTCACTCTGCCATTTATACGCCTTTCATACAAAATAGTATTTTGTTAAAATCTATAAATAAAGTTGAGGTAAGTCTTACTGCCCTTAGAAAAATGCATTAGGCGATATGTTCCCTTTAAAGTAACAAGTACTTTTTGTACGTGTACTCAAAAAATGGTTTATAACTTACATAGAACAAAATTGTATAGCACGAATATTTCACGTATGAGTGGAAATATCGGTAATATTATGATAGAAAATATATAAGTGAGATGTTGACATGTTTTATATACATAATTAAATAACAGTTTAATACATATTAACTGATAAATCACTAATTAACTAACTAACTGAATCCAACGATGACGTGTGTTGTCCTCCTGTTGTCCGTGTGTAGTGCCATGAATGTTAACAGTTAATATAGCAGTCATTTGCATGTTGTAATCGACGCAGTCTTCTTTCGGCTGTTTGCGAAGTTTCTTAGCAATAGCGAGTATGCAGTGTTCTTAATCTTTACAGATGAATGTCAGTTCACTGGTTGGAATCCTTTCACAGACATTATATATTGGTTGGATTGTTCTTATCACCTTAGCAATTGGTAATATAGGGTTCTCACAGTGTTATGTTCGTGGGTGTTATACGTAACCTATTCACTTGGGCGTTGATACTTCTGAATGAAAGTTCTCTAGTAGGTGTAGAGGTACACTGTTCTTATATGCAACAGACTAAAATATCACAGCTTCTTATATGGCGACTAATTACTGTGCCTAATGTTCGTCTGCTGGTGCATTTGCTTGCCGTGATAAAAAGTCAGCAATAATGTTATCAGTGCCCTTGATATGGCGGATTTCAAAGTCGAAATCTTGAAGAAGAAGACACCATCTTTCTAAACGATGGTTCTTTGGCACACCTTGCTTAAGTACCAGCAGCGGCGAACTATCGGTTAAGACAACAAAATGCGAACCTAAGAGGAACTTAGATAATCGACGAATGCAAAAGAGTAGGCTTAATGCCTCCAACTCAATTGTCGAGTAACGGATCTCTGCCTTCCTCAGCTTGCGGCTTACGTAGAGTATCGGATGTCGCACACTCTGATATTCTTGCATCAGGCAACCTCCAATTGCGATAGCACTGGCATCTGTGGTCAGAATAAAAGGTATATCTATGTTTGGTAATCTTAATACTGGTGGGTTAGAAAAAATCGATTTCAATCTGCACATTGCATCCTCTAAGCGGATACTCTTACAATTGCACATATTACATAATTGTATAGGTATCGATGTAAAAATAATCCTAAATAATGTAAGAGTGAAAATAAATTTACTATAGGCATATATCAAAGTTATATGACAAATTTTGCACCACCAGGAGTTACTGAACTGTAGCATGGTTTTTGCTCTTTCAATTTGGCGCAAAGTTGATTGGTATATGAATGAGATAGTAAATATCATGAACAATTTGTTTGTTATCCGGATAGTGGTGAAAGATTCCTTTTGAAAGGTAGGTAATGATTGAAGTTGCGTTAACAGCAAAAGTAGGAAGAGTGTCAGTGATTTGTCTTTGTTCATTCTACTGCTTGATGAATGTGATTGTTTATTTTTGTTGGTTGAGGTGTGTGTTTCAAAGAAATTGTATTTATCTGCCAAATAGGTGGATGGTGAAATAAAATGGTAGTCTTTGTGCTGATGGATTTAGATCCGTATCGTTTGCTGGTTTTGTTCTTGCAATAAAGCAGTTTGTTTGTATGCAATCGTTTCTGACTTTGCTTTTGTGTGAAGTCAGTTGTTTGTATTTGTTTATTTGCATACTGAATATTTGCAAGAATGTTGCTTGATGGAGTTATTTGTGTATCTGCATAACTTTCTGCAGTTTTATGTGTTGTTTGTTTTTTAGATTTATGTGTGCTTGATCGATGATAAGCTTGCAAGGAACACCGATGATGAAAATAATTTGCTAATAATGATTCTTTGTTACTAGTAGTGTCCCTTGGATATCTTTGTATTCTTTGGTTATGTTTCCTGGAATTCATGCCGTAATTGTTTCTAGTTCTCAGTGAAACAAATTGTTTTGACTCATAAAGTTGTAACTTATGAGTTTTCTCAGTTGCTGGTTTGGTAATTGCTGTTTTGTCTTTTCGAGGAACTGTCTCTAATGTGAAGTTATCTTCGTTCTTTTGTGTAGTAGCGTCGTTACGACGTCCTGTTGCTGTGCTTTTGTCATTGTCATTTGTCAGATAATATGATTTTGGTTGAGAGTATTTTAAAGAAGTTGAGTCGGTTTGTAGTGACTCGTCAAGCTGTTTGTCAAGATTAAGAAGAGCTGTTAATGATGCTTCGTTTAGATATTCGTTTGTCGAGGTGTCTTGCAGTCGGATAGTTGTCTCGTTTTCGTTGTCATTCTTGTCAGTCTGGTTATTGTCAGCTGTTTCATGCGTGTGCTTGTTCTTGTCAATGTCGTTTCTGTTAGTCCAGTTAGTTCCTGCTGCGTTGTTCATGTGGGTTATGTGAGTCTGTTTTGTCACTATATTGGCGTATTGTGTATGTTGTTGCACATTTACAGGCTGATTACTTTGTGAATCGATGGCGTCCTCAGTTCGAGGTGTTAATTTGATGGTAGCATTGAAAGATTCTACCGCCCCTGTGTTCTGCACCTCTGTGAATTCATTTCGAATTACGTCATCGGTTGTCTCCCTTGTGCTTTTGGCAGTTTGAGACAAGCATGCGTGATTTTTCACTTTGGAATCGCTGTTTGGTTTTTGGATACAGTTTTTCTGTTCCCATTCTCTGATTTCCTTTTCAGAGCAAGATCTTATGTTGGGGAGATTCCCAAGGATGATTTCAGCGGCAGGACTTTCTAGTACTGCACATAGCACTTGTCCTGATATAAAAGGTGTCCGAATTTCGGCCAGTGCTAGGGGGTATCTTTCAATCGTGCCTGAGAATGTGCGACACGTTACGTATTTGTGTGTGTAGTCTTTGTCGTTCACTAATGTTTTCTTAATCCCACAAAGAGCCGCCCCGGAATCTCGTATTAATGTGCATTGTTTGTTGTTAACAAAACCTGTTAAATAATTTAAGTTGCCTGTTGGTGATAAGGCTGCGTTGGCCATTTCGTTAGAAACTGGTATTGTGTGGCCACATAACAAGGTTGTATCAAGCTGAAATTTTCTACAGGTGTTACATTTGTTATCAGAGATGGTATTGATGATTTCTACTGCATTGCCTGACTCACTCGTACTTTCATTCTGGATGTCACATTCGTTCTCTTGTTCAATGTCTTCGTCTGAGGAGGTGTCTATCAATGCGGCATTGGCCTGCTTCATCCTCTTTCTCCCCTCACAGATGGAAGAAAAATGCCCATAGCTCGCACAAAAATAACATTTAGCCGCTCTCAGATATGCGTTCCTCTTGTTCATCTGTTTTTCCACTACCTTTTGGAGATGATGCGGATAATTTGGTGATTTGTCACACATCGCAAACTGTTCGTGCATCAGATAACAATTTTGGCATATGACTGGTTTTGTGACCTTAGAGCGTTGTTTGAACCTATTTTCATTTGGTTTCGAATATTTTGTGTTTGTAACCGCTGCTGTTTCATTTTGGCTCATGTTTAGCTGAAAAATATCGCGGTTCGCTGTAAAATATGCGCTCCCTTTATTTTCGATTTCTTGGGTGGTTTTACAATCAATTTGTCTCAAAAATTTAGAAAAAGGTGTTGGGATAGTGCTAATAATTTTATCAATTATAATCAGCTCTTTTAATTTGTCATGGTTGTTATTTGTTTTCGCTTAGATTATCCACTTTGTACAAATATCTTGAACTGTAGACACGTAGTCAATGAAAGTTTGGTTAGGTGATGGTGATAATTTTGAGAACTGTAGTTGATAGCCAGCTGTATCTAATGAAAAATGTTGGAGTATTCTCTGTTTTAAATAATCATAATCTTTCCACATGTCTTGAGGAACTGTCTCTATCACTTTTAAGGGCTCTAAAGCTAAATTTCTCATCAAAATAAATGACCAGTCGACTTTTGCGACCTGATGGTGAGTCATCAAGCACTCAAAGTTCTCTAGGTATGCGCTTATAGAATCTCCTGAACAAAATGCTTTAACAAGGCCTTTATATTTGTTGTATTTTTGTTCATCTTCTTTACTTCTAATTTTGTTTACTGACATTTCTAGGTTGGAGTCAATTTCCATGTGTTTCAGTTTTATCTGTGTTTCTGCATTTAATTGGGCTTGCTTGGTCGCCGCCTCGAGCTCCATCTGCTTCTCCTGAGCATGCAGTTGCATTTTCTTTTCCTCAGCTTCAAGTTGCATCTTCTTTTCCTCAGCTTCCATTAGCATCTTCTTTTCTTGAGCTTGCAGTTGCATTTTCCTTTCTTCAGCTTCCATTAGCATCTTTTTCTCTTCTCTTTCTATTGCTCTTTCTTCTCGTGCAATATTTCCCGCATGTGTCTTTTGTGCCCATTCTGAAAGTTTATCCTCTTTATATCCTAATCTAATACCTGCTTCAATGCACTGTTCTAATGTTGACATCTTGTAATTTAGTTATTATTTACTTTCTTGTAATTAAATTCCTTTGAAAAATAGTCAGGGTGTACAAAAATTGGTTTTTTCCCTTGAATGTTTACCTTCAAATTTATATAAGCAGATATACTTGGTTATAATATTAGCATATACATAAACAATCAATGCATAGAAAAATGTTACATCAATGAATGAGGATCAGGAGTACCGCATAGGGATGTAATGAGCATGAAATGAAACTCATCTTATTTTCCCTGAGATCCCGAATGTAGTCTTGTTTCCTCGCCACTGCTGGAGTACAGGTTACATACACGATACATGCACGGTAATTCGCCGAACAATCTGCTGTTGGAATAAAAAAAATTAGTCACTGTCATAGTAATTGTCACAGTCATGTCAAATTTCATAAACATTATCATGATTTGAAATATTTTTGAAGAGGGCCTATAATAGTTTATTTCCAGATAGCTGCAAAGTTTCTAACTTTGTTATATGTTAAAGTTGATATATTATTTTTCTTTTACTTGGCAAACCCAAATTAGCTGTTCTGAAACGTAAAGCTTATAATTGCCATAACCG
This sequence comes from Cepaea nemoralis, assembly GCA_014155875.1. Lineage (NCBI taxonomy): Eukaryota > Metazoa > Mollusca > Gastropoda > Stylommatophora > Helicidae > Cepaea > Cepaea nemoralis. Next base: position 20,345 of record JACEFZ010003897.1, read on the forward strand.
GCGATTGCCCCCAAATAGCCTGTCACAGACCTAGATCTCTAGGGGATTGAAACTCGGGCTCATACAGGCAACAAACTCCGTTAGATACAATTTAGCATCATTTATTTACATACATATTATAGTACGCTGGCGAAGCGAGTTTTCACACGCCAGCATTAAATACATTGCGTATCACAGGAGTTTGTAATGTACATGGTTAACACAATAACTCTAGCAGCTATCTACACATATGTCTAAGACCCTTAAATAAAATTGGGTCTACTATCAAGTCCCCTTAAGGTAAGCCCTGTTGCTTCCTCGATGTCCAGTCTCTGTCTGACCTTCTCCACACGTGTCGCAAGCCGACACGGGTGGCAACTCTCTCTGAGTTTCTCATGGACCCCGCAATCGGCGGGCCCCATCAGTGTCCACGGGGCTGTGGACACACTGACCAGTCCTTCGAGAAGGCTCTGGATTATTCAAGCCTTCGAGTGACTCGGTTCTTTCCCTTTAGCTGGATTACTCTCCCTTCGCTAGTATCTCTTACTTTTATGTACCGTCTCTAGGTGAGGCTGTGACAATGAAAATGATGAAAATTCTTTTAATTATGAACCCAAAAAAATGTCGAGGGATATCATTAAAAGGTTCTGTCAGAATATAAACGTTATATTTATGTACACGTATACAAACACTGAAACGTGTAAATTTTAAAAAAAAAAATGACTGTTTTAGATCATACTTAAGAAATCCAATATGCCCTCTGTTTATCTTGGTTTCCATAGCAACCGTTAAGTAAAAAGTCAATTTGACAGTATTTCATCAATCAGCAGTCTTCAGTATCAAACCCTATACCATATCAGAATATAGAAATTAAATATTATAAAATTTAATTTTTTAGGGTTAGAAACGAGAAGACTAAATATTAACATTGTAGATGTATGTAAGACTAGAGGACATTATAATTATAACTTCCGAGGAATATAACATAAACCATTCTGATGGAGAGATTTTTAAAAAAAAATACAGGGGTATCAATTATAATGGACTAGCTGACCCGGCCCGGCTTCGCCCAGGCCCTGGAGGGGATCTTTCTATCTATCAGCCTGTCTGTCTGCTTGTTTGTCTGTCTGGCTGGCTGACCCGGCCCTGGCTTCACACAGTCCCTGGTGGGGAGCATCTCATTTAATTCATATAAGTAGTCATATAAGCTCTCCCGTTCCCGACTATCTGTCTATCTGTCTATCTGACCGGGCCCGGCTTCACCCAGTCCCTGGTGGGGAGCATCTAATTTAATTCATATACGTAGTCATATAAGCTCTCCCGTTCCCGACTATCTGTTTGTCTGTCTGTCCCGGCCCGGCTTCACCCAGTCCCTGGTGGGGAGCATCTAATTTAATTCATATACGTAGTCATATAAGCTCTCCCGTTCCCGACTGTCTGTCTGTCTGTCTGTCTGACCCGGCCCGGCTTCACCCAGTCCCTGGTGGGGAGCATGTAATTTAATTCATATAAGTAGTCAAATAAGCTTCCGTTCCCGACGATCTGTCTATCTATCTGACCCGGCGTGGTTTCGCCCAGCTCCTGGCGCACAGTAACTTAAAAGAATGTCCTTCCACACACCATTCAATGAAAACTGTAGAAAAAGATGGGTTACAATGTTATGCATTATGCATTATTTTTATGAAAACTTTGAAAATTCCTTAAAGATTATATCATTATTTATTATAACCCATATGCCAGAAAATAACTATAGACAAAGAGTTTAACAATAGTGCAAGTAAGTCCAACAATATGATTATAAAGTATATAGAAATGTTATTAAAAGTTATGACCCTTGAAATAACTTTTCTAGAGTGAAGTCCCCCTGCTATATAGACATTATGTAATGAAAATGGAAAAGTAAATGTTATTAAATAAGTAGAAGATTTTACATTAAGAAATTATTATAGTCGGTTGCACAGGAATGAAAGGAAGACGTGTAGAAAATTTCATCTCAATCGGATGTACCGTTATCGAACGCATCCAATACCCACAAACCCACAAACAAACATACACTCTGTTTTATAGATATAGATATATAAATAGGAGAAGAACAATGTGGATTTGTAAAGGCCATCCATCATGTGCCATGCCGATAAGCGTGAGCGGTCAAGTTTCGCCGTCTCACCCGATCACCAGAGTCGTGGATCAGCTCCGTGTTCCTGTCTCGACCATGTCATGTGGCCAATTCATCCAGGTATTGACCTCTCGGTCTTTCCCTTGGTCTCTTCCCCTCGATCTTGCCAGTTGTCACCAAGTTCTCCAAGTCATTTCTTCTCATAACTTGCCCAAAATATTTTGACTGTCTACGTCTAATGGCTCTAATCAGTTTACGATCTTCATTTATTTCGTGAAAGACTTGTTCATTGGTTTTTCTGTCTATCCAGACATTCTTTGCGTTTTCTTCAGAAACCGCAAAGGTTCGGTAAATGCGAAAGATTCTCAATGCCAATGAATTTCATCGCCTCACGTTTTCTTGCCCAAGACTTCTTGAATGATATAAAGAATTAGACATGGCCGAGGACCAGTGTAACAATTTTAAAATGAATGTTATCCTCGGGGATGTCAACGCCAAAGTAGCAACGAGAAGGTTAGTGGTGTTACTGGTGGCTATGCCCTATGTGATAGAAATGAGAGAGAAGACGATGAATAGGCGAAGTGAGCAGGAAAAAACCTGGTCTGGCACAGTCAAGGCCTGCATGCACTTATTTTAGCACTGGCGAAATACCGTGCAAATCTATGGGGTTTATGTAGACAAATATTATGTTTAGAGAGGAAGTGTCATTTATGTTTGTAAATTTCATTCATTTTGACCAAATAGTTCTCTCTCTCTCTCTCTCTCTCTCTCTCTCTCTCTCTCTCTCTCTCTCTCTCTCTCTCTCTCTCTCTTTCTCTCTTAATGCCAAATGCTGGTGCAATTACGTTTGCATAGAGAATATGTAAAATATAATAACATGATTTTAATGCTTTGATTGATAACTACGCTTATTAATACTTATGTTCAAGCATTCTGCGGAATTACAAGACATCTAGAAAAAAAGCACCTAGATACGCATTGAGTAAGGGACATAAACATCTCAAAGTCTTTCTAGGGAGATTACTTTATTTTCAAAAAGGAATATATATATACCTAGAATGCTATCATAATCTAACTACAAGTGTATTTGTTATCTTTGTAGAAATAAAATAGTTCCTATTGGAGTTAGATTTAGATAACAATAAGCTTGTTAATTTTGTTATAAAATATGTTTGTTATCTTTAAGTAATTACATTTTATAATCAAATTTTGGCCTTTCTAATTTATATTTAATTTTTAAGATAGTACTTTTAATGACACGTGAAACTGTTACATTTACTAATTTCCCCTTTTTGGGGAATCAACATTTTTTTTACTGGCCTCTTAGGGCCACATATAAGTTAAGGACAGTTAACCACCCCACCCCGATCTTTGATATGAATTGCTAACAATTAGATATATTTAGCTCCTGTTCTTTCGTCCGTCGTGAATGACGAAGACCATTCTTTCACTGCATCTTTTGATGAGGAACGAATGACTTGCGCTTTAGATTTATATAGCGAGGAAGTGGTCGCAACTCTGTCGTCCCCGCTCTCTCGTCTGCGTCCATCTGGCTCCAGTGGCGAGCATGGCAAGACGACTGGAAGACGGACACAGATGCAGTGGACGTTAAGCTACCACTGCCAGTTATCCCTGTATATACTGGCTCTCGAGAGCCTCGTGCAAACGGCCCTTCCGTCAATTCCTTTTATTTTCAGTTTTAAGACAAGCGTAGCGACAAGCAATGAGCGTAAGATTACTGATAGGATCCACAAGATTTCCTTCACCGAAGACGGACTGACCGCAAGTACAGACCACATACATATGAGGCGAGAAGCTGCTATAACAGAGTGAGAACTATCTCTGTTAATAGGTTTGATGTGCAAGGTTTGGGCACGGTTGAGCATCCTATAAGAACGTTACTAAGGATGCTCAAGCCGTGACGTAGGGTTTTGGGGAGGTTAGTTACAGCTAAGGTCCGGAGAAGTGAACATCATACCTTGTAGTCTGTGTATTATTCATCGGCCTATTATCTTAAATAAAGCTTTTTAGAAGATACCATCAGGACTCGTGTTATAAGTGTCCCTGTACCTATACTGTTACACTGCCCACAGAAGATATTGCTCGTCTAAGTTGCAAACAGATATCCCGATTTACGGTTGAGCCTCACCAGCGCACAAGAACATATGACTACTGACAGGACAGACGTTCACGCACACGCAAGCCAAGAGTAGCATCGCTAAAGCGCGCCCTCCCGGTACAAGGTGATACATGCAAAACCACTGGACGCCTACAGACGAGCTTTCAAGCTACGCCGGCAGGACTGACCGAAAAAAAGCTATACCAGCTTACTGACTGCAGGCCCACTACTCAACGAAAGAGAGTTGGCGCTTATCGAGACTTTGTCGAACGGTCGTACAAATTTTGCTCTTTTGCCCGCTCAAACCACGACCCTGGCTGCACGATGCGGTTACATTCTCGAAACGCCTGCCTCGCTAACTTGCGTTGGCTGGGAAGATCCCATTTTGGTGCACCTCACACAGCCATCCGAGACAACGAACGCTAGATACGAAAGTAAAAACATACAAGACACAGACTAAGAACTGTATTTAACAAGGGTGAAAACAAAGTGCGACTTATCCAAAATGAGAAGCAATATATATATATATATATATATATATATATATATATATATATATATATATATATATATATATATATATATATATATATATATATATATATATATATAAAGTACTGGAGAGTTTTGGTCAGAGACCATAACTTTATGAAGGGAAAATCTCAACTGCATCTTCCCGCGGTAGAGGATGGAAACACACTACGGTGTGGCTAACACAGCGCTGGGGACCGAGTATCCACCGGAATAAGTGGACAACTCTGCAGCTGAGCAGAGCAGGGCACTCACTTCTCCTTACAGTCGGAAATGGCTGTCAAAGGCAGAGGTAAAAAGACCACCATGTGAATGTGGAAGGCAAATCAAATCAAATCAAATCAAATCAACTTTATTAGGGTCACAAATTGGGCGCGCAGGCCCGTCTTACATTCGGCCCTTCCAATCACTCGTCTTTCGTTCATCAAGAGCATTATACATTTACATAGGAAGAAAAATAAACATTGTGAAATGAATGTTGTAAACATAAACAAGGCTAAACATGGAAAAAAATATGTACATAAAAAGTATGTGACTTAAAAGTAGTGATGCCAGCGTGCCCCCCCCCCACACACACACACCACACACACACACACTGTCTCTCTCTCTCATTCACTCTCACTCATTCCCTCTCACTAATTCACTCACACACACACACTCATTCACTCTCCCGCTCACTCATTCACTCTCCCGCTATCTCATTCACTCTCACGCTCCCTCATTCACTCTCACGCCCACTCAATCTGTCTCTTCCACTCACTCATTCATTCTCCCGCTCACTCATTCACTCTCCCGCTCACTCATTCACTTTCCCACTCACTCATTCACTCTCACTCATTCTGTCTCTCCCGCTCACTCATTCACTCTCCCGCTCACTCATTCACTCTCCCGCTCACTCATTCACTCTCACGCTCACTCATTCACTCTCCCGCTTACACATTCACTCTCACTTATTCACTCTCACTCATTCGATGTCCCGCTCACTCATTCACTTTGCCGCTCACTCATTCACTCTCACGCTCACTCATTCACTCTCACGTTCAATCATTCACTCTCCCGCTCACTGATTCACCCTCACGCTCACTCATTCACTCTCACGCTCACTCATTCCTTCTCACGCTCACTCATTCCTACTCACGCTCACTCATTCACTCTCACACTCACTCATTCACTCTCACTCATTCACTCTCACGCTCACTCATTCACTCTCACGCTCAATCATTCACTCTCCCGCTCACTGATTCACCCTCACGCTCACTCATTCACTCTCACGCTCACTCATTCCTTCTCCCGCTCACTCATTCCTTCTCACGCTCACTCATTCACTCTCACTCTTTCACTCTCACGCTCACTCATTCACTCTCACGCTCACTCATTCACTCTCACGCTCCCTCATTCACCCTCCTGCTCAATCATTCACACTCCCGCTCACTCATTCACTCTCCCGCTCAATCATTCACCCTCACGCTAGTAGTGTAAGTGGGGCTCCATCCAGTGCTTTTGTGGATCTTATATAAATCAACCATTTATCGATCCTGATCCACAAAGGGCGATAACTCTTTTTCCCCCAAAAAGGTAGGCGTGGTCAGAGGTGACGTGGTCTAGTGACTCATCAGAGTGGGCGTGGTCTAGTGACTCATCATAAGTGGCGTGGTCTAGTGACTCATCATAGGTGACGTGTTCTAGTGACTCATCATAGGTGACGTGCGTGGTCAAGTAATTATAGGTACGACATAAAAAATACGACATAAAACATTAAAAATAAAAAACAAACGAGTCAAGTAAGGTATATAATAATTTTAATAAATCATATATAGACAAACAATACATATTAAATAAGTAATGGCATAGTCGAGATATTATCACTGTCAACCTTTCTTTTTATATAGAGATATGACAGTGAATTACGATGTTGTGTGTATGTATATACAGAAGAGTCTTGTGTTTTGAAGCCTATATTGGTTCCCCCACTCGGTGTTTGGGTGTTTAATACTTCCAAAAACGTGTCCTTGTTTAAATGGGTGTTGTGGTTTTTGGTCAAACCTTTGGTACTGATTTTATCATAATCACCCACACAAATATATGTTTTACTACACAATGAGACCATCCCCTCCCCTTCGTACTCTAGTTTGAAAAGCCCGGGGGTTCTCTTTTCATAGGCTTTGATAGTCTGGCAATCCTGACAGGTATCAGTACTAGGGGTAATTCTATGAACAGGGCAGGTTTCAGATGGGAACCAGTGATTATAGACTCTGTCATACTCTGCTCTAAGGTGTGGTCTAACCACCTCAGAGAGTGAGGCGGCGCTAAGGGCCAAATAGAGAGAGTCAGTGTCCATTTCAGTGAGTTGTTAGTCTTCTTTAGCGATAAATTTGTCGAGAAAGTCGTAATAGAAAGCTAGCATGCGCAACTTGGCATACTGGTAGACAAAGAACCCAATCTGTAGAGGTAGATCCCAGACAGTTTTCTTTTTTAGGGTTTCTACTTCGAAAAGATCGTCGAGAGCGACGAGAACCGAATACAGACGAACAATCTACTGGTAAACGTCAGAAGTCAACCAAACAACAAACATCAAATGACAGAGTGTCGGCGATTACAGACACTCAAATACCATCAACTAGTACATCAACACAAGCAGCATCCGCCCGTTCTGCCGCCAGCCGTAGCGGGCAGGAGTTATCAACATCCGGTGGCTTGTCGGGCGATCGTGTTTCGCCGACCACCGATGAACAGTTACTAACACCAAGCGCCCTGTCGGCCGATCACGTATCGTCTACTAATAATAACCAACAATCATCTAGTACCACAGTGAATGACGCGGAACGAACAACTTCTATTTTTAACGCATCATCACGTACCATGCCGACTGGCGCAGCCGATCATGTTTCGCCGACCACAGATGAACAGTTACTAACACCAATTGCCCTGTCGGCCGATAACGTATCGTCTACTAACAATAAACAACAAGTATCTAGTGCCTTACCGAGTGACGCAGCATCATCAACAACAAGCATGTTGCCAACAGAAGAGCAAGTATCACCTAGTACCACGGCGAGTGACGAATCATCAGATACCTTGTCGGGTGGCGCAGGCGATCATGTTTCGCCGACCACAGATGAACAGTTACTAACACCAGGTGCCGTGTCGGTCGATAACGTGTCGCCTACTAATAATACTCAACTATCATCACGTGTCACGGCTGGCAACGACCCGGCGGGAACCTCTGGTGTTAACACAACTACTGAATATCTTTCATTACAAAAATTACCCCCGGATGTTCGAGCTGTGTATAACGACCACTGGCATACGATTAAATCACACATACGACACGGTCGGTATCTGTGTGAATGGACATTTTTTAATCGACCAGATACTGACATGCCGACAGATTGGAGTTCTCGTTTATTCCGACTTTTTAATGTTCAAAACTCCCGCTTCAAAATAATCGCCAGTCTGCACACAATACTAAGACATCGAGAGACACAAGCCCTACGGCTCTACCATGCCAGTTCCAATAACTCTTCCTTGTTCCCTACACCCTTTTTAGTCTCCAATAGGTCTGATTTCGAGGCCTTTGTGACCAAGGTGAATGCTGTTGATTTGGTCAATTCAGCGACATTAACCCGACCAGATACGAAATACTACGTAGAAACAATTCCCAGTATAACTTTTTACATTTACAAGTTGATAGAATTCCCTGTTGGTTGTTGTATAGAATCAATCCCCGACTTTATCAAACAAAACAAATTTATTAATACGCTTCAAACCGACTCACGCGGTAAGCCGTACACAGACAACTTGTGTATATTTCGCTGTATATCTGTGTTTAAATCACAAGGAAAAGATGTCAGGTATCTTAGAAAAGATACACGAAGACTGTTCACCAAATGGGTGTGTTATAAAGAGTTGGACGCCCACACCCCTTTTTCTGGTGTTAGTTTAGTTGATTTACCTGCCCTGGAAGAATGCTTTAAATTACAGATAAATGTGTTTGCCTTTACAGAGGAGGAATATCTGGTTCCGAAAATTAGAAGCACTAGTACACATCCAGATATAGTGAATCTTCTTCTACATGAAAACCATTTCATGTATATTGTTGATGTGGCCAAGGCCGCTCGGTGTTTTTCTTGTGGGAAATGCGGTAAGCTGTTTAAGATGTACAAGCGTTTGACACCCCACGAACTTAGGTGCAAAGGCATAGCCACTATCGAAACGTATAAAGGCGGGGTTTATCGGCCGACCGAATCGATCTTGGACTTGCTCCGTGACCACGGGTTTGACGTGGACGAAAATTTTATTTTCCCTTTCAGAGCGTGCTACGATATGGAATCTTTCTTCTCTAATGAAAATTTACCGGCTGATTCAAAGTCGACGACCTTCATGGCCAGACACGTCCCCCTCTCGTGTGCGGTCGCCTCTAATGTCCCTGGGTTCGACACCCCTAAATGTTTCATCACCACCGGTGATCCACAGGTCCTCGTAAATGAAATGTTGGACTATCTCCATGACATAGCTGCTAAATCGTATGAGCTTTTACTCAAAAAGTTCGAGTCAGTCTTTGCTAAATTAGGTGACCACCCAAAATTAAGTGAGAGGCTCGACTTGTATTTGTTCCAGCTCCCTCTGTTTGGAATGAATAGCGGTAAGTATGACACTAACCTTCTGAAACCTTATTTGGTACGGTATTTCCTTGATCGGGAGGCTAACCCGTTCAAGTTTATAGTCAAGAGAAATAATAATTTTATGTGCATAGCGACAGAAAGACTGAAATTCCTCGACGTCTCCAACTTTCTGGTCCCGGGCGTAAGTTACTCTCAATATTTAGCCTCGTTTGGGATAAAAGAGACAAAAGGCTTTTTTGCATATGAGTATCTGACCGACCTCAGTAAGCTAAATGAGACAGCCCTACCACCACACGGTGCTTTTTTCTCAAAGCTTAAAAACCGTAACATTTCCGAAGCAGAATACGCCGTTTGTCAGAAAGCGTGGACCGATAATAAAATGACTACCTTGCGGGACTTTCTAATTTGGTACAACATCAAAGACGTGTCTCCTTTTCTACAAGCCCTGGAAAAACAAGTAGCCTTTTATGCCGGTTTAAATATAGACATGTGCAAGCAGGCCATCTCCGTCCCCGGCATTACTTTACAGTACTTATTCAACACTATGAATAAAGATGTTTCTTTTGTTTTGTTTTCGAAGAAGGAGGAGAAGGTGCACAAGTTGTTACGAGATAACGTCGTGGGTGGACCGAGTATCATTTTCCATCGCTACCATCAAGTCAATGAGACCTGTATCAGGGGTAATAAGCTGGTAAAAAGCATTAAAGGATTTGATGCGAATGCATTATACCTTTGGTCTCTTATGAAAGAGATGCCATCAGACTTCCCCATATATCGAAGCCGCGAGGATGGGTTTAGAGCACACAGATTACACAAGTACACACGTCAGAGTCGAGAGTGGTTAACCTGGGTGTCACACAACAACAACATAGAGTTAAAAACCCAATTCAATAGTCACGAGATGCAGCTCGGCGACCGACATATTCGCGTAGATGGGTGGGATAAAAAGAATACGACAGCTTACCAATTCCATGGGTGTTTGTTCCACGGGCACCCCTCTTGCCGTCTAACTGCTGGGAAAACGATTAATCCCGTCAATAAAAAACCGTTAGTCGAACTATACCAGAACACGTGCGAGATCCACGAGTATCTAGAAAAAACTGTTGGGGTGACCGTTAAGGTTATTTGGGAATGTGAGTGGCAGAGATTAAAGAGGTCAAACACAACCATCAAGTGTTTCTTGCGGGAAACATTTCCACCATCAGAACTTCCTTGGGGATCGTTGAGTGAAAACCAGATCATCGACGCTGTAAAAAGTGATACATTTTTCGGGTTGGTTGAGTGCGATATAGAGACCCCGACTAATTTAAAAGAGTCATTTGCCGAAATGCCCCCTATTTTCAAGAACACGGAGGTGTCGAGAGATGATATTGGGGAGTTTATGCAAGAATATGCCATAAAAAATAAACTATTGAGTACCCCACGACGGACATTGATTGGTAGTTATTTCGGGAAGAAAATATTATTAGCCACCCCTCTTTTAAAGTGGTATCTAGCGCATGGATTGGTCGTTACCCACATCTACCAGACAATAGAATATCGACCGGTTAGTTGTTTTAAACAATTCGGGGAAGCAGTCTCTAATGCCCGTCGCCAAGGGGACAAAAATCCAGCCGAGTCTATTACAGCCGACACAATGAAGTTGTTAGGTAACGCCGCTTACGGGAAAACACTTACCAATAAGGCCAAACATACTGATGTCTCCTACTGCCAGGGAAAAGACACTACCAAACTAATAAATAACCCCAGGTTCAAAAGCATGACTGCTGTTACAGACGATCTTTTCGAAGTAGAAACCCTAAAAAAGAAAACTGTCTGGGATCTACCTCTACAGATTGGGTTCTTTGTCTACCAGTATGCCAAGTTGCGCATGCTAGCTTTCTATTACGACTTTCTCGACAAATTTATCGCTAAAGAAGACTACCAACTCACTGAAATGGACACTGACTCTCTCTATTTGGCCCTTAGCGCCGCCTCACTCTCTGAGGTGGTTAGACCACACCTTAGAGCAGAGTATGACAGAGTCTATAATCACTGGTTCCCATCTGAAACCTGCCCTGTTCATAGAATTACCCCTAGTACTGATACCTGTCAGGATTGCCAGACTATCAAAGCCTATGAAAAGAGAACCCCCGGGCTTTTCAAACTAGAGTACGAAGGGGAGGGGATGGTCTCATTGTGTAGTAAAACATATATTTGTGTGGGTGATTATGATAAAATCAGTACCAAAGGTTTGACCAAAAACCACAACACCCATTTAAACAAGGACACGTTTTTGGAAGTATTAAACACCCAAACACCGAGTGGGGGAACCAATATAGGCTTCAAAACACAAGACTCTTCTGTATATACATACACACAACATCGTAATTCACTGTCATATCTCTATATAAAAAGAAAGGTTGACAGTGATAATATCTCGACTATGCCATTACTTATTTAATATGTATTGTTTGTCTATATATGATTTATTAAAATTATTATATACCTTACTTGACTCGTTTGTTTTTTATTTTTAATGTTTTATGTCGTATTTTTTATGTCGTACCTATAATTACTTGACCACGCACGTCACCTATGATGAGTCACTAGAACACGTCACCTATGATGAGTCACTAGACCACGCCACTTATGATGAGTCACTAGACCACGCCCACTCTGATGAGTCACTAGACCACGTCACCTCTGACCACGCCTACCTTTTTGGGGGAAAAAGAGTTATCGCCCTTTGTGGATCAGGATCGATAAATGGTTGATTTATATAAGATCCACAAAAGCACTGGATGGAGCCCCACTTACACTACTCACGCTCACTCCTTCACTCTCACTCTCACTCATTCACTCTCCCGCTCACTCATTCACTCTCACTCATTCTGTCTCTCATTCACACTCACTCACTCTCTCACTCAAACTACAGTAATAAACATAAGTTTAGATTATACATGATAAAATCAAATGGTATTCAACTGATAATATGACAGATGAGAATACACAAACATATGGATTCACGAGTTACATAACATTCGTGTTACATGACATGCATCTGTTCAGCTCTCTCTCTCTCTCTCTCTCTCTCTCTCTCTCTCTCTTCTCTCTCTCTCTCTCTCTCTCTCTCTCTCTGTATTCTTTCATATACACACACTCACACGCATGCGTACGCTCACACGCACACACACACACTCTCTCTCTCTTTTATTCACTCTCACTCTCTCACTCTCACTCATTCACTCACACACACACACTCTCACTCATTCACTCTCCCGCTCACTCATTCACCCTCACTCATTCACTCTCACTCATTCACTCTCCCACGCAATCATTCACTCTCCCGCTCACTCATTCACTCTCACTCATTCTGTCTCTCCCGCTCACTCATTCACTCTCCCGCTCACTCATTCACTCTCACGCTCACTCATTCACTCTCACGCTCACTCATTCACTCTCACTTATTCACTCTCACGCTCACTCATTCACTCTCACGCTCACTCATTCACTGTCCCGCTCACTCATTCACTCTGCGGCTCACTCATTCACTCTCACTCATTTACTCTCATGCTCACTCATTCACTCTCCCGCTCACTCATTCACTCTCCCGCTCATTCATTTACCCTCACGCTCACTCATTCACTCTCACGCTCACTCATTCACTCTCCCGCTCACTCATTCACTATCCCGCTCACTCATTCACTCTCACGCTCAATCATTCACTTTCTCGCTCACTCATTCACTGTCACGCTCACTCATTCACTCTCACTCATTCACTCTCACGCTCACTCATTCACTCTCACTCATTCTGTCTCTCATTCACACTCACTCACTCTCTCACTCAAACTACAGTAATAAACATAAGTTTAGATTATACATGATAAAATCAAATGGTATTTAACTGATAATATGACAGATTCGGAGTAGGCAAGGGGAAACCACCACATTATCTTCCCAAGACTTCATGGCAAAACATATATCAAAGTTAGCGAAGGACGTTAATGGCTGTCTTAGGGCATCCTCGTCCGGTAGGGACAGTCATGAGCCACAGGTGACACCAGACCGTCATCCAGCTACTGATGGCAAAATCTTAACTAAAATAAATAAATTTAGAGTAGGAACATGGAATGTTAGGACATTAAATGAGCTAGGAAAGTTGACCAATGTTCTAAGAGAGATGGATTGCATGAAAATGAATATACTAGGCGTTAGTGAGATGAGATGGAAGGGATCGGGCAAAATTATAGCTGACAATCACACAATAATTTATTCTGGAGGGGATACACATGAAAAAGGTGTAGGAATAATATTAGACATAAAAACAGCCAAGTCAATTAATGGATACTGGTGTATTTCAGATAGAGTTATTATGGTAAAAATCAAAGGCAAACCAATAGACATAAATATTATACAAGTATATGCACCAACAGCAAGCAGTAGTGATGAAGAAATACAACACTTTTACGACGAAATAGAAATGACGATGGCTCAAATTGGATCACAAGAAATAAAGATAATACTTGGTGATTTTAATGCAAAAGTAGGAAAGGGAAAAATGGAGGATGTAGTGGGGAATTATGGTTTAGGTACAAGAAATGAAAGAGGGGAAAAGCTAATAGAATGGGCAAATATCAATGATATGATAATTGGAAACACATGGTTTAAACACCATAAAAGACGACTGTACACATGGATAAGCCCTGATAAGAAAATACGCAACCAAATTGACTACATACTAATTAATAAAAGTTTTAGAAATGCTTTAATTAATGTAAAGACAATGCCTGGTGCTGACTGTAATAGTGATCATGTACCACTATGTGGAAAAATAAAAGTAAGATTAAAGAGAGGGGAAAAAATGATTAAGAACATGCGACTTAATAAAGAGGTTCTGAAAATAGATAAAGAAATGCAAGAACAATACAGAGTGACTGTGAAAAATAGGTACAATGCAATAACTAAAATACAGAGTATAGATGAACAATGGGAAATGTTAAGGGACTCCATTCATCAAACTAGCAAAGAAGTATTACCGGAGAGAGGCAAAATAGCTAATAAAAAATGGATGAATGAAGATATCTTAAAACTGATGGACAAAAGAAAACAGAGTAAAAATGACAAACAAGAATACGCTAAGATAAATAAAGAAATAAAAGATAAATGTGGGAAGGCTAAAGAAAGTTGGTTAAACGAGCAATGCAAAAAAAATTGAATTAAATTCCATTAAAGATACAAAAAATATGCACAGACAAATCAATGAGCTTACAGAAAGAAAGATAAGAATAAATACAGGGTGTTTGAAATCAAAAACAGGAAAGATAATATTAGAGGAAGATGCTATAATGAAGAGGTGGAATGAGTATATAAGAGAATTATGTGAAGGAGAAAGGAAAAAATTAACAGAAAATAGTAACTTAGAAGGTCCACCTATTATGAAAGAAGAAGTCGCTGACGCTATGAAACGTATGAAGAAAGGAAACACAGCTGGGCCAGATGAAATCACAATAGAAGAATTAGAAGTATTGGGAGAATTTGGAGTAGATATATTAAGCAAAATGTTGAATGATATTTACAGCAGTGGATATTTACCCAGTGATATGCTGAAATCTGTATTTATAGCTATACCAAAAAGACCAGGAGCAATTGATTGTGAAGATTTTCGTACAATTAACCTTATAAACCATATCACTAAGCTTCTACTCAGAATCATAATGAGAAGAACCAAAAAGAAAATAAAATGGAAATTAGTGAAGAACAGTATGGATTTGTGGAAGGAAAGGGCACAAACAATGCAATTTATACATTGCGGACACTAATAGAAAGGTCAATAGAGAAACAGAGAGACATATATTTGTGCTTCATAGATTATACTAAGGCATTTGATAAAGTAAAACATGATGAACTGATTAAAATGTTGGAAAATATCAACACTGATGGAAAATATTTAAGAATAATAAAGAATATGTACTGGAACCAAGTAGCAGCAATTAAAATGGGAAATAAAGAGGGTAGTTACGAACAGATAAAGCTAGGAGTACGACAAGGGTGTGTCTTGTCACCAGATCTTTTCTCCCTTTATAGCGAAGTAGTAATGAGAGGGATCAAAGAGATGCCAGGAATACTAGTTGGAGGTTATAATATAAATAATATACGCTATGCAGATGACACAATATTGGTGGCGGATAATTCAACAGACCTACAACAATTATTAGACGTTGTAGTAACAGAGAGTGCAAGGAAAGGACTCTCCTTGAATATCAAGAAAACAGTAACAATGGTAATATCAAAGAAAATGGTGACACCAAAATGTGACATAGAAATAGAAGGGAAAATCCTTAACCAAGTTGATAATTTAGATACCTAGGGCATTTATAACATCAGATGGAAGATGTACAACAGAGATTAGGAGCAGAATAGGGCAGGCAAAAGCCGCATTTCAGAAAATGAAGAGTATCTTATGCAATAAGTCACTATCACTGAATGTAAGAAAGAGAGTGATGAAATGCTATGTAGAACCAGTTTTGCTGTATGGCAGTGAATCTTGGAATGTAAATGAACAAATTAAGAAGAAATTAGAAGCAACAGAGATGTGGTTCCTGAGACGAATGTTGCGAATTCCTTGGACTGCCAGAGTAACTAACGACGACTGCCTGAAACAGGCTAACGAAACTAGAACATTATATACAACAATAAGACAGAGACAAACAGCTTTCCTCGGTCATGTGATGAGAAGAGAGGCATTGGAGAACATCGTAATAACTGGAAAGATCGAGGGGAAGAGAGGCAGAGGTAGACCAAGAGAAGTGATGCTGGATGGATTGAGACGGTGGCATGGAGGAATATCAGCAGCAGAGTTGATCCAGAAAACCAAAGACCGAGATCTATGGAGAGCCATGAACGCCTACGCCAGCCGGCACGGCACTTGAAGATGATGATGATGAAGATGATGATGATGATGATGATATATATATATATATATATATATATATATATATATATATATATATATATATATATATATATATAATATATATATATATATATATATATATATATATATATATCCTCAGCTTGCCACTTGCCAAGCCACCCTATGAAGAACAGATTTGAAAACCTAGTTATGGGGTCGTTGAAAAGAAGTAATTTTATCCATCAGGCCAAACGACTCTGCAGAGAAATCACCGATCTGCCCACAGTTGGTATCCCCCTAACAACTATTCCAGAGCGAACTCCATGGAAAGATGAACATAGACTATCATTACAAATCCAGACAAAAGTGAGAGGAATATTTGACAAGGAAGAACAGAACAGTGTGCAGCGCAGAACAGCCACTCTCAGCTTCCTTGATAAAGAATACCCACAGGACCTTTGGATCCGAGTCTACGCAGAGGGTCAGCACATAATGCTGTTCAAAATGGAGGAGCGGGAGTGTACATAGAATACCCAAATAATACTAGGGGCACAGCCAGAGTACCGACAGGAAAGTACTGCCATAACTATGATGCTGAAATTGAGGCAATCAAGATAGCAACAGAGAAATTACTAAATACCAGCAATGATAAACAACCTGTGGTGCTATTGACAGATGCAAAATCAGTACTCGAGGCGCTCCTGTCTGGGAAATTGCCAGTATTTAGGACACGGCATTCTGAACCTCGCAGTCAGCATAAGGTCACCATTCAGTGGATACCATCCCACTGTGGAGTACCCGGAAACGACAGGGCTGATCAATTGGCTAAGGAAGGAGCCAAAGAAGAACAGCCTGATGTGCCTTACATACCACCAAAAGAAAAGAATGATCAAATCAGTCAGAAAGCCACCAAAACCTGCTCAAGATGACTACCGCGTTATGGACAGACCAGAACAAGTCATTATTCTGCGCCTCAGAACAGGGCACAATAGATTACGCAACCACATGTATACACAATTCAAGATTGGTGAATCAAGCATGTGCACATGTGGATTGGCGTCGCAGACAGCAGAGCACAATTCCAAGACTGCCCAAAATATAACATATCTAGGCAAAACCTTGGCCTAGAGAGATGGCAGTGGAAGATAAACTCTTCGGACCGCTGTGTGAACTAAAGAGACAGTTAAATTCATACAAGAGACAACATTGCAGTTATAGACATATTTCAAGCGAATGAAAGAAGAAGAAATATATATATATATATATATATATATATATATATATATATATATATATATATATATATATATATATATATATATATATATATATATATATATATATATATATAATAACTGAAGTAATAAAATAAATCAATAAATATTATAGGACAGCCGGTCTCCCTGGCCTAGGTGTTTAAAGGCTTTCTCCGTAATCCCGTTTATCCACGTAGGGTAACGCAGCGCGCGAAAATTGGTAGCGGTTCTCACCGCGTTGGTGACTTGCGGGATATCTGAGCCGGTCTGCTTTTTTGTTTGGGCCGAATTAACAGAAAAGTACTTATTTTTGATACTTTATATTAGCAGAAATGCACCAGAATTCTTAAATGCAATTGATTGCAATCGGGACGCAGAGGTGTTTCCAAGGCACCAGGAGCGGGATCTATACTGGCCAAGACCTGCTGACACGTCCACGCCGTTCGTCCTGAGCAACAGGTCCCTTCGGTGACCTGGCTAACATCAGTAGGATCGACGATTCCTCAGAAGCCGGAGAGTATCTGCCTGCATAGCGAGGAACCGCCAGTCTGCACACCAATAAGCCAGACATGGGACACCGGATACTCACGGAAACCTCAGGCCCTGTATGACATCACACTGATGTTGGACAACAGGATGTCTTCATCCGTCACACAGAACTTCACGCTGGAGTTCACAGCCAGCGAACACAAGCATTCATTTGATACAGACTAGACAAGTTGTGTTGCCTTTGCGTATATCCGTCAGCTGCACAACTGACATCATCTATGCCCACCTACTGAACTTGTATGTCCACATTTTAGACTGCTCGAATCAGACTCCAGCAGACTGCTTCCAGGCTGCGATGGAAATGTCCGCAATGGGTAAATTGGTCTTGCTGTCTTCAGAGTAGCCAGTAATGGTGGAGATCTCCTTCACACTTGTCACCACCACCATCCCCACACCACCGTTGTTACCATGGCAACCCTGTTTGTCTGTTGCGCCAAAAAAATCTTCAGGGATATTGTGGCTGGCAAGCACATCAGACACGGCCCCACAAAGAAGGAAGAAGTTAAGATCGACAGGTCATGGTCCCTAACACCTTCTGCTGTAGGGAAGTCAGAAAATAGAGTGGTGACATAAAATCAAAGGTAAACTTGGATCTGTCTCTGTCTTCATCTTTCTCTCCTTAGTGATCTCATATTAATATTAACTGACTCAGTGCCAGAGGATAATAATAAATATAATGTATATCGTCAAATGTGACCTCCCATTTGTACAGAAGGACGATATATCGCCGTACTATGGTCATCCTGTAACAGGATGGCCTCGGGTATTGGGATTTAACACAAGCCCCGAGGTATCCCTATCACTATCCATAGTACCCCAGGGGTTGTACAGATAGATACACTGTTACTACTAGTACTGACCACCTTTACCAAGTTAGAATTGTTGTAAGTCTACAAGCCCCTCCCAGATTCTAAACCTCTACTAACTACCCTCTACCTAGGGACCTTAAATCCTAGGGCCTCGTCCAAGTCCACACACAGTAAATGTAGAAGAGACATGTCAACAATCAAAAGGTTTATTACACATTATACACACATGAAGGAATTGAACAACCTGGTAGGAGAAGATCTATATACGATACAGAGAATAGGTTAGAAAAGAGTCAGAGATGATTCCATGTTCATCCCTAGGCGTCGCGGAAGATTTGCTGGGTGTTTTCCGTCGAGTGGGTCCGTTAGGCTCACCGGGCTCTCTCCCAGCACGGTTGACTGGAAACTTGTGGACTTCTCTGCCTCAAGGCCCCGATGATCGTTCCATGGGGTTGGCCATGTGAACCCCCAATGACTGGATGGAGTTAACACCACAACAATTTCAAGGTGAGTCACTTTCGAATGTCACTATGACTGCGGTCCCTACACAGTCTGCAAGAGCGACCCTCTGACCTGAGGCGTCCCCTCGTGATCATTGATAATAACGCATCCATGTTCAATTCACCGTTCAATTTAATGTCAAGTGATCATATACCCCTGGGTGGGTGTAGTGTAATTTCAGAAGCACTTCGGTATAGCCAGTCAATCAAACACTTCATAATGTGGCTATGTAAGATCTCGTGTGTGTCTCTAAACTTTGGTAGATGACTATCAGAACAC
>JACEFZ010003897.1:45000-46493 GCA_014155875.1 Cepaea nemoralis
TCAGTTCTCATATCACTGTTCACGAAGCTGTTCCTGCATTCTCACAGATGAAATCACCAGTGAATTGGGACGCAGAGGTGTTTCCAAGGCACCAGGAGCCAGGTTCTATACTGGCCAAGACCTACTGACGCGTCCTCGCCGAGCGTCCTGGGCAACAGGTACCTTCGGGTCGTGGCTAAAGTCGGTAGGATCGTTGATTCCTCCGAAGTCGGAGAGTATCTGCCTGCACAGCGAGGAACCACCAGTCTACACACCAATAAGCCAGACTTGGGACAACGGATACTCACGCAAACCTCAGGTCCTGTATGACATCACACTGGTGTTGAACAACAGGATGTCTTCATCTGACATACAGGACTTCGCGCTGGAGATCACAGCCAACGAACACAAGCAAGCAAGCAAGCACCAGTGAATTATCCACATACTACTTGCACCTGTGGCCGACCGCTATTGGTATGTCAATGGGCACGGTCTCTGTGATGGAAGACACGCTCAAAATGCTGCTGTCCCACGGATTGACAGTTCATCCAGCTCAGCCGTCATGGCTTCGCACACAAGCAGACATTTACTTTGTAGAAGGACAACACTCAACAGCCATCAGATGTTATCTGGAAGCCGGTGTTGTGGCCACAGACTTTTTCACTTGCCCGGTTCCACGATCCATCTTTGATGATGTTGTTTACAGGCGTTTGATCAAATGTTGCTCATATCTGCAGTGCCACACACAAGTGGCAGTCTTCTGTCAGTATCTTGATGAGCCTGATTACAGCACAGCTTTCAAAGCCCTGCAAGAGAGGAATGTCTACGATGCAATGGATTCCTACTACTCCTGCATTTGGGATGTAAGCATCCTGGAGTTTCTTGTTCACATACACACCCGTAAAGGAGAGATGGACAAACGGCAGGCCGCTTTGCGAGCTCTGAGTCAGATGGACCTCAATTCAAACAACCCAGATCAGATCCAGAAGAGAGTTGTTCATATTCGTAAGACTAAGTTTCTCCGTGCACTAGCAAAGCAGTATCTTGGTTAAGGTAAAAGGACTCATCTGAATGGTGCACTTGCTAGGTCAAGATTCTACAAGCACTTCAGTATCTTGATTAAGATACTTTATTGAGACATCTGAATGGCCTAGTGCACTTTTTCTTCTGAAGCAATATCTTGGTTAAGATAATTTATTAGGACACACTTTACGGGTCCAGTGCGTTTGCTAGGTCAGTTTTCAAAGTGTACTTACAAGATAACCAGAAACATTTAAGAAATGTTGAGTGAACTACGTTTGTTTTTCTTATTCATGCCCGACTACAGCTGAAAACCATTTTGCTACCTTTGTGGAATAAACACCTGATCTGTAAGTAGAGATTAACTGATTCAGTGCCAAAACAAAAAAAAAAGTAAGTTTCGACCAAACATGGTGCACAATCAAATGAATGAGTACTTCAATGTAAATTTTGATTCAATGAGCATTGACATTGCAGAAAATGCAAAGAAACAA
>JACEFZ010003898.1:0-10000 GCA_014155875.1 Cepaea nemoralis
AAAACCGGTTGGTTTTTTTTAACCCCCAAACCAAAAAATTTCAAAAAAATCCCCCTTAAAAAAAAGGGGAAAAATAAAAAAAGGGTACACCAAGTACCACAACACAGGTGCTCCAAGCAATAGCTGGTTAGACTGACACAATAAAGAACCTTGACACAAGCAACACTGCACAGACAATAAGGCACTACAAAAACATAGGTTACACAACATAAACCCCATGACACGACATAAACAAAGATTTGTGACACAATTTACTATCCCACCAAGAACCCAGGCCTGCTGACACTAACTAGTCAGCCGCTCAGTTTTGTCACAACATTAGTTGACACAGATCAACTCAGGGAATTGTTCCCACACCTGACAACAACAGAACAGCACTGAACTGAAGGCCATGCTGCCCGCATCTCTCATCAGCACAAAGGACTGCTAAAACAAAACTGGCTTCCGATTCCTTTGTTAAGCCGAGTTCCGGTGGTGGCCAGGACAAATACGGCCTTGATAGACCAAACTAAGGTGCATCGGTTTATTGTAGACACCAAGGTGCATCGGTTTGGCGCTATCACATATCTATCTATCTATCTATCTATCTATCTATCTATCTATCTATCTATCTATCTATCTATCTATCTATCTATCTACCTAACTAACTATCTATCTATCTATCTATCTATCTATCTATCTGCCTGCCTGCCTGCCTATCTATCTATCTATCTATCTATCTATCTATCTGTCTATCTATCTATCTATCTATCTATCTATTTATCTATCTATCTTGGTAGCACGCCTATACAAAGTGCAACCGAGCACAAGGCACTGGGTCTTATCATAGATCAAAATATATCCTTTAATTCCCATGTTCATGCTCTAGTTAAACAAATAGCTAAAAAAGTATACCAACTTGCCAAAATTAAAAACTTCCTCGACGAAAACACAAGAAAGATATTCTATACTTCCCACATACAAACACATATTGACTATTGCTCCACAATCTGGGATGGATGCTCCAAATCAATAACAAAATGCCTTTATTCACTCCAGAAAAGGGCAGTGCGTCTAATTAATGGTGATAAGTTTACAGACAATTCTACCCTACATGAACGTCTTCAGTTACTGCCACTCCACAAACGCCTACTTTTTAATAAGGCTAAACTAACTCACAAAATCCTATTTCAAAATGCCCCAAGCTACCTTTGGCCATTGTTTAAATATAACGCAAGATATAGCGAAGACTAAATATACTTCATGTCCCTAAACCTAAGATATACTTATATAAAACAAGCTTAGCATACTCTGTAACTTAGTTGTGGAATAATCTTCCACAAGAAATCAAAGACACCACCAATCATTATACATGCAGTCGCAACCTGTTTGAACACTACCTCAGGACAGACTACAAGCCCCCTTAAAAAAAAAACAGCAACAAAGACAATAATAATGGTAAATTATCTCATGTTTTATTGATTATTTTTCATGCGTTTTAATGCTTATTGTTCTTTTGTTGTTAAAGAATTGCTTCATAAGAGATGTTGAATGAAAGAATGTATGATAGGAAATAGAGAAGAAGAGCAGAATGGCAGACGGGCTTGCGTCCCCATTTCTTAACCCTTTGAAAATAAAGATGTTCTATCTATCTATCTATCTATCTATCTATCTATCTATCTATCTATCTATCTATCTATCTATCTATCTATCTATCTATCTATCTATCTATCTATCTATCTATCTATCTATCTATCTATCTATCTATCTACCTACCTATCTATCTATCCATCCATCCATCCATCCATCCATCTATCTATCTGTCAGCGACTTACTTGCGACAGGTATTTCAGGACTCCCCTACTTTTGCACCACACGAAATAATAACTCGTGTCATTTGCAAAAGGATACAATTTATTTAGAGCTGATTACAAACAAGCTCCGCGGGCGGAATACTTCATTGACAATAAACATCATAGTACGTTATACAGATGCAATGAAGAGGCGATAATGATACTATTAATCACTGAATGGAATCTAAAGCCTAACAATCACTATTGTCTATAAACTTATAGTATTCATAAGGAACACGTCTACTCTCTAGCCGTCTCAGTCGCAGTCTGAGCCAGGCTTCTAGTTGCGTGTTCAAACACGGACGTTGGATCCTCCGTGCGCTGGCGAGTCTTGCGTGCGTGGTGTCCCAGCACGCTGGTCAGTTAACTAGAGTAACCTGTACTCCATGGTTACTCGTCGAGGCGAGTTTCCTAGTGTCTTGGGAAACCCTCGCTCACTTACACTCAATGCCCTCTTGGTTGCCTCAAGTGTGTCCTGTTGTAAAGCTATTTATAGCGCTTGTGTCTCTACTGTCTGGTGTTCTCTAATGGTCTCTGTCTTAGCTCTATTTCTTATATTCTTAACTCTGTAAACTCTTATCAAGATCTTTGACAGGCTCCTCTCCTCTCCGTGTAGTGTTACAACCTTTTAACTCATGCTTGTAACACGTTGTATGGTCACTGAAAAATTGGCTGTCCAATTTTATCAAAGATCTCATAAGTTGTAAATCTCTCTTCTGGGGATAGAACAAACTCTCTCCTTTCCTTACTCACACTGTTCTATTAATTCACTCGGCTAATTGAGTAGCCCATCGTATCAGTACAGTTGGCTATAGATCTTCTTGGGAATTGTTTTGATCCGGAACCGTTGTCTTATGACTTATGTCCTGACTTCCGTCTTATGACCCATGTCTTCTGACTTCTGTCCGTTGACTTATGTCTTTTGACCTGTCCTCATATTGCCCAAAATGACAACCCAATACAAGTTGACTCTGTTATGAGTACAACACATGAGCATCGAATGTTCATGTTCCCAATAATATCAGCCCCAGCTCGTATACATTAAGTTCTACTCTTCAACTTCTAGGTTCCGCTTGTGAAGAAATATTTTCAATGTTACATTAAGTTTTTTTTTAAAGACGTTATTATGTCCCCTGATTTGAGTTACTGGTTTTTGAAGCAAATGGTGTATGCAACTTTTATGTGTTCGTTTTCCTGTTTGTTTGCGTGTTTTCTAATAAACTACAGTGTACTTAATTTGCTAACATGTGTATGCGTTACTATTCTACATGTGTGTATTCCTTCGAGCGCCGTGTAATCGGTTTATTTTGGCTAAAAATGTCTGTTATTCTTATGTATGACCACATATCCGTTTCAAGATGCTCAAAGTATTTTCTGTATTTAATACTACTAAAGTATTGCATTAACACACTTAAAACTTGACAACTCATTGGTTACACAGATTGACACAGACAAGTCACAACAAGACGTCTCAAGCCGTTAACAAAAAATGTGCCGCTACCTCTCTCTCTATCTCTCTCTCTCTCTCTCTCTCTCTCTCTCTCTCTCTCTCTCTCTCTCTCTCTCTCTCTCTCTGTGTGTCTCTCTTTCAATGTTTACTACTTCATTCATTCTCTCCTCTCATTCACACATCCCTCATTCACTTTCATATCATCGTTATGTTAAAACATTCATTCGTCATTAAAATATGGTTCATAATCTCAAGTAAATGAACATTACATATTTACACTAACTGATTGGCTGAATTGTACAAGTTTTCACGCCACATGACTGTGCGGTTTCTTTGCACGTGTCATGCCTATACAAAATATACAAGTTTGTGAGGATGATTTGTTACCGATCCTATAATACTAACTAATCTAACTCACTGATGTAATTTGGTGTGCTGTTCTAAATTTATCCTAAGGGAAATAATCTAACTAATTAATTACATTTCAGCAAAATGGGTTAGTTACCTTCAAGTGTTATTGGTACATGAAATGATGTTAATTCCTAAATGGTTGGGTTAGTTTAGAAATGATATTTTAAATAAATGAATTTATAAATGATTATGTTTATGCGGTGATAAGGTAAAGTAATATCTAATAATTACATTTCTAATATAGGTGTTAACTTAAATGGGTTCTTAACTAAATGTAGGTGACTTATAACTATCAAATGACATAAATAAAGTTATATATGTACTTGAACATTTTGCAATTCAATTATTAATACAAAAATGAAGTTATGCGTACTGTTTATAAAACAATGTTATATACATATCACAATTACTTTTATATATAATTACACTAAACTAATGTCGTCCTTTCGGGTGTGATGTTGGAGCACTGTTCTTTGTAGACTATTTTCATAACATAGTTCATTTAGACAAAGTCTTATATGCTCTCCTTCCTGGATAGTGTTTATATATATAGTTCCCTACCAATATATGTAGGTTCACATCTAACACTTCAATGTAAATATGGCTTATATATGTGTTAGCGATGTAGATATACTACTTATGCGTCTGTTTGTTTCACTCATAATGGCAATGTTACTCTTACACAGTTTAAACGCTTGGCGATGATAACGCACTTACAGTCTTAGCTCTATTTCTTATATTCTTAACTCTGTAAACTCTTATCCAGATCTTTTACACTATCTATCTATCTATCTATCTATCTATCTATCTATCTATCTATCTATCTATCTATCTATCTGTCTGTCTATCTGTCTATCTATCTATCTATCTATCTGTCTATCTATCTGTCTGTCTGTCTGTCTGTCTGTCTGCCTGTCTGTCTGTCTTTCCATCTCCTTCTTTCTGTGTATTTATCTCTTTGTGATGTCAGTATCTGGCTGACTATATACATTCTAGGTGTAAAGTTAACACAAACTAATAGTTTATTTTCCTACTCCGACATCAACTTTCTAACCGCTGGCGTGTGGTATTATTTTACGGCTAGTGAACATACACGGCTTTGACCTGAATTCACCCAGCGGTGAAATCGCTGCTGGCGGATGTCGCTTGTACATTTCGTTGTTGGATTGTCCATGGCTAATTACATACATTCTTAAATACACCTGAACACGTTGTCCAAATAATTAGCCATCTTATTAAGCCATGGCTAATTATTTGGACAACGTGTTCAGGTGTATTTAAGGGTGTCTGTATGTCTTGTGTCTGTGTATGTGTGAGTGTATACTGTGTGTTTTTGTGTTTGCGCGTTTGACTGAAAGCATATGTGTCTGTCCATCTAGCTGTCTATATATCTATATGTATACCTGTATACTTATTGAGTCTCGGTAGAGATTTGTTCGCAGCAGACGAGCATAATCTCTGGCGGGCCTATTCTCGCCGGTCGCGAGGCCGCACTGTGGAAGGATGGGAGACATTGCTCGCAATAGACAAGCAATATCTCCTGCGGTAGCTCTGGCGGGCCTATTCCCGCTGGTCGCGGGGTCAGGTGGAGAGTCTGACTATAGTGCACGCTTTACACAGGCCCGGACACTTGTAACTGACAGATGTGCGCGCCCTTATGGTCCGGGCTCGTACGAGGCTCTCACCTGTGGGACTTGGCTGAACGCCTCTAAGCCGGGTACCTTGGGTGTCAGGGTCTGGCCATCACTCGTCACCTGCTCGTGGTGGCGAGGTCCTAGAGGATTTGACGCTGTGCCCCAGCGTCTGCATCCTACCTTGTGCCAGACGTATTGGTTACCCATTCCTCTGGAATACACAAGAATTAGGTCGAGACAGGGATCATGTCGTTTGGGCACCACATGTTTCTCTGAAAATCTGCCCAGGCATTGTTATGGAATATTGGCCACATTCCAACTCACATACTTTAGTATGTAAAGATTGCAAGGTGCCAACAAATATCTATCTATATAGCTGGCTGTATTAGTGTTTGTGTTTTTGATCGTATGTCTGTCTGCGTGTATGTCGTTGGATGTGTGTGTGAGATTGTTGTGGAAAATTTGGGTAACACAATTTCTTACTTTGGTTAACATTTTTCTTAATTTCGGCATCATTTTTCCTACTTTGGCTAGCTCATTTTCTTACTTTTTATAAGTTTGATCGAGATATTTCTTACATCGGCCAACATTTTATTCCTATGTTGGCAAACACATTTTCTTATTTCGGTCGACGTTTTGATAAGTTAGGTTGAGATATTTTTTACTTTGGCGAACATTCATTTGGCTAACATATTTCTTCCTTTGGTGTACATGTTTCTTAGTTTGGTCATTGATTTTCTTAACTTGACATACATATTTCTTAACTTATCCATCATTTATGTTTTCTTAACTTTGCATATATATATATATATATATATATATATATATATATATATATATATATATATATATATATATATATATATATATATATATATATATATATATATATATATATATATATCTTAATCTGTCCATCAGTTTACATTTACTAGTAATTCGGTCGACATATTTCTTGATTTGACTAACATATTTTCTTATTTTTTATAAGTTTGGTTGAGATATTTCTTATCTTTGTCAACATTATTATTTGTTTGTCTATCATATTTTCCTTCTTTTTATAAATTTGGTCGAAATATCTCTTGCTTAGGCCGACATTTTTATTAATTAGGCTAAACAATTTTTCCTACATTTTAAAGTGTGGTTGAAATATTTCTTTATTTGTCCATTATTTTTCCGAGTTTGGCTAACAAATGTTCCTACTTTTTATACGTTTGGTCATATTTTTTTCTTATTTAGGCAAAAAAAAAATATTAGTTTGGTTAGCATTTGTTCCTACTTTGTTTATATATTTATACGTTTGCTTGAGATATTTCTTATTCTGGCCAACATTTCATTAGTTTGGCTAACTTTTCTTTCCTATTTTGGTCGATATATTTATAAGTTTGGTTCAGATATTTCCTATTGTGGTAAATATTTTTATTGCTGTAGCTTACATTTTTCCTACTTGGTCGATATATTTATAAGTTTGGTTGAGGTATTTCTAAATTTTACCAACCGGATGTACCTCTTAAGCATGTGACCGAAAGCACATTTACCGGCTCTGACCAGTAGCCCCGTGTCTCGTATGCACCTTATGTATGTAACCATGTGACCGGCTGTACACTGTCACACAGCCGGAGGCCGAGGAATGTATCTCTAACATAATGCCAATGGTATGATGATAGCGTTTACGTCCCATCCAATGGAGACAGTATTAACCGTCATATAATATACAGTCGGTTACTTTACAATATCTATCTAACGGGAAAATACTATGACTTCTGATGATCGGATTCATACATATACATCAAAATGTTTGTTGGTAGACCTCCTAGTTCATGCCGCCATCTCTAATTTTCACTTTAAAAATACTAATTTTTAATATTAACTCGTATATGATATTTCTTTTACCAATTAGAGTTTAAGTTTTCACATATATAAATTAATGAATAATTTGTAGTGGTTATTATTTCATTATTTGTTCAAGTTAAATTTTTAAAATACTGTTGAAGTTGTAGTTAACTTCATATATATTATCGTTTTTCGTATATTACTTCAGCTTTATAAGTTCACTCATTTCCTTGGTTAAAATAACAATTTTGCACTTAATTTTAAGATATTTTATCAGTTGAGTTGGATACAAAGTGAAAGAAATTCCAAGTTATACTCTTGTTAGTGAAAACATCCGCTAATAATAACTTATAATTTCCGCAGTTACACAAATCATAGTGAACTTATCTGTTTTAGGCGACTGACTGTAAACAATTATTCTGTCCACGGCAAGTATATCACCTTTTAAAATGTTGTTTGGGTTGAGAAAGCCTTATGCGGTTACTTTCTGCAATATGTATTTTTATTTAGGCTGTTTTATGGTACAAGTTATTCCGCACCGCCACTTGATTACTGTTGTTTACTTGTACTGGCGTCATTCAACGCTTCTGTGATATGATCCACTGTAGTTTCGGATCAAGCTATCTATCACGTCAATGTATCGAAGTTGATTGGTCTTGGGGAAATAACGCTATTTGTTTGTTTTTGTTTTGTTTAAGGTTTCGATTGAATCGTTCTACAACGGCAGCTTTAATATCTTCATTCTCTGTAATAAAGAAATAAACACCTTTCTCTTTCAGAAATTTTAATAATGTTTGGTTGACGAATTCCGAACATTTTTTGGTCTGAAAATTTATCGGCTGGCGCATAGCCAATATTTTACTCTCGGCCTCCACTAGAGCTTTCCCCGTTTACTTCTTTATTGGAACGTTATTTTAACGTAAATTGATTAAACACGTCGATGCAGGTCACTAGTTAACACATATCGTTGTTGTGTCATTGTAATAGTCGCATATCTATCAAGTTAGCATGGAACTGTTGATTTATCACATCTGTTATAGTGAGTCGTCTCTTAAATCGGCGACGTATCGGTTTGCGCAAAATATAAGTATCCAGATGCCGTAACTATGCCTCTGTTTTCTTACGCCAAGTTTGCTGTTTCGATTTAAAACCACGACATCGCTATAGGTCCCTGGTTGCTTGGGATCACAATAATACTTTCTTATTTGCAAGACCATTTTTCCAATTTAGAATGGGCATCTTCTTATTTTTTTTTCCTCCTGTGACTATACGGTGGAGGTATCTTGGCTACTTTACTTTTGGTCTGTGGTGTACCGGCTACTTGACTATGTGACTGCCGACTGGTGTAAATGATTTCATGCAGACGATTCTTTTATATCCACTATTTATAGCGGCCTGTATCTGTACTGATCGAGTCGATTCAGATACCTCTTTAATGTTTGTTGATACACTCGCTTTTTCATGTGGGTTGTAGATCTCACTTTCCAGGACGTGTTGCATTTGTTGGCCCAGATCACGTAGATTATCATTTAGTGTGTCGGGTGTTATATAATGTTTTTAATTCTCTAGCAGCCGGGGGTCGATTAGAATTCTTTTCTTTACCATTACGTTCCCAGGACACTTTTCAGCACAATTAGTATATGACCTATTAAGGCGGATATGAATCCACCTTTTTGCAAGATTTGTTTCCTTCTTTTAGACAGTTTCTTATGCGCAAGCGTACTCAAATTGTTTTTGTGCCTCTGCGTAGGTCTCTTCTCATACGGTATAAGGGGAACGTTAGCTTTTAATACGTTATGGCAGCATTCGCACATTGATTGGACGAGATCTTTGTAAACTGTTATGATTACGGCTTTCACGGTGGCTGGTTTCGTCCCGCCAAAGAAGCGCACTATATCACTGTGGCGTTTAATCAGGTAGGGCATTATTTGGGGTCATAGACAACTTGGTGTTCGTCGGGAAATATGTGGGTTTGTAAGCGAAGCTGATCGGGTGTCTCCTGTCGCAGTTACAATAGCACATACCCACGTGGGCCCGCTGTCACGTACTTAAGACTCTCTTGGAATATTCCATCAGGCCTGGGCAGATATATTTGGCCAAATTAGTAATCTGTGACCCTTCTCGTGGTTTTTGAAACTACTACGTATTACGAATTCAAACCGATGACTCGTTGTTCTTTATTCTTACCAAATAGGTTCTGTACAATATACATTAAGCTGAGATTGCGATGATGACTGTCAAACTGTAATTTACTACCAATATATTACCACGCGGTGAATGGCGAAAGGGGGGGGGGGGGTCTTCAAGCCTGAGTAATTAAGGCCACTTGGATAGTGCAGTCGCCACGAACTGTGCAGGATAGGATTTTCTTTTTGCCCCCGACAGATAAAAGTCCCACACCTTACCGAGGATTCGAACCCGGCTCTCCCGAAGGAGAATCCGGCGTTCTAGCCACTCGGCCAGACGCTCCTCTTGATGATGACTGCCTTTGGTAAATAGTTTAGTGTCATTTGTTTCGGAAATTATATCATCTATCACCACTATCCGACGTTTATCCCCTGTCCATTTTCCATATCCGACAGACCTTCGTTAAATTTAATACTCTTCAAACTTTCATACATAGGTTGTCATTCCTCGTAGCATCATTTAACATCCTCTTGGATAGGGACGATTATGTTTGGGAGATGTGACGGGAATGACCTACAAAAATGCATGTACCACTGCCGGGTGGACCCCAATTAGCGCCGTAAAGGGGTGCTTATACCTAGTATCCACTAGTAGAAATGCTCACATACCTAGCCATGGCGCTTGTTTTAACGACATGAGTAAGGGGATATGTA
>JACEFZ010003898.1:15000-47493 GCA_014155875.1 Cepaea nemoralis
TACGATACACACACACATCGTGATTGTAACTGACTCAGAAAGCATGCTGAGGAAGGTGAGGACAGGCATGCTTCGTGCAGAGTGGCTTGCTTCGCTTCGGAGGTCACGGGTGGCAAGCATCGCCTGGATCTTTTCTCCGGGGCATGCCGGTGTGCTGGGAAATGAACAGGCGGACAGATTGGCTGGCTCTGCAAAACTTGGTGGAGTATTGATGCATGACAAGGCAGACGTGGTTGCGGCCTTGTGGGAGCACGTGTACACCTCGGAGGAGCAAATGGATCATCATGGTCTGGCAAGAATGAGGCAGCGAGGAGTGACGAGGGGATCTGGCCGACGCTCGACGCTCAGAGGAAAGGCGAGACGGACATATAATAAGATTGCTACTGGCACTATTGGTGTTGGAACTCTTCGCTGGCTGCTGAGGATGGGGACGGAGCGCCTATGGGAATGCCCCGAATGCTGTGATGTCGGTTCCTAGATCAATAAATCAATCAATCATGCTGCATAATGATACATTTGTACGGGTACACAGCATCGTCTGTTTTATATATATATATATATATATATATATATATACATATATGAGTACGTAAGTAAGTAAATAAGTAAGGAACTATTTTTCTCGCCTTAAGCCGAATTGGGCCTAGTGTGCGAGAACTATAATTTTATAGGCCAATCGGAAATAGAGGTATGATGTGATCAACATCACAGCGGCTGCCTTCACTTCCTAAGACACGTCCTGGTACCCATTGTAATCTAGGTCGACCTAGTAGCCTGGTCAGTTTTAATGCTGTTATTCTGGGATGTACCTCTCGACACCGATACCTTAGTGCGAATTCGAACCCTTGACCACCGGTACAGCAGGTAAAAGCGAACTGCCCTACCACTGTTCCCGTGCTACCGTTGTGCAGTGTGTACAATGTAAGAAAATGACCATTTTACACGTTGTGTGGACTATTGGTTGTATGGCGCTAGCAAATACTTGTATACCAATGGCACTCGATCTATTATTTCATTCATTCAGTAGCATGTCCTTTGCAGAACTTCGCTTTCATAACAACCTTCCGCAAAACTTCTCGTTCATAAGCAAAATGTCCATCTCCCGTCGCCGGATACACCATCTGGAGATCACCTGCTACATCCTGCACGCATCTTCTCTTCGGTCTTCATCTTCCTCTCTTCCTGTGTATATACTGCTGGCCCCTACTTCACACTCTTCTCAGTGTTATTTCATTTGTCTGGGGTCTCACCACATCTCTTTCTTATTGTGTTTTCTTTCATGGTTGTTATGGTTTCTTGGCAAGTTTTGAAGAAGGTAGTTTGCCATTGCTTTCCATCTGGGCAGTGACTGTACTAGTCGTTGGCCATTGCTATTGTCTCTACTGATGAGATCATCTGCCTATCGCCGCTGAACGCAGACCATAACCAACAACAATCAGTCGGCTGCTGCTGTCATACTCCATTTACAACAAGCTTCCGTGGCTTCACGTAACCCTGATTTTGGGGAGGGGGGTGGGGGAAAGGGGGGGGGGTAAACGAGTCTCCATCTTGCCCAAGGGTGTCCTGTAGACTAACGGAGGAAAGGGGGAGTCTTACATCTCCTTTGATATGGGATACCTCTACCCCGCTAACCACGCTCGATCTATTACGTGGTTAACATCACGTCTGCCGCATACACTTCCTGGGACGTATCCTGGTACTAATTTAAGGCCGTGTGGAACTGGGAGCGAGGTCAACTTTTTAACAGTCACCTTGGTACGGATTGAAACACAAAATCACTGAACCCATACAGCAATGTATACAGAACGTTTCATGTAATATTTTGTATGTGGAAAACAAAACACACACCGCACGCACGCACGCACGCACACACACACACACACACACACACACACACACACACACACACACACATACACACACACACAAAAGGCGGCTTCAAAAGAAAACCGTAAATGTGTTTTTGGGGTGAATATATTCTGTAAAAGTACAAAACAAATGTATCACATTTCGATGTAGTCACCACTGTATTCAATGCAAGTCCCCGAGTGCCAATAAAGTGCTTAGATTCCTGTAGAAAAAAAATTATCTTTGTCGCGTGTGTACCTACTCATGCATTGTGGAGGATACTACGAAAATAAACGTGTCACTATGACCCTAGAATGGCGATATAGCATATAGACTCCTTCTGTCTAAATGTGAGGTGACATTTGGCGATATATTATCTTTTGGCACTGAATCAGTTAAACACACATCTACATTTTGATTGTGAGATTTTTTTCGATAACAGAATTGTTTGACTGTATATGTAAATATCATATCATGAGGCACCGAAGTATGTCTGCTCCTGCATTTCAGCAAATACAGTAGTGAATATCATGTAATATAACGCAACCACAATAGTTTCGTGGACACATGTAACGATAAATATAAGATCAGATGCAGTGTCATCTTAACATAGACTTATTACATATATATACCAATTAGGAAATCCTTTGAGACCCCTAAAACAGTTCATAAATAAACATACATGTATTATTTGGCGTTCATAGAAATAGAAGAAAGAGGTAGAATCTTGAGTATACAACATCTAACTATAGCTTTTAGTTTTCTTGTTGTCTTGTGCGTTCTCAAGTCTCTACCTCTTTCTTTTACTTCTGTGAGCCCCAAACAATACATGTGTGTTTATTTATTAACATAGACGGCCGTCTGCAGTGGATCTCTAGCATGTTATGTCTCCAGCATTCAGGGTCTAGTCTAACACCCTCTGTCAACTCCATCTGTTGGTGTTATCTTCCCATTTAAGCTGTTGTCTTCCTTTTTCATGTTTGCCACCCGTAACTAACTCAAGCATGGTTGCTAGAAGTTGTTGTTTTTATATATGCCATATATTCCCAGTAGAAGCAAGAATGATATTTTAATAATAAAAATCAAAGATATAACGGTATTATATGTCTTACGTTTACAAAGGAATAAAAACGCCATTACCAGATACATATTTCAGACTTTAAAAAAGACACAGACACAAAGATATAACATTATGATATATTATACATATACGAGGGGCGGTCAATAAGTAATGCCTGGTAATTGTTTTTAATTTCAATTAAATTGGGGGAGGGGGCATAAAATTCACATTGAAATGAAATCCCAAGTCTTTACTTCAAAAATTTATTTCTCCTTTAGCGGGTCTCTCTGGCGTAGGCGATAGGGACGTTGTTCGTATTCCCTTATACTCTCGTACGAAACACAGCTGCGCGAGTTTCGGCAGCGGATCGCGTCGCGTTTGTTACTTACGGGGGTAAGTTAGCCGGTCGTTCAGAAAGCAATGGCAAACTATTGAACGTAACACTTGCAAAGTCATCAACATAAGCTGAAAATTTCTGGTGTTGATTGCAATGTCTTGTAATAGATATGCGAGACAACAAAAGCCTCCGTTATTTGTTATAGTTTTTGTCTATCTTCTCACAAGGCCATGTATCCCCGCACGGTAAAAATCCAACCATTATGTGCCATGTCGATAAGCGTGGGCGGTCATGTTCTGCCATCTCACTCGATCACCAGAGTCGTGGATCAGCTCCGTGTTCCTGTCTCGACCATGCCACATGGCCAATCCATCCAGGTATTTACTTCTCGGTATTCCCCTTGGTCTCTTCCCTTCGATCTTGCCAGTTGTCACCAAGTTCTCCAAGTCATTTCTTCTCATACGATGCCCAAAAATTTTTGACTGTCTACGTCTAATGATTCTAATCAGTTTACGATCTTCATTTGTTCCCTGAAGGACTTGTTCATTGGTTTTTCTGTCTGTCCATGGTAAAAATACGCGTAATTTTTTTTTGGTTTTTCCTAAACCACTGGTGCCAGCTTCGTGGCTTAGAAGTTATGACTTTTCTCTGTAATCTCGTATACTCTCGTCGGTAACGTGATGACGGTGAGAATCAGAAATGGTTCGAATCGCATTGGTATCTTACGGGGTATGTGAGCCGGCCGCTCAGAAAGCAATGGCAAACTACTGAGCGTAATCTTGCCAAGAAATCAACATACAGCTGAAAGATGCTGATGTTGACAGCGATGTCCTGTAAAGGATATGCAAAAAAAAAATAAAAATAAACCACTGGTACGACACGTTTAAAGGTCTCGGCGGTCTCAAAGTGATGTCCGCGAAGATCTTCTTTCAGTGGTCCAAACAGATGGAAGTCTGAAGGTGCTAAATCGAGACTGTAAGGGAGATATGGTAATAATGTCCCGCCAAATTCTGCAATCGTATCAATGGTGCGTTTAGCGGTGTGGCGTGGCAGTATCGTGCAACAGTAGTGCAGTTATAGGATCTTTAAATGGGTAAAGTCGTCGAAGATTTCCTCTAAGCTTTGTCAAAGTTTCAATGTAACGGTCAGCATTCACCGTGTTTCCCTGTTCCAAGAAGTCAAGAAGGATCACACCTTTCCCATCCCAAAACATTTCGACCATAACTTTCCTATTATGAACTTCTTTCTTGTCGGCAATATTGTATAATGCCATTCCATTGACAGCCTCTTTGATTCTGGTTCAAAGAAATGAATCCAAGTCTTATCCACCCATCATGTGCCATGCCGATTAGCGTGGGCGGTCATGTTCTGCCATCTCACTCGATCACCAGAGTTGTGGATCAGCTCAGTGTTCCTGTCTCGACCATGCCATGCGGCCAAGCCATCCAGGTATTTACTTCTAGGTCTTCCCCTTGGTCTCTTCCCTTCGATCTTGCCAGTCGTCACCAAGTTTTCCAAGTCATTTCTTCTCATAACATGCCCAAAAAATTTTGACTGTCTACGTCTAATGACTCTAATCAGTTTACGATCTTCATTTGTTTTTTGAAGGACTTGTTCATTTGTTTTTCTGTCTGTCCATGGTATTCTTTGCATTTTCCTCAGTAACCACATTTCCACGCCATCAGCTGTTTTTCAGCTTGACTGCTTATTGTCCACGCTTCACATCCATACAAATGTATAGGTTCTATGTAGCACTTCAACACTCTTTTTCTCGTTTCAATTGATATCTTTTTATTGGTCAGTATGTTTTTCATCTTGCAAAAGGCTACCTTCGCAATGGCAATTCTTGTTCTAATCTCTTCAAGGCATCTCCCATCAGATGTTATGACTGTGCCGAGATAACTGTATCGATTCACTTGCTTAAGAATATGCCCATTTACTCGTATATCACATTGTGGTATTTCCTTCTTCCCAGTGACGACCATAATCTGTGTCTTCTTAATATTCAGTTCTAACCCTAGTTGTTCACTGTGTGCAACAACCGCATCTACTAAATGTTGCAGGTCCTGTTCATTGTCTGCAATCAAGACTGTATCATCTGCATATCTAATGTTATTGATGTATCGTCCCCCAATGTTGATTCCTTCCATATCTTCTATATTTCTGAAAATATTTTCACTGTACAGGGAAAAAAAGATCTGGAGACATTACACATCCCTGTCTCACACCTCTTTTAATAGGCTGATATTGACCTACATCATTATCAATTCTGATGGCAGCTTGTTGTTTCCAATATATGTTTTTTACAAGTCTAAGGTCTTTTCCATCAATTTGTAGATCTTCAAGCATCCTTATCATGTCGACATGTCTCACTTTATCGAAAGCCTTTGTGTAGTCAATAAAGCAAAGATATAGATCTTTGTTTACTTCTATAGAACGTTCAATTACTGTTCTCAGTATATACACAGCATTTACTGTGCCCTTGCCTTCTACAAACCCACATTGTTCTTCTATTTCGGGTTGTATTTTCTTCCTAACTCTTTTCATGATAATTCTCAGCAGAATCTTCGTGATGTGGCTCATTATACTAATTGTTCGATGTTGATCGCATTCCAAGGCTTCTGATTTCTTCGGGATTGCAATAAATATAGAATTACATAATTCAGGAGGTATATCGTATGTTGCTTTCAGCAGTCTGGTGACTTGGTCTATTCCATATTCTTCTAAGGCATTGATCATTTCTATTGTGATGTTATCTGTACCCGGGTCTTGCCAGTTTTCATATGGTTAAGAGCATTCTGAACTTCCATCTTCAAAATTGATGGTCCTTCATTATTATTCCGATGATCATATTGTTCTTCTCTTGTATCATCATAAAGGTCTTTCACATAATCTGACCATGCATGTAAGATTTGATCTTTTTCTATTATGATTTTGCCATCTTTGGTTGTTGTTTTTTTTTTTTTTTTTTTGGTTTTGGTTTTTTTCATCACCCGTTACAATATTAGATACAAACCTTTCTCCTTCAGTTTCGTAACGGTGCAGGGGGTTGATGGCAATTGTTTTCCTTGCTTCTTTATGTGTGTAAACATTCTGGGCACCAACCGTGCACAAACCGTTGAATAACTGAGGTCTTTAATCATGGTCTGGGCACAACCTTTACTAATGGACAACATGGAACACAGTTTATCCAATGTTATCACGAATTATGTCACCAACTCGATGCATGGTGTGTGGAATCAATGCAGTTTATGGACGGCCAGTCCGCTTTGTGCCAACCAGTGAGGATTGACCTACTTCAGCTTTGTCACAACGACATACGCAATGTTGGACAGTGCTAACATCCACTGTTGAATCTCCATAAACAATACTCAAATGTTCGTGGATGCGAATTATGGTCTTGCCTTCAGCATTGAGGAATTCTATGACAATAACACTACTTTAACCGAACTTCTTTGATTGCCATTTTTGCCATTACTGTTGCGCAACCTGCGACTGAAACAGGTTGGTAATGATACACAGTGCGGAAGAGTGTTTGAGGAATACGACTAAATTAATAAATTGCACACTGAATAAGTATTTACATAGATTTAAAAAAAAATAGGATGCATTACTTTTTGACCGATCCTCATACAAATGAAGTCCTCAAAACAATTTTAAAAAAAACAAACAAAATGCTCTTTCAATCTAGAACAGCAAATACATGATCTTGTTCAATATTATACATGTATAAACGAATTTTAAAAAAAAGCAGTTACAATATTTGCTATTTCGCTCTTTAAAAAAGACGTAATGTTAATATGTGTATCATACATGTACAAATAGAGAAACAAATCCAAGAAACCTGTTTTTGAGGATTAAAAAGCAACGAGCTAAATGCTTAATATATTTGTTTTTAAATGCACGATTGAACTAATTCCACGTATATTTCTGGTAAATACTTGAAACAAAATAAAAATTATGAAATAAAGTTTAATATAATTTTGCTTAATAAAATGCGACAAAATTTGGAATAATAATTTGCAATAAATGTTATTATGAACTGAAGTCCGAGACTGTTATGACAAGGGAAAATGCACTGATGTTTGCAAATATGAAATTGAGTGCAAAGTGGCTCACTTCACCACCCATATGCATGGAATAGAAGAGGTTGCACATTTCGAGAATGCTGCAGCATCTGTTTGATATACAAGCTTTCATTGCTGCAGATTTAGAATGAAGAGTTTAACAAAACAACGCAGAAATTAACACATCAAAATAATAGCAAACATCATAAAACAAAGTCTAGTGTAAGCCAAGACTGCATATTTTTCATACACTTACAAAACTATTTCCAGTATAAATAAGAATTATTTAATTTTTTTTTTATTTTTTTTGCATATCCTCTACAGGACATTGCAGTCAACACCAGCATTTTTCAGCTGTTGTTGATGTCTTGACAAGTTTTATGTTTAGTAGTTTGTCATTGTTTTCTGAACGACCGGCTCACATACCTCTGTAAGCAACCAGCGCGAAGTGATCCGCTGCCGAATCTCGCGCAGCTGTGTTTCGTACGTGAGAATACGGGATTACAAACAGCGGCAAGTGTTATCGCCAGGGAAACCGGCATTAAATAATTATATTATGAAATAAATGAAATTAAGCTTAGCACCAAGCTTGGAAATTTTACATCTAAAATCATTGCTTCTGTGCGGATCAGAAACATGGAGAACGGCTAAACCAATTACTAATAAACCGCAAACATTCATTAATTGGTGCCTGCCTCAAAATAGGACTAAACTTGTATGGCAGAAACACCCGTATGAAACACATGGAGAGAACTAACATTTACCAGTCAACCAAAAACTGCTGGGCAGTGGCATGCAAGGGGGGGGGGGGGGGGGGGGGGGGGGGGGTGCAGGGAGTGCGACGGCCACGGGCATCCAGCCGGGGGGGGGGGGGGGGATGGGGGCATCCAATTAGGCTGTTGGCATTGGCCTAGTCACATCTCATGTGCATGTATTGACGGACTAATTTCGTATCATACGAATCGTATGCCGTAGTTCAAGTACTAATAATAGTATCTAATGCATTGCGAACCCTTTTAGTAGGTACTGCGGTTATGTTTGCCGTATTTTACCGGAGATTTTTTTCCATTAATTTTCGTTTTCTTGTTTTAGTGTCTTCATTTAAAGGATATATAGAGTACTCGTTATGGTAAATTCCCCGATTATTTCAAGATCGCACTAAAACAGAAACCAATTACTGGATATTATGTTTGCCTCCACGAGCTACGAATCTATACATTTCGTCTTCTCAAATCCGTGTCCTGTACAGACGTACAGACTAACTTTATAAGACGTAAGTTCACCCGTCAATTCCGTTTTAACTAGACTTTGTGCATTGTTCTAGTATGCTTTTTTAAAAACTTTATCATCCATTTTTACTTATTATGTAGTTTTCGACTATTAGAGTTGGTAATCCCATATCAAACTGAAATGATAAAGATGGCATGCTGTATATTGTTGTGTTTCAATGGCGGGACATGGCAGTTGTCGTCCAACTATGAACATATAATATTGTTATGGAATATTTATAGCAATTGCAATGCCAATGATTGCATGTTTGCATTCAACACCTATTATAGCATTTATTTGTAAATTTTTATCACTCTACATGGATCAAATGATTGATAATTTTGTAAGGATTTAATAAAACATTTGCAGACAACCATTAATATCAGCATACGTTGGCTTGGCGGGCATACGCGTACCATTCGTCTTTACTTTAGATAAATCCTGTGTTCTTGCAACTATTTCGTTGCAAGTTACTAATAACAGGCCGCGAATAAATCGCCATTCAAATATTTATGTTTACAATACATCGCGAAGTAAGACATGAGTGCGCAAGTCGGCAATTAGCCGTAACACTCAAGACCAAAGCTGAGCTTATCTATGTTAAATGTGTGTTTGTCTTCATGCCGAGGTATAGTCCCATTAATTGTGTAAAAAGAGTGGGTTTCTTTCTTCTTTATTATTTATGGTTTTTATTCCCAATGTCACAGATGAAGAAAGTTCAAGCTAGTGGTGCACAGAACAGGAAGAAAAAGAGGGCCAGATACGAAGAACAGTTCCGTCAAAGAGGGGCATTAGATACCTGGATAAATAGAAGTAAAGAACAATTTGTTGAACCTGAAGAAGTAAACGATGATCACCATGATCATGATGACGGTGCTAGCTCGGACTCGGAGTATTCATCTGCAGCTCAATCAGAACATAATATTGTCACTCCTCCTGGGAGTCCTGAGTCTTCTCAGTCTCATTGTCAGAATGATGATTCATGTGAGGAAGTGGAAGATAAAGGAGATTTTAGCACATTTTTGGGAAAAAAAACGATTTTGGCTATTTGAAGAAATCGATTTCAGATAAGTTGAAAATGACAATAGTACAACATGGTCCAGAAAAATATCAAAATAAGAGTGGGCCATTTACCCCATTTGCCGAGAAGGCTGGAAGGAGATTTTTTTTTTTTTAAAAGTGGTTTAACAAAGTTTCCACAAGTGGAGAAATCGTGGAAAGTGGTTGTTATACTCTCCATACCGGGACGCATGCTACTGTTTTGTATGTTTTTTGTTTTCAAAGGAACAGCGGTCGTCTATGTCAAACTTTAGCCAGGAAAAAGGTTTCTCTACTTGGAGAAAGTTGAGTCCTCGAATACCTGATCATAGAAAAGCCCTTCTCATAGAGCTCACATTAGGGAATACCTGACCCTCGTAAGTCGACTCAAGAGTTCTACTACGATAGATGCTGAACTTCAACAGCAAATGTCCGCTATGAAGAAGAAATGGAAAGCAATAACTGAACGGATTGTCGAGGTTATAGCATTTTTGGCAAAACAGAATCTGGCCCTTCGTGGGCATCGAGGAGAAGGAATTTCATATTTATCGGAGCCAGAGGAGACAATAAGCGAAAATACAGGGAATTTTTTTTAGCAACTATCAGACTGTTGGCAAAATATGATGTTACCTTGGCGGAACACGTGCAGAGAGGGAAAGATAAGCCAAAAAGTGTAACGTATTTGTCCAACAGAAGTCAAAACGAAATAATCGATATTCTTGGTGAAACAGTCAAGAAAAAAATTATTTCAGAAATTAAGGATGCCAAGTATTTCAGCATAATGTTGGATTCTACTCCAGACATTGCCCATGAAGATCAGGTATCCGAAATTCTACGTTATGTTCATATTGATGATGACAATAGAAAGGTAGAAATAAAGGAGGTATTTCTGGGATATTTCCAAGTCAACAAGAAAGATGCATTAAGCTTGGTAACGGAAATTCTTAAAAAAATTAGAAGAAGATAACATTGCCATCAATGACTGTCGCGGCCAAGCATATGATAATGCTGCAGTTATGGCTGGAGTGAGGGCAGGTGTCCAACAGAGAATTCTGGACATTAACCCAAGAGCTGTGTTTGTGAATTGCGAGAACCACAGCCTCAATTTGGCCTGTGTCCATGCAAGTGAGATGGAACCTGTTGTC
Source organism: Cepaea nemoralis (assembly GCA_014155875.1). Classification (NCBI taxonomy): domain Eukaryota; kingdom Metazoa; phylum Mollusca; class Gastropoda; order Stylommatophora; family Helicidae; genus Cepaea; species Cepaea nemoralis. Next base: position 25,765 of record JACEFZ010003898.1, read on the forward strand.
GTTACATTTTTTGAAGTTTTGGAAAAGCTGTTTACTTTTTTTTCTTCATCTACCTCCCGTTAAGAGGTCTTAAAATCATTTACCTCTAGTACTGTCAAAAGACAATGTGACACATGATGGAGTTCTCGCCATGACGCTGTGCAAGTAATCCACGCGGAGTTGGACAACGTTATTGCCAGCCTTGAACACCTGCAGGAAGGAGAATTTTCTAGGGAAACCAAATGCGATGCAGGCTCGCTTCTGAACTCTATTCAACAATTTTCGTTTATATCGTTATTAAATTTTTGGTACCCGATTTTAGCGTCAATAGAGAAAGTGACAAAACGTTTGCAGGATCCGAAAATGGGGTTCCATGAAGCTTCTTGTGATCTAAAGGGGCTTGTGCAAATCTTGAGTTTGAAAAATGACGAAATTATCCACAATGCAATACATTCAGCTGACGAATATTGTGAGAAATGGGAATTGCAATTGCACGAACAAGGAGAAGAAGAATGATGGCTGGCGAATCAGCACGAGATAGTGGATTGACGGCACAGCAAGAAATGAATAGAGTAATGGTAGAGATCATGAACAGATTAAAAACGGAAATTGAAGACGGCACTGTTCGCCTTCAAGAACGCAGATTTGCATTTCTTTTGAATTTAAATTCAGTCCCAGTCGCAATTGCAGATGAAAAAGAAAGAGAGAAATTACAGAAGGAATGTTCGGGCTTTGAACGCTATTATGATAATGATGTGAAGGCCGTTCAGTTATATGATGAAATACTGGACTTTGTGATGCTCTTTCAAGCTGGAGGTAATACTGTTCCGCCCGATTCTAAAGATGTTCTAGAGTCGTTACTACAGTTTGGAAAGGATGTGTTTCCGACGATGTGCGTTGCATATAGTGACCATGGCATTTTCAATCGCAAGTTGTGACAGGTCATTTTCAAAATTGAAATTAATAAAAACACGCCTCGGGTCTTCTATGTCACAAGAACGACTGACTAACCTTGCTTTTATCAGTATTGAACAAGAATTCATCACCAGGGATGTAAAAAATGAAGTAGTTCAAGTGTTTTGTGACAGGAGATCCAATTTAGGGAATCGAACTTAATAAATTCGGGTATGTGGCTGACCGCTGAGACTGAGTGCTGACATATTACATATATATTTAATTTTAATAAAGTTTTTATGTCATGTTTTCCATACAAGCTATACTATTATTAGTAATAGTAGCCTAACTTCCTAAGCATAAAATGCAAAGCCTACAATTCGGTTTCCGATCGTCAAAATTGGCTAAAAGTACTATACGGCAATGAATGAATCACCCAAATAAACGAGAAGTAGATTGTGAGCTTTACTAAAACACGACTACAAGAGACAAATTGGACGTTGCGGCCAAAGCCTTCGTCAGCACAGGACAAACAAATACTAACCAACACAAAACTACATGAAACACACTATGACAATATTAAACTATTAAACTAATTAAAATAAAATATACTCATCTGAATACTGTGTCCTAGCTTGGAAGGTCTGACACACGTAGGGCGCCAGTGGATCAATAGACCGGATGTATGGTACACGGGTCAAAGGTCAAACGGGAAGGGAGTGGGGTGGAGACGCGCCCATGTGTGCGGGAAAGTGAAATTAGAGACCGGCAAAGATGTTACGGACGCAGGTGACAATTAGCAATTATCGTTAAGCGCTCGAAACACAGCTGCGGAAACCTAAATAGTGTTAGTACACACAGAGAGGCATGAGTGGCGGTCGTTCAGAAAATGACGGCAAAACACAGAACGTAAATCCGCCAAGAGAGTTGACTGTGATGTCATACAAAGGATCTGCACGTACCCAGATGGTGGACTGTAAGCTAGGGGTGGGAGGTGTGGGGTGGGAAGTTAAATGAAGCTGTGTTGGACATTAAGGCCGTGAGGGGAGAGTGTGCCCAACTGGAAGATGAGACGGTGTTCCAATGTCTTCCGATCCCGTTCGTGCCATATACGGCAATGAGCACTTCTAAAAAATTTCCTGGGGTAAAGGGAGAGGGGAAGCACGCTGCAGTGGCAGGGGAGGGGGAATGAATTAGGGAAAGAACAATTTAGTGGCATCCAATCAAGGGGTTGGCCCCGGGCATCAAAGAACCTCTGCACGCCACTGCTGCTGGGTAGGGCACACGTGGAGAAAACCTGACAGTAGTACAACATGAAAGTCCTTTATTTATAACTCACAAGAGTGTGAGTCCCAAAAACATCCACAAAACATAATTAAAGACAGATTAATATGATGCGCTTGACGTGGAGGTTTCTGAAAGAGATAACAAAGGATAGGACGGATTGAGCGAGTTTAATAAAGGTCTATGTTCCATTGGGAGATCAAGGGAAGAAGAAGAAGACGAAAACGAAGAAGAAGAAGAAGAAGAAGAAGAAGAAGAAGAAGAAGAAGAAGAAGAAGAAGAAGAAGAAGAAGAAGAAGAAGAAGAAGAAGAAGAAGAAGAAGAAGAAGAAGAATTGAAAAAAAACAAGAACCTCAAGCAATCTCTAATGAAGCTACCACGAGGAAGGACGACTACAACCCACTACAAAGAAGAGTCAAACCTACTGAGAACCAGAGAAAGGAGAAAGACACCAGAGTCGGAAACACCGACCCACTGACAATCAAGTGGGTTGTCAAGCGTATCCAAATGGAGCTGACAGATGAACAAATCCTGAAGCAGCTACAAGAAGAGAACCTCCAAATACGATTCTTGAAGGCGGAGTGGCTCCTCACCTACCCCAAGATTCCTACAACCTTGGTGGTGGTGACGACAGAGGGCAGCGAGATGCCGATCACAGTATCAGTCAACAAGAAAATGCAACAGCCAGAGAGATTCATCCCAAGAGTCAATCAATGTTCAAGATGCCAGAGGGCCGGCCACAGCAGAGCAACATGTCGCAGTAAGACGGAAATATGTCGATACTGCGCCCATCACCACGCCTTCAAGGAGTGTCCGCTGGCCAAGCTGGACACGGACTTCCGACCACCAAGCAACAAAAGAAAGTGTGCCAACTGCCTGGACAAGCATGGAGCAAGATACCTGTGCTGCCCGTACCTGCAAAGACACAGAGACGTTTTAAAGATCACCATTACCACAAAGACATCATACAACAAAGCAATGCGGAGGTGCGAGACAGCTACGGGTATACCACAAGCTGAAAGAGATAAATTGCAAAACCAGATAGATGAGCTGAAGAAACAAGTCAAGGTACTGCTGACGCTTACTCCGACCAGCGGCAACAAAAAACTACGGGCGGAAATAAAGGAGATTCAGCGAAACATCAAACAAAAAGTGGAACATATGGCCGAGATGAAGAAGGAAAACGAAGAAATGCGAACCATTAAAGCAGAGGGAGAGAGAGAGAGAGATAGAGAGAGAGAGAGAGAGAGAGAGAGAGAGAGAGAGAGAGAGAGAGAGAGAGAGAGAGAGAGAGAGAGAGAGAGAGAGAGAGAGAGAATTGCTAAAAGCCGAAATATAATTAATAAAAAACAAACCAACCGAAGCCATGCAAGGGAACATAGAAAAGCCGCAAAAAGAAATCCAACAAAAGACCGAGCCGGAACCGCAAGTTAAGACCAACAGCCCAACCACGACGCCCAAGAAATCCAAGAGGGAATTATTATCCCGGCGGATCTCTGAAGGCGGCACAGAATACCCACTCGGACCCACCCTGGAGGAGTGCCTAGAATCGGCAAGAATGGAGGAACCCAGGATAACAGAATACAAAAGGCAAAATGATAGCAAAAGACTCGAAATAGAAAACAGACGCAAGATTTCGAAAGGGAGAGGGAAGAGATATTGCGCAAATAAGAAAATGAAAACATCGAAAAGCTGCTATAGATAATACACCAATCAAGGAGGCAAAAAGACCAAATAAAAAGTCCTTATAAGGACTGCAACCAGCCAAGCAGGCGAGCCAGGAGTTCTCACTAACCAAATAAACCACCGGAGGAGACGGGCACAAAGGACAATTCGCCGACCAACTCGCTAGCTGACGTCACAGACACAAACGCTTACATAACCAGTCCGATATAGGACTCACTCGTAAGAGTGCACAAGACACAAATCAGGGTGAATAAACCCACAAAAACCACGGACCTCAACAATTACCACAGCTGAAAGAAGCAGGTTGAACCTGACTGAATTTTGACTTTTTGTTTTTAGAGCAAGCAAGCAAGCAAGACGAAGAAGGAGGAGGGGCAGGGCAGAATAGGAGGAAGAAGTAGAAGAATCTGGAAGAGGAGGAGGAGAGTGAGGAGAAGGAGGAAGAAGAAGAGGAGGAGGACAAAGAAGAAGTTGAAGAAGAATATTTCTCCGAAGACAATGACGAACACAACGAAGAAGATGGGGAAAGAAGACGGAGGAAGAAGACAGAGGAAGAAGACGGAGGAAGAAGACGGGTGAAGAAGATGGAGGAAGACGACGGCGAAGAAGACAGCGAAGATGAAGATGGCGACGAAGACGACGACGAAGACAACGACGAAGACGACCACGAAGATAACGACGAAGACGGAGGAAGAAGAAGGGGGAAGAATATGGAGGAAGAAGACCGAGGAAGAAGTCAGAGGAAGAAGACGAGGAAGCAAACGAAGGAAGAAGACGGAGGAAGAAGACGACGACGACGAAGACGACGACGAAGACGACGACGAAGACGACCACGAAAACGACCACGAAGACGGCCACGACGACGACGTGACAGAGTCTTGCGTAGAGCAAGATAAGTAGCTCGTTTTCTAGCAAGTGTGAAGCAATATCAAACTATCAAATCACACGAAGTGAATATCCGAAAGTATTATTCACAAGCTTTATTTACGCGCTGCATTTATTATCGCACAAACATCGCGCAATGACAATCCATAGCAATCATTACGGCATGAACAATATCACTACAATACATAATAATACATGCAAGCAATAAACATCTCGCAAGTCAAACTATTCACGCGTTCGAACCAGTCTCCCACTGACGTACAGGCTAGCTCTCAATGCAGATTCAAACCTCACTCGCAGACTCATGCGACCTGTCCATTCAAACACCTAAACCCGTCTGCCAGTCCTGGCGTTCTACACGCTACACGTTCACGTCAGCTGGTGTGACCCCTGCAAGGTTCACGGGGTGTACTGCTGACCAGCGGTCGTTTAAGCTTCGCTCAATTGCCGTGCCTGGCTGCTTATACGGGCGTCGTCGAAGACGCCGTATTCTCTCTGCAGTGTTTAACATCACTCAGGGTTGCGTGTTGTTATGTTGTCTGGCGTTGGTACAGACAACGCGTCGCAACCTCGGATGTGAGACCTTGACACTCTCCACACCCCTTTTTCATGAAAGGATTTCCTTTCATGTACAATATATATAGGTGTTATTAAACATGTCAAAGTCGAACATTATACCTTAAGTTATAAATATATACAGGTGAATAGTAAACACTATGTATACACCAATTATGTTGCACTATGAAGTACAACAGTCAAGTACAATCTATTTAATGGGCATTACCTCGCCGTGACACAGCTAGTCCGGTAGGTATCGGCTAAACTGGCCCCTACCTCACAACCAAGAACAAAAATACTAAAATAATCAGGTCAAGCCGTGAGCATCTCCCTCTGAGATAGCTCCATCATCAGACCTCTGTTTAGATTTTCTAATGAAGGTCAACAGTTTTGGCACTATACTGTCCATATTTAAACGACGTTACATTGACATGTTATTTATCAAGCACACATGTAAATGGTTACAATACATATTTACATATCGCCAACAATTTAGAGTAATGTCCCCTGGTTTTTATACAAAAAATTTAGGAACAATAATTTATCGTCGTTTATAAGACATAAATTACCACTGCAAATTTATTTATTAGTGTCATAATTTGATCCTTATTGACAAATGTGCACAAAAAGTCACGTTTGTAAAGAAGCAATCAAGTTACGATGGTGAGATTACATCTTATAAAAATCGACATATACAATTCCGTATATGGAAATATTTTAAATCACATTTTAATTCAATTGTCATACATTTATAGACTTTTTAGTGTAGTCTGCTAACTTTTAACTTAATATGCAAAAAATCGGAAGTATACAGCTGTACTATTACATGTGTTGTGGTGTCATTCATACAACGTTGGTCCGTTCTGGATGGATATTATCTAAACGGAGTAGTAGTTGTTACTATCAGCTGTTGGATCGTCTCTTCCGCCTTCTGCTCGGATTGTACTGTCGCAGTCATCTTTCGTACCTTGTTAAAACGTCTTGGACACCTCAGTCTGGATACCTTCAGGATTACCTCACGTTATAGTGGCTTGGTAAATTCCTGGATCCTGTAGTGTTGTCCAGTGACACTTTTCTGTAGTGTCCGGTTGTTACAATATTTATGTATTTACAATAATAATTACATTCTTTCTCATATCTCACAGTTATACAACACATTAGTTTACATAATACTGATTCCATTCTTTCACATATCTCACAATTATACACGCATTCATTCGCATGATAATAATAAGAATCGCAATATGTACATAAGTTATATACATTGGGAGATATAATCTACCCCATCACATTGGTGTACACAGCGTTACTGACACATTGTCACAATTGGCTGTGGTACTGAGCACTATCTACGTTGCAGTTTTATACATCCTCTGCACTGTGCTCTGGTGTTGACTGGGTATTAGGTTCGTCGTATGGACATCTCGACAAGAGATCTGCAAGACAGTTTTGTGAACCCTTTATATGGTTAATCTCATAGCTATAGTCCTGCAGAAGAAGGGACCATCTTGCCACCTTGCTGTTACTTGGTGTTCCTCTGGTAACAATTGTCAGCGGACTATTATCTGTTTCAATAATGAAATGTTTGTCTAACAAAAATCTAGAAAGTTTACGTACCGAAAATACCATGGCAAGAGCCTCGAGTTCCGGTGTACTGTAATTTCGTTCGCTGGTGTTCAGTATTCGAGAGACGTAGTATACTGGGTACAAGATCTGGTCGTGTTCTTGGAGAAGCACACCTCCAATGGCTACGGAGCTCGCATCACATCTTAATCTAAAAGTAATATTCAAATTTGGCAATTTCAGAATAGATGATTTAGAAAAATATGAAAGAATATTCGTAAATGCTGGCCTTAAACATTCACTGTTTACAATCACGTTGGGATGTTTATTTGTTAGTAGATCAGTGAAACATTTGGTCAATTCAGCAAAATGAGGAATAAACTGTCTATAATAGTTTAAAAGACCTAACACACTTCGCAACTGTTTCTTAGTTGTCGGAAGCGACAATTTCAAAATTCTGGACATGATGTTATCGTCAGTTGATATAAAGCCATTTGAGATCTTATAGCCCAAAAATGAAATTTCCTGAAAGGCTATATCAACTTTGGAAGGTTTTACAGTCAGTCCATGATGTCTAATCCTGTCAAATGTCTGCTGTAGTGCTGTTATGTGTTCTGTCATGTCCTTTGTGTGTATGCAAATGTCGTCCATGTACCAAATGATGTTAGCAATGTCTGTCAAAAGAATTCTTGTCATTCTGACTAAGGTAGCTGGTGCATTGACTAATCCGAAAGGTAGTTTACACCATTCGTATAAACCCCACGGTGTGGCAAATGCAGTCAGATGTATGCTATCAGGATGTACAGCTATCTGCCAGTAGCCTTTTGTCATGTCAAGTTTAGTAAAATAACGTGAGTCAGATAGTTCAGTCAAGATGTCTTCACAGTTGCTCATTGGTTCTAAATCCAACTGTGTAATGCTGGTGAGTTTACGATAGTCCACACAAAGTCTAATAGTGTTGTCCTTTTTGCGTACTAAACCTATTGGTGAACAGAAATGAGATTGTGAACGTCGAATGATATGATTTGCTTCTAAATCAATGATTTCTGGATGAAGTTTTTCTTTATAGTGTATAGGGATGGAATATGGTCTACACTTAATAGGAACGTCAGATGTCAAGAAGATTTGGTGTTGCACTAAATCTGTCTGTCCTGGGCTGTCAGAAAAGATCGTCCTGTACTCTTGTATCAGTTGTCTGCAACTGTCAGTCTGTGTCTGCGTCAGTTTAGGATTTACCTTAATGTCCTGTAAGTTGGTCTTCGTGTCAAGAACTGGTGTCGGTATCTCGTCAGTGTCGTTGTCGTCCGTCTGGTCCACTATGGAGGTGCTTGCTGCAGTCTCTACTTGTTCGTCTTGCCTGTGGTGATATGGTTTGAGCATGTTAATGTGGAAAATTTTATGTTTGTCCCTAACTGCAATTTCGTAGTCTACCGTCGAAATTTGTCGTAGTACTTTGAACGGTCCTTGCTATGAGTCAGTTAGGAGATGTCTATCACTTGGCAAAAGAAGAAGAACGTCCTGTCCTGGCGTCAGTGTAATAGTTCTATTTCCTCTGTTAGCATATTGTCGGTAAATAGCTCCTGATTTTTGGAGAGCTTCTTTAGCTAACATACATGATTTCATAATTCTATCACGCAATGATGTTACATGTTCATATGGTGAAATGGGTATAGACAAATTTGTACTTTCAGTCAACATAGATTCATACAGAAATAATGGGCCACGTGGTTGTGCACCATATAACATTTCGAATGGTGAGAACCCAGTGCTGGAATGGGGCACTTCCCTATATGCAAACAAAATGGCAGGCAGATAAGTATCCCAATCTTCAGGATGTTCTTGGGTTACCTTAGAGAGCATATGTTTCATATCGCCATTAATCTTTTCCACTATACCGGTCGAATGTGGGTGGTATGGACTGTTGAAGCATTGTTTAACACCCAACATTTTGGTAAAGGCTTGCGTAGCTGAGGAAATAAACTGGCTACCCCGATCTGAAAGGATGGTATCAGGGACTCCTACTCTCGCAAAAATATGAAAGAACACTTCCATGATGTCTTTGGAAGTTATGTTCTTCATTGGAATCGCTTCTGGCCAACGAGTACATAGATCAATGAGTGTTACAATGTATCTATTACCTTTAGATGTTATATGGTTCAGAGGACCAACTATATCGACCGAGATCTTTTCAAACGGTCTACTAGCCAAATCAGTAACTTGCAATTCAGCTTGTGGGTGTTTACCCTTTTTGACAAGCTTTTGACAGATGTCACACGATCTGCAATACTGTTTGGTATCACTGCAAAACTTTGGCCAATAAAATTGAGTAAGTAACCTTGCTCTAGTTTTAGCATACGCCATGTGTCCTGCAAAGGGTATGTCATGAGCTAGATTCAATGCTTGCTTGCGGTTTTCTAACGGTAGCACTGTTTGTTCTATAGTGCTGGAACCTTTGGTGTAGTACCGTGTTAGAATTCCGTTCGTCAGAGCAAAGTACCATTGAGCATTCTTTGCTACTCTTGGCTTTTGGCCTACAAGTTTAAAATACTTTTGCAGGGATCGATCGGCTTTTTGAGATGTTATAAACGTCTCCCCAGTTGTCTCAGGAGATGTTACAACTGGACTTACTCGTTGTAAAGCCTCTGTTTGATCGATTCGATCTTGCATCTGTGCAGTAGATCTAGTTACTGCATTTACTACATTACAATGATCATTCTCATCACCCATTGATGTTACATTCACACAATTGCATGTATGTTCTGGCGTAGCCAGGTTGGTATTTGTAGATTCATTTACAGGTGGTAATACATCATGAATGGTGATTGGTGATGAAGGTGAAATGGTAGTATCAATATTACAACTGACAGTTGATGTACTGCTGTCATGTGGTATGTCATTCACTTCAGGAAGGTTTCCAATGATAATATCGCAGCAAGGATTGGTTAATGCTGCGCATTTAACCTCTCCTGTAAGGAATGGTGTGGTTATATATGCCCATGCAATTGGATATTTCTCTGTTTCCTGAGAATGTCCTGCATGTGACATATTTACCACTATATTGTGATGGTAAACTATAATCTCTCTTTACACCAATGAGAGTACTCCCGCTATCACGTAAAACTGTGGCAGCTCTACCATTAACATACCCCTGGTGGATGTTTAGTTTACCATTGGAGTTTACTACAGAATTGGCCTCTTCACTGGTAACAGGTATAGAATGGCCGCATGTTAACACGCCATCCTCATGAAATTGATCACAAATGGTACATTTTTGATGGAACACCTCAATGGAATGTGCTGAGTTTACTGGGTGATCTTTTACACTTTCATCTTCTGAAGAAGAATTGTCAAACATGGCTGCATTAGCCTTTTTGGTCATTGACCTGCCTTTACAATCTTTACGCCAGTGACCATAAGCTTTACAAAGATAACATTTGGTAACTTTTCTGTAGTTCTTCCTTTCTTTATCTTGCTTAGAAATGTAATTATGCAAGTAAGTAGTGTACCCAGGGTGTTGGTCGCACATATCATTCTCATTGTGTGTATAATCGCAATATTTGCACTGATACAATTTCTCTGCAGCTTGTTTATAAGGTCTTTGTTTGGTATTTGACCCTGCCTGATATTTGCCATATGTAGCTGCTGCTACAAAGTCTGTGGTGGTCAGACTACTAGAGAAACATTGCTTATTGGCTGAAAAATAACCAGAGCCACGACTTTCCATCTGTTGAACACTTTCACACTGACATTCCAACAAAAATTTAGAAAAGGGGGGTGGGAGAGATGCGATAACCTTATCTCTCAACATAAGATCAACTAATTTGTCTTAATTTCCATTTACTTTGGCTGCTGACAGCCATTTAGAAAAGATATTCTGAATTTCTGAGATGTAATCAGAGAAAGTGTGTGTTGGCTTAGGAGACAACTTCCTAAACTGTTCTCTATAACCTGATTCATCCAGTAGAAAATGTGACATAATTTTAGATTTAATGTACAGATAATCTTCTTTCAGGTCATTTGGGATCGACTCTATGACTTTAAGAGGTTCCCCAGAAAGACTTCTTACATATACTATCCCCCATTCAGGTTTTGGAATTTTGTAATGATCCATAACGAATTCGAAATTTTGGGTGAATGCTGCTATGCAATCACCTGTGTTGTAACTTCTGATCAGACCTTGGTACTTTTTATGAGGTTGATCTTTGTCTGTTTCTCTATTAACTTTATCTTTAGAAGATTCAGCTTTAAGTTGTTCAATTTTCATTTGTGTTTCTTGCTCTTCTTTCTTACTTTGGGCTAAGATCTCAGCTTGCCTCTTGCAGCTTCTGACTGTGCTTGTTGGAGCTTTAAAGCAGCTTCTGAGTCTGCCTCTTTACTTTTCAGAGCAGCTTCTGATTGTTTTAGAGCAGCTTCTGCTTGTGCCTGTTGAAGCTTTATCGCCCTTTCGGCCGCTCTCTCATCCCTCTCACTAATTTGATCTTCTTTCAAAAGATATTCTGCATATTTACTTTCACTCCATGTTCTCAATCCCTCACCAGACATATTCATTTTTAAACCCATTTCAATGAAATCGTTTAAAGAAGACATGATGAACAATAGGTATGATGGAATGAATATAAACAAAATTACTTATGATGTTAGTAAGTTACAAGTATTTCTAGCACAGTTGATGTTTAAAGCCAGACTAACGAAAGTATAAAGAGAAATGAAAAAAATTTTATACTCAAGTAATCCTTGGGCAATGTGGTGTTCAGTGGTGCTCGAAATCACACTGGAACGTCTTTCGGGTTGACGCTTAAAAAAAATTTTTTTGAAGTTCACCAGACTCAGGTAAAGTTGACACAAAAAAACCTGTACTTTTTAAACTAAACGAAATTAGAACGTTTGTAAATGTATGGTGTGTGTAATGTCACTGAAGTCTGTAAAGGTTTGTATGCTGTCAAGTATTATTGTTAGTCGTTACCACAATCAACAACTTTCACGCTCACACTAACCCTACTCAATGACATTCAAGGGCACGGCCGCCATTTTGGATTTTAGGTACAAAATTGGTTGAATTTAGCGATAAGTCTGAAGACGCCTCGGTTGGCTTCAAATAATATCTTCACACTTATAATTTAATTAAATCAACTCTATTTAATCGTTACTTTACCCTAATTTATGACTTGCGCACGTCTATCGGTATTTTCACATCCGCTTCAAACTCGGACAAAAAATTTACAAGTTTGCATTTGGTTCAAAACCCGGACGAAAGCCACCACGTTCGCACTTGTCAGAGCAAGATAAGTAGCTCGTTTTCTAGCAAGTGTGAAGCAATATCAAACTATCAAATCACACGAAGTGAATATCCGAAAGTATTATCCACAAGCTTTATTTACGCGCTGCATTTATTATCGCACAAACATCGCGCAATGACAATCCATAGCAATCATTACGGCATGAACAATATCACTACAATACATAATAATACATGCAAGCAATAAACATCTCACTTACAAGTCAAACTATTCACGCATTCGAACCAGTCTCCCACTGCCGTACAGGCTAGCTCTCAATGCAGATTCAAACCTCACTCGCAGACTCATGCGACCTGTCCATTCAAACACCTAAACCCGTCTGCCAGTCCTGGCGTTCTACACGCTACACGCTCACGTCAGCTGGTGTGACCCCTGCAAGGTTCACGGGGTGTACTGCTGACCAGCGGTCGTTTAAGCTTCGCTCAATTGCCGTGCCTGGCTGCTTATATGGGCGTCGTCGAAGACGCCGTATTCTCTCTGCAGTGTTTAACATCACTCAGGGTTGCGTGTTGTTATGTTGTCTGGCGTTGGTACAGACAACGCGTCGCAACCTCGGATGTGAGACCTTGACAGACGAAGACGACCACGAAAACGACCACGAAGACGACTACGAAGACGACGACGACGACGAAGACGACGAAGAGGACGACGAAAAGTACGACGAAGAGATGATGAAGGGGACGGTGAAGAGGACGAAGACGAAGAAAAAAAAGAGGAATAAGCAGAAGAAGAAGTAATGGAAGAAGAAGAAGAAGAAGAAGAAGAAGAAGAAGAAGAAGAAGAAGAAGAAGAAGAAGAAGAAGAAGAAGAAGAAGAAGAAGAAGAAGAAGAAGAAGAAGAAGAAGAAGAAGAAGAAGAAAGAGGAAAGAAGAAGAAAGAAGAAGAAAGAAGAAGGAAGAAAATGGAGAATGAGGGGCATAGGGGTGGGGGTGTGTGTGTTGGGGGGGGGGGGGGATAGTGAAGAATGAATAAATGCATTAAAGACACCAACATATTCCACATCTTGAATATTATGATCTAAACAATCAAAATAGATACAGCAGGTGTATAGTTTAGTCAATTATGTGTACATTTTATCATCATCATTGTCAAGTCTCACGCCGTTTGACGCAATCGACCAATGTCCACCACACACGTATGTCCTCTGTGTTTTTGATAAAATCCAACCGCTGATTATTTTTTATGTCACTCTGTCAAACTATCGAGCTTTTCTCAGCCTCTGTCGAAGTTTGTTTTCAATAGCCTCGATCTTTCCCTGTTGTAAAAACCTTCTCTAGGCTCTCTAAAATGTTGCATGTCCTTTGCATGACGTTGCCACCAACCAAAACCCCGGGTTCATATTTTTGGGCAATTTTACGTTCATTGCATAATACACTAGGAACTAAGAAATATTTGTGTAAATACCAGAATACCGTTTGAAGACGGCGTATCTGAGTAAATTATGATAAGCTCAATATAAATAAATCTTAGTTCTGCCATGAAAATTCTGGAATTGTTGCCACAATATAATTAAATACGATATGACTTTATTTACATAAATAATAAACTTTTATGTTTGTCAACGATCATGTTTCCTCTGTTAAATTCCCGTTCTTGGTAGAGGGATGATTCAACTGTACCACCAGCTCAATAACGATGTAACCGGTCTTACAAGATCATTTGCAACAGAACTCCAAGTCCATGTATCCTCCTCTTTGACGACTTCGTAACTGTTTCGTATTTTCTCCTCTTGCTTTCGTTTTAATTCTTCCTTTTCCATCATCAGTTTTTTGTTTTCCTCCCTTATCTGCTCAAGCTTCATTGTGCACTCTTCTTCTTTAGACATTTCCTTTTCTTTCTGATACTTTCTTTTGTCTTCTTTCCTTTTTTCCTCATCAGCTTCTAACCGCATTTGCTTCATTTTTATTTCAGCTTCCATCTGTTTCATGTGCTCTTTCATCTTAAGCACTTCATTAACATCCTTGATTCGTTCAATAACGGATTCATTCAGTTGCTTAGCTAAATGTATTGCCACACGCAATTGTTTGGTACCTTGGTCCTGTTGCTCGATGCTCTCTTTCAGTTGGGAAGTTCTAGACAACAAGTTTTGGAGAATGTGTAGAGATTTTTCAGGATCGTCATAATTTATTCGCGAAAGCTCTTGTGTGATAAGGCCACATTCCATTAGCGATTCCTCATTCAAGTATAACTTTGTTGATTTTTTTAGAAGTTTATCACGAGCCTCTTTTCCCTTGTTAAAAATGTCACTTGTGTAACGCTGACCATTTGCTGCAAGTTGATCTATTATACCCATAAGTTTTCGGACTTGTTCTTTCTTTCTAATCTCATCACTCTCTCTGTTGTTGAAAAGTATAACTCTTCCGCTGCATTCTCCAATAAGATCTTGAATTTTCCCTTCCTGGTGACTAATCCATTCTTCAAATGATTCATTAGTCTCCTCGTCTCTGGTAGCAAAGCTATCTCCGTTTGTCATTAACAGAATACCGTGATTTTTAATGAAATTAACACCAAATATTTGCTTCAGAAGTCGAATGGCATCGATTTCCTCATCGGTATAACGATTTCCGTATTTGGCTACTATAACAATGGCATGATATCCTGCCGGATTCGCAGCTACGGCGAACGTCATTGCATCGATAACCAGCTTGATCCCCTCCTCGGCATTTACCGAGGTATCGCCAATACCAGGACCATCGACGACTTTAAGAATCCTGCCTTCAAACTCACCATACTCAAACTGGGCAGTTTTTGTGACTGACGAAAGGCTACTTTTACTTTGAAAGGCCTTGTATCCCACGATGGTGTTGGCTGTTGCACTCTTTCCATTTCCGGTTTTACCTACGAACAAGATGTCTCTATTTCTTTTTCCCATCATTACCTGTTTGATTATGTAAAACAAAAGGTAATTAGTTCATGACTCTTTTTTGTTCTTAAAGTAAAGCAGGTTAAAAGAAATGTAATGAATGTCAGATATGGTAACAAACATGAAGCATGAAAATAGTACCCCCCCCCCCCCCCCCACCCCCCCCCCCCCCACCCCCCCCCACCCCCCCCCCCCCCCAAAAAAAAGAAATCCCCCGCCTTATTATTTCTCTCTCTTTTCCGTTAATATAGCTATTATTAACAAAACATTTCGAATTAACTTTCATTTACGCTATTTGAATGAAGCAGAAAAGAACAAGTGTTCTCGACTTTCAGAATTCAAACTTTGAAGAATTCAGATGAAAACAAAAGTTGGGTTTATTCGCTCACGGACACTTTTAACAAATGCAAGACTCAGAAAAAAGAAGAGAAAGACGACTATGCGTGTGTGGCTGATATCAAGTCTGTATTACAGTAGACAACAAACCGTGCACAAGGTCAAATTGGTAAAAGGTATAAAGACATTAGTAACTTGTCAAATGAGGCAGAGGAAGAACTGCCATGCACCTACAACAAAGGCTCTTAGAATGCAGCAATCACAGAAGAATGGCTGCATAGCTACTTGATACAACAGCCGAAGCCTGACAAAGACCACAAAAACAAAACAAAAAAACAAGGATATTTAATAATCGTTGTGAAGAACATGATAGGCAAGTATTTGGGAAAACAATAACCGCCAGGAAAATATCCCGCCAGCGTGAAAGGCAACATCTTTTACCATCCACCCTTTTAGGGTGCATACAAAGTTACCTGCGAAAACACAACGGTATTTGCGTATGATGTGTAGAAGGGCTTTCACGCTAGCACTGGGTTTTGTGCTGTTGCAGTCGACCTTAAAGAAGTCTACAACAGAGCACCATTTGTGTTTTTAATGGGGGAGTTTCTAAACCTTAAGTTTAGTCCATTCCTCTTCACGTGGATAGCCGAGGCTCCTTTTCAGCGCAAAATGATGTTTACATGTTTAGTCAAGAGAAATAACGGCCGGAGAAGGATTTAACAATAGAAAATTTTAAAACGGTTAAGTACGTGTAACACTTGCGTACAAGTGAGAGATAATAAACAGGTCTTCGACAAATCTTCCACCCACCATTATCCCATTTGGCAGACCAATGAAGGGGTCTCTCGAAGACCTGTTGAGAACTTGACGGAGGATAAACTGAAATTTGAGTTGGAGTTGGCGGCAAACAATTTAAAGATCACCCTGCATATTCATGTTATGTAGCAGTTTGCAGGATAGGACAACCTCTCAGCGACAGGGGACAGAACCCCTTGGGCCCACCTCTACTTCAGTCCGGAGAAGATGACGCCGTTCAGTCAGCTACCGGTCCAGTCCTAGGCCCAGTTCATCCTTGGCAGATGCGAGCAGCCAATGAGGGAGTCGAGATCTTTATGGGAAGGATCCGCCTGCTGAGGGACTATGGGTAGGAGTGTATGCGCTGAAGGTAAGCTTGAGTCACACTACTTTCACCGAGTATTGTTCTCCCCCAGGTTCTACCTTCCTGAGAGCTACGTGAAGATCTGGTGACGGGTCCAGTGAGACGGACCAAGGCGAGAGAAGTTGTGAGCAGTCCTTGGGCACCGCAATTATGTCCGAGTGTACCTAACCCGAGAGTCTACATCGGAGTATGCGACCAGCTACAACTCTGCCAGCGAAACGTCACGTAACCAGAACCTGACACGATGGTTTTGATTGTTATTTGGTTAATGATCTTCCACCCAAGGCAAGTACACTTGTCAAGTTCTTGTCCAAGATGTGCAGACTATCTACAGAGCCACCGCCAGTTACTGAACTATTCCATCTTTACCAAGTGCCCATCCACTCAGGCTTCTGTTTATGATTATGCTGGAGAGTTCCTCCACCAGTGACTTGATTGACTTTAGCCAGCATATAGGGAGACAGAGAACTCTCCCCTTTCCAGCAGTCTACGTGCTACGTTGTGAGGGTACATCAGATGGTTACAGGTCCCCGGTCACACCAGAGATTTTGGGACATATCTATTAAATAGTGTGAGCCAGTCTTTCAGGTCATCACAGACACGAGGTTCCAGATACCCGTGAGTCGACCCGGTCACCATCCTGTCAACTTCGAGAAGACGAGATCTGGCAGGAGACTGGATACACGCGGTGAGGCGGTCCTCGAGTTGACCTGTATCGTGATCCTCTTGACCTGTCCCGGTGATGATACCTCTACCTTGAGACTGCTCGAGCATATCCCTATCTTGTCTCACCTAGATATAGTAATTCCTTTCTCGGAGTCATCATCATCATCCTCATTCATCTTGTATAATACACCATCTTGTGTACATAGTTAGATACCAGAGTTGTGTCATGTGTTCAGGACGAGGTTTCAAAGGGGTAACGTCCAGTGGTTAGATAGCGAGGGAGATAGAGATCCAAGGGCTGAAGGGGTTTTGTGGACTGAGGGCACCTATGTCCCGGGGATAAAGATATCCCGTTGTTAAAGTTTGATAGCAGGTTCCCCTCATCCCAGGGAGTGCTACGACATATTGGAGGAACATCCAGGCTGCTTGGTTATGCAGATGATATAAATATTATAGGGGAAAATGAACAAAAGACATTGGAAATATTGGCTCACCTACAGGGAAAGACTCAACAAATGGGGCTAGTTATCAACCAAGATAAGATATAATATATGGTAATTTCAAAAGAAGGAACGGCTAAAAATGCTAGCCACATAAGTAGTATCTTATATGGTAATGTATTAGTAAATGGTGCCCGCCTCGGGGGTCCGCCGGTCGTATTTCTTTATATAAAAAAGTCTACCACCGCAAGCGAAACGTCACAAAAGTGGACTTCAAGTGACCTTTGACGTGCCAAGGCATGTAACTCATGAATAAATAAGCGAGTGTTCTTACACTATTAACTCTCTTTTTTGGTTGCAAATTTTTTTTTTTTAAATTTAATAATTGGGGTTAGTATTAGTTGTAGTGGGTGATGCTTAAACACTATCATCATATTATTAATGCTGTGTTAGGGTTACAGTGCTCTTCCTCCTCGATTTCTTCCTCTTTTTCGTCTTCTTTCTTTACTTGTATTGGGTCGGGCATAAACACTGTCATCATTCAATTGGTGCTGTGTAAAGCTTAGGGTTACAGTGCATTTCCTCGGGGTGGTCTAAGGGGCGTGCGGGCGTGGGGGTGGGAGCTTAGGGGTGGGGCGTGGGTGTCGGCGTGTGGGATAGGACTAGGCGGTTCGAATCTCGAGCCATGACAGGCGTCATATGAAAAAACCTATAAGTAAAAATGTAAATATGGCGACTATATGATCTGTAGAGGGTCGTAGTGGTGTAAACACTATCATCACACAGGGTACAAATGAAAACCTTAAAGGTAAAGATGGCCGGCGTTATCGACTGTCACAGGTATGGCTTAGTAAAATTAAATGGTAAGGGGTAGATGAGTGGAGGAGTAGCTAGATAAGTGCTGCTGTTCTTTATTAAGGGGTCAGCGAGTGGAGTAGTGGCTAGATAAACCGATTAGTCCTTGCTAAGAGCCGGAGGAGTTGCTAGATAAAGACTCTGTTATGGGCTGAGTGAGTAGAGGAAAGGCTAGATATGTGCTTCTAATCATTGTTAAGGGGTAGTCGAGTGACGGGGTGGCTAGATAAATAGTTCGGTCCTTGTTAAGAGCCGGAGGAGGTGCTAGATAAAGACTCTCGATCTTGATTTCTTATTATTGTTTCCAATTTGAATGTTTCATGTAGAAATTTAATTGTTAATTTTTGTACAATTTTATTGTTGAAATTTTATTTTTTCATTCATCGATAGTGACTTATTGCATAAGATACTTTTAATTTTCTGAAATACAGCTGTTGTTTGCATAGGGACAGACGATTATCTCTAGTAGGTTGGAAATTTGCCCAGTCAGCAGAAAACCGGTTGTGGTGTAATCAAAGAGAATGTTAGTGTTAAGTGGTATGAAACGTTGAAAGTCGGTTAGAAGATGAGGTAGATGGTATTCAAGGGGTCAATAAGGCAGATGTGGTTTTAAGAAAAGGTCGACTTCATAACAGACACTGCTGGTTGGTTGGAGACTTGACGCTATTGCGGATGTGAAATGACAACGTGAGATATATTTTCCCATTTGGTTAAGAAATTTTCATACTTTTTATAAGTTTGTTTGGGATATTTGAAAGTTTGGTCGAGATATTTCTGTATTTGGCCAACGTTTTTCCCCTTTGGTCAACAGAATTTCCTACTTTTTATAAGTTGGCTGCGATATGTTTAAGTTTGGTTGAGATGTTGCCAAAATTGTTTCATATGTGGTTAACAAAGTTTCCGATTTTTATAAGTTTCGTTGTGATATTTGTAAGTTTGGTTGAAAGTGGGCCAAATTTTTCACATTTGGTTAACAAATTTTTCTACTTTATATAGGTTTGGTTGAACTTTGGCCAACATTGTTCGCTTTGGTTAACAAAGGTTCCTACTTTTCATAAGTTTGACTGAGATATTTATAAGTTTGGTTGAAATTTTGCCAAAATTTTCACATTTAGTTAACACATTTTCCTACTTTTTATAAGCTTGTTTGAAATATTTGTTTATTTAACCAAAATTTTTCACGTTTGGTTGACAAAGTTTTCCTACTTTTCGTATTTTTGGTTGCAGTATGTATAAGTTTGGTTGAAATTCCGCCAACATTTTCACATTTGGTTGACAAAGTTACCTACCTTTTCATACGTTTGGACGATGTATTTCGTTACTTGGACAATATTTTTCCCATTTGGCTAACAAATTGTCTTACTTGGCCAAGATCTTTGCCATTTGGTTTGATAATTGTTCCTACTTTTCATAAGTTTTAACGAGATATTCCGTTACTTGGACAATCTTTTTTCCTTCTTTGTATAAATTTGATTGAGATATTTCTGTGTTTGACCGACATTTTTCCCATTTGGCTTACAAATTTTCCTACTTTTTATAAGTTTAGTTGAAATATTTCTCTCTTTAGTCGATATTTTTTCACCTTTGGTTAACAAAGTTTCCGACCTTTCATAAATTTGGCCCATGTATTTCGTTTCTCGTTTCGCTTTACACAGCACCAATGGAATGATGACAGTGTTTATACCCGACCCAATACAGATAAAGAAAGAAGATGAAAAAAAGGAAGAAACCGAGGAGGATGAGCACTGTAACCCTAACACAGCATCAATAGTATGATGGTAGTGTTTAAGCATCACCCACTACAACTAATGCTAACACCAATTATTAAATTAAATTAAATAAAATTCGCAAACAAACAAAGAGAGGTAACAGTGTAAGAACACTCGCTTATTTATTCATGAGTTACATCCCTTGGCACGTCAAAGGTCACTTGTCCGCTTGTGTTACGTTTCGCTTGCGGTGATAGACTTTTTATATAAGGAATAACGACCGGAGGACCCCCGAGGCGGACACCATTTACTAATCCATAACCACTTAAGATACTACTCACATACAAAATCATAATATAACCATTAAAAGAACGGAAACATACAAATAGCTGGGTAAAATCTTCAACTTCTCCAGCATTATAAGGGAAGAAATACTAGACCTCGAACTCTGGAAATAAGATATACTGTGCACTACAACATCTGCTAAAATCAAAGGCAATATCTCGTAACACCAAGATCACAATATACAAAACACTGATTAGACCAGTTGTGCTGTATGGCTCTGAAACCTGGAGTACAACTAAAGGAGACGAAGCCTTGTTACAAACCTTTGAGAACAAAGTCTTAAGACGCATCTTTGGGCCCTTTAGGGATACACAAAGTGGAGAGTGGAAAAGAAGAAGCAACAAAGACATTTATGATATG
The DNA here is from genome assembly GCA_014155875.1 of Cepaea nemoralis. NCBI lineage: Eukaryota > Metazoa > Mollusca > Gastropoda > Stylommatophora > Helicidae > Cepaea > Cepaea nemoralis. The sequence continues at coordinate 46,644 of JACEFZ010003898.1, forward strand.
TTTTAAGTCCCCGCTAATCACTGGTATCATGAAGGCTAATAGACTGCAATGGCTGGGGCATACAGAAAGAATGGAAGATAATAGGGAAACAAAACTCGCTTACACTCAGGAAATAAATGACCGTAGACCCCGAGGTAGACCAAGCAGACGGTGGAGAGATAATGTACATGCAGACCTACAGGCACTTGGAATCAGCGACTGGCAAGAGAAGGTCAACCAGAGAGACGAATGGAGACGGATTGTATCTGCTGCAAAGAACCTCAATGGCTCGGAATGCTAAAGAAGAAGAAGATTCTATGAATTGCTCACCCTCTCCGCCCCAGTCAATTTCACATAGGTTGGAATCCTTCTCTGGGCTTTCGTCAGATGTCTGGCGGGATACTGGTTTCTTGAGTTGATTGAACGTCGTGGTTGGACTGCTGGCTTTAATTTGCTGTTTCCGATTGGTCTTTGGTGTGGTTTCGGCTTGTGGCTTCTCTGCGGCCTTACGCGTGGCTTCTTCTGGTTTGTTCTGGGTTATTTCACTTTCGGTTTTTAGCAGTTTCTTTCGGTCCGGATTGTTTGTAAGATGTCTTCATTTTCCTATTTAATCTGTGCCATGCGTTCCACCCCTTGTTTGATGATGTGATAGATTTCCTTCATATCATCCAGTAGTTTTTCATTGTCGCTGGTTAGTGTCGGTGTCAGGAGTGCCTTGACTTGCTTCTTCTGTTTGTGATGCCCGTGGTTGTCTCGCACCTCCGCACTGCTTCCTTGTTTTAGTGGACTTTGGTTTTTGGTTTTTAATGGGGCGATCATTTAAAGGGAAAAAGGGTTTTTCCCCGTTTTGGGGTTCCTTTAGAGTAAAACC
>JACEFZ010003899.1:0-22500 GCA_014155875.1 Cepaea nemoralis
GGACCTTTTGCATTATCTGCCACCAATACTGTGTCATCTGCACAGCGTATATTGTTATAACCTCCTATTAGTATTCCTGGCTTCTCTTTGATCTCTCTCATTATTACTTCGCTATAAAGGGAGAAGAGATCCGGTGATAAGACACATCCCTGTCGTACTCCTTGCTTTATTTGTTCATAATTGCCCTCTTTAATGGCTGCTACTTGTATCCAGTAAATAGTCGTTATTATTCCTAGATCTTTCCCAGCAATGTTAATATCTGTCAACATGTTAATCAGTTCATCATGTTTTACTTTATCAAATGCCTTAATATAATCTATGGAACACAAATTTGTCTTTATGTGTGTCTCTTGATCTTTCTCTTAGTGTCCGTATGTGTATATTGCATTGCTTGTGCCCTTTCCTTCCACAAATCCATACTGCCCTTCACAAATTTTCATTTGTATTTTCTTTCTTGTTCTTCTCATTATAATTCCGAGTAGAATCTTTGTGACATGGCTTATTAGTTAACTATACGAAAATCTTCGCATTCAATGGCTCCTGGTCTCTTTGGTATAGCTATAAATACCGATTTCAGCATATCACTCGGTATCATCTACTGCTGTAAATGTCATTTAATATTTTGGTTAATATATCAATTCCAAACTCTCCCTATACATCTAATTCTTATATTATGATTCCATCTAGCCCGGGTGTTTCTCCTTTCTTTATATGCTTGACAGCGTCTGCGACTTGTTCTTTTTGAATAGGTGAGCCTTCTAAGTTACTTTCTTCTGTTAATTCTTTCCTTTTCCCTTTATGACATTGGCACCTTTCCATCTTGACAGACGATAGTTTGGTACATTGTGCTTCAAAAAGGCTTAATAACTGTCATATGGCAATAACTACGATCCATGGCGGTGGCGAGTGTGGCTGGTAAGGCCAATTCTTGCTGCAAATGTTTGCCTACAGTAGGTGCATGTGAAAACATGGTCATTTCCACCATTTTGCACCATCTTACGTCTCTCACGCTCTGTGTGTGCTTTATCTGCAATCATTTTCTCCTTTGTCTTTATTCCATTTCTGATAGTTGCCCTCCATGCAACACGTTCAGCGGCGACGTGCTCCCATTGTGCATTATCAATGCCTGTATCAATCATGTCCCGCTTACACACATCTTTGTATCGTAGTAGAGGCCGACCCTGAGATCTCCTACCCGTCTGTAATTCACCAAAAAAGATGTCCTTTGGTATTCTACCATCATCCATCCTCCTAACGTGTCCTATCCATCTAAGTCTACGAAGACTGAGCATGGAATACACCGTCACACAACCTGATCTTTCCAATACTTCAGTATTTGTGATTTTGTCTTGCCACTTAATACCAAGTATTCTTCGCAGACACCGCATATGAAAGCTGTTTAAACGTTTCTCTTGGCGTGAGTAAGTTGTCCAGGTTTCACTGCCATAAAGAAGAGTACTAAGGACACAGGCTTGGTAGACGAGGACTTTTGTTTTGGCAGTAAGCTTCCTGTTCTCCCAGACTCTTTTTGCTAACATGTTCATTGTTGTTGCTGCCTTGCCAATCCTGATGTTGATTTCCTGATCGAGGGATAATTTGCTATTTACCTCTGATCCAAGATATGTAAAATGGTCTTCTATCTCCAGTTCGGCGTCGTCAATAAAGATTGGTGGTATACCATGTGCACCTTGTGACATAATCTGTGTCTTCTTTTTGTTAATTGTTAAACCAAATTCAGAACAAGCATTGGAGAATGCAGATAGTAGATGTTGTAATTCTTCCTCAGAGTGGGTCGTAATCGCAGCATCATCCGCAAAAAGCAACTCTCTGATTAGTACCCTGCTAATTTTGGTCTTGGCCTTCAATCTCTGAGCATTATAGAGGCCATTATCTGAGCGTGAGTGAATGTATATACCGTCATCCTGATCACGAAAGGCATATTTCAGTAGAAGTGAAAAGTATATCCCAAAGAGGGTGGGGCTAGTACACAACTCTCCATTATATAATTCTGTTATATACTCATCTCATCTCATCATGTTCCTCTTGTACCTTGCGGTGTCGAGGTGAAGTATAAACTTCGTGAGAGTGCCCGGTTATGGGCTTCGTATATCGACATTCCCATGGATTCTGTTATTCCCTCAGTCCAACGTTTACGTGGTCGGCCTCTTCCTCTGTTTCCATCTGGTCTGTACATCATTGCTTGTTGTGGCATGCTGTTGACTGGTAGCCTACTTGCATGGCCAAACCATTTGACTTGCTGCTTTCTAATAAAATCTAGAGCAGCTTTAACCCCTACTTTAGTCCTGATTTCTTCATTTCTGATCTTATCTCTTCTTGATACGTTGAGTATTCTTCTCAGAAACCTCATTACTGTTGTTGTGATTTTTCTTTTCTCTTTTTCTGTCATTGTCCAGGTTTGGCATTGGTAGCAGAGAGTTGGTAGGAAGATTGTGTTGTAAAGTGCTTTCTTAGTAGTTATTGATACATGTTTGTTCTTTAGTATTGGTGCCATTTGTCCAATGAGTTGATTTGCCTTATTGCACCTATTTTCGATCTCGTCTTCTGATCTGCCATTTGATGATATTATACTTCCTAGGTACTTGAAGCTCTTTACTTGTTTCAAGGGATGTTCGTTTAGGTGAATTGTTGCTGTTTGTTCTTCTTTAGTTATAGTCATTACCTCTGTTTTGCTTGTGCTAATTTTCATGTTATGTTCCCTACACATTTCGTTTAGACTATTCATGTGGTCTTGTAATTCAGCTTCTGATTTTGCTATTAGTGCTTGGTCGTCCGCAAACAGGAGTTCTCTAATGGTTAGATTTGCAGATGGTTCTTCTTCTGTGTTCTCGTCATGCGGTATTCTTGCTGTCTCTGCTTGGCTGGTTTCTTTACATATGTTGTCTATATATGTTATGAACAAGAGAGGGGACAGGACACAACCTTGTCGTACTCCAGATCTTATGGTGAAGGGTTCTGAGTGTTCTCCAGTTGCTCTCACTATGCATTCACTGTTGTTGTATAAACTTCTGCATAGGTTTGTTAGATGTGTACTCACTCCATATTGTTTAAGGATTTCCCACAGCTTGTTTCTATCTACCCTATCAAATGCCTTTTCTTGGTCGACAAAGGCTAAGTAGAGTGTTTCATTGAATTCAATTGATTTTTCTATAAGTTGTCTAAGAGCAAAAATGGCGTCTGTGCATCCTTTGTTTTTCCTAAATCCAAGCTGCGTTTCGCTTAGCTGGGGTTCTAAAGTAGTTCGTAATCTTTTTTCAAGAATTTTGCAAAATATTTTCCCAGTATGACTCAACAGTGAAATGCCTCTGTATTGTGTGCAATCTCTTTTGCTGCCTTTGTTTTTCCAAATTGGGATAATTATGGCATTTCCCCAGTCTCGTGGTGTCTGTTGTTCTACCCAAACATGGTTGAATAGTCTATGTAGCCAAGCTGTTCCTACTTCCCTTGCTGCTTTAATTAGTTCATTTGGTATTTCATCCTGTCCTGGTGATTTGTTTAATGGGGCTAATCTGATGGCTTCTATAATTTCTTCTTTTAGTATGTCTGGTTCTAGTTCCTCGGTGACATCTGTGTAGGTCTCTTGAATTCCTGTGACATCTGATGGGATGTTGAGAAGTTGTTCGAAATACTGCTTCCATCTTATTAGGATCTGTTTTTGTTCACTTATTGGTTCTCCATTTTCGCTGTTAATTATTTCAGTTGGGTCAAAGGGTTCTCCTCTGGTTCGCATTGCACTTATCTTTTTGTAGAAGTTTCTGGTTGCCTCCTTGTAGTTTTTATTTAGGGTTTCTCCATACTCTTCCCAGTCTTTTTGTTTTTCCCTCTTTACTATTCTACTCACATGTCTTCTCGCTATTCTGTATTCTCTGTAATCACATTCCTGTTTGCTCTTCAACCACTTTTTATATTTTTCCTTTTTTTCTTTTACCGCTTTCTTTACTTCTGCGTTCCACCAACTTGTTATTTTCTTTATCCGTGTTTTGCGTTTTTTCGTGGTTCCGCATGTTATTTTTGCAGTATTTAAAATGCTTGATTTGAATATCTCCCATTCTTCTTCCACTGTTTTTCTTTCCGTAGGTAATTTTACAAAGAGTTCAGTTAGTTCTTTCTCATAATTTTCCCTTACTGCCTCGTCTTTAAGGTTTTTTAAGTTTACTGATTCGCATGGCATGTATTTTCCTGCTCTTTGTCTTCTTCTTCTAATGGTTCTTATTGTGGCAACGACTGCTTTATGATCTGTGTTTATACTGAAATTGGGCACTGCTCTTGCATCTAATATATTTCTCTTTCTGTTATTTCTTGTTAATATAAAATCAATTTGGCTTTTAGTATCTAGATTGTTCCATTTATACCAGGTGTATACTTGCGAATCTTTATGTTTATAGAATGTGTTTGTTATATAGAGGTCGTGTTGACTGCAAAGCTCTATCAGTCTACTTCCGTTATCATTCCTTTCATTTTGCTGATCTCCAAATGCTCCCAGGTGTTTTTCTATGCCCACTCTGTTATGTCCTAGTCTTGCATTGAAGTCTCCTGTAGTGAAATACTGAAGAGTTAATGATTCCCAGATGGACGACTGTATACACCGACTAACTAGGTAGGAGAAGGGTTAACAAAGGAGTGACCAGGCGCATGTGTTTCTAGGTCAAGACCCAGAAGGAGGCTAACTGCACAGGTAAACGGTCGAATGGAAAAATTGGTTTGCGACTAAAGCAGAGAGATTATTGGACAGCATATTGCAGTATGGATGTGAAACGGTTCAGAACTGGAATTTTCCACTAACAATGATAATGCAGTCTGGATGTGAGGTGTCCAGCAATGTCAAGGACTATGCGGCAAAAATGACCGATATAAAGAGGGTCAATTCTTTGTGTAAGTTTAGTGTGTGTTCCAAACTGACCTGAAGGAGATATGTTCTTGAGTGGGAATAGAAATACACGTCCCTAATGATGGAAAGAGGGGATAATAGTGTGTTATTCGCTAAGTGTTTTTTCGATTCCAGGAACATAGATGCCTAAATAAGGTATAAAGATATTAGATATAGTTTAGCATAGGAATATAGATGTGAATGAATAGCATTTACCATTGCTTTCTATTAGTAGATAGTTTAGACTTTGGTGAATTCATATGTCTTATGCGGGTGTTCACTTCGGAAGCCTTGTCATTATGGCTGGAGAAGGACACTTGCATAAGTAGTAGAAAGGGGCGGACGCTTATCACTGGATTTGTTATACTTTTCCAGGTTCCACTCTCCTAGTGAAATCAGAGAAGAGATGAAGAGGAATACCCTTGAACAAATAAAGTACTTACATGGAACCAAACAGAATATGAACATATTTACGATGAAGAAAGAAATAAGTTAAATAAAATACAGAACACTGTATGCTCAACCGAATATACCACTAAGGCCCTGAAAGGGAAGAGAGGTTAACCTGTGGCAAGCAGGGATACTTAAAACTACAGACAGCTTATATGTATAATGAAGAAAGAATAGACAAGTAAGAACAGTGCTATTACTAAAAGACTAATAGAAGAACTGTGACGATGTGGTGGTTTTTCGATGATGGATACTTACAGTCATGAAACAGATTCAGGTGCATTCATAAACTTACGGGACTTTTATTACGGTACCTTGACTCAGTGGTGAACGGTTTTTGTTTTTGCATTCAATCACGGATTTACCATCAGATTCAAGCATACGGATCATCCCGGGTGAGCTCTGTCCTGTTTGATGTGCTGTCCTGTGATCTTGAAGAATGAATGGCGAAAAGTAACAAAGCTGATAGACATTCAGAGTTCATTCTGGCACCAACAATAGAATACACTATCAACTACATAGACAATCTCCATACCTACACCAGACATAGTTTTTTTTAATTAATAAATCTTTTATCTTATCGTTGAAAGGAACTGTTGTCGGAGTATGTGTTGAGGGAATAATAGAGAGAGTGAAAGAAATAGATATATGGAATGAAAGACAGAAGAGAGGAGTGTAGACCAAAGTCAGTCAATAATCCCAACAGATAATAAGTTTAAAGATGTGCTTGTTGAGTCCAGTCTTCTCTCGGGATTTTAACAGGACATAATTGGTGGAGCGAGCGGGATACGTACATACATTATACCCATATGACCTGCATATTGGCACAGGCATAGCGGAGTACCTACATGTTGGGACATACTGATTGGAATAAATAGAAGTATATATTGATGACTTTTAATGGAAGGACGTCCATTGGATATATGGTGCCATTACATTTATGGTAGAAACATTTCATTAATGCTGGTGACTTTGCAGTGAGAAAGTTCCAGACAGAGTGAATGTGGATAGGTGGTAAGACACATTACATACCTAGTCACACGGTCACATGTCTACATAAGTCTTTATCCTATATCTCCTCTTGTGGATGAGAGAGTGGTTGTGATGTACTGTGTGGTGTTGGAGATTTATAATAATTAATAGATATGGATAAATGTTATAGGTTCTAGGTAGATTATCGGTTTATAGTGAGTATTCTTTACTGCCTTGAGGTGTCTTTACTCAACGTGCTGACTTATCTGCTGTAACTATGGCAACTCCTAAAGTAACTACAGCCGAACTGAGGGCCTACGGGGAGGCAATTGGTTTAGCTGGTTCCGAGCTAACTGATTACATACAAGAACGAGAGAGAGAAATTCGTCAAGCGGAACGAGAAGATCGGAAGACTGAGTTGGAATTGAAACGCATGGAAATGGAACAAATCAACAAGCGGTTAGATGCTGAAGCGGAACAGACCAAAAAGAGGTTGGATGCAGAAGAAGCCACAAAGATCAGAGAACATGAATACCGCATGAAAGAGCTAGAACTCAAGACACAAACTAAGGGAGAAATAGATGGAGTGGAAGGAAATTCTTCTTCACCGGGTGCAACCCATATGAGTGGACATGGTTACCATGCCATGAAGTTTCCCTTAGCTGTCTACGATCAGTCTAAGGAACGCTTTGACCAGTACGCATCTCGTTTCGAAGCAATGTCAGTCGCTATGGGGCTGGATCGGAGCAGATGGGCTCTTAAACTATCCCAGGGGTTAATAGGTTCGGGATTTGAAGTGTACACACGCTTACCACCAGGACAGGAAAATAATTACGAGGAATTAAAAGCAGCTTTGATGAAACATTTTGACATAACCGCACAAACGTATAGGAAGAAGTTTAGATCGTCTAGACGAGAGCCGGGAGAACTATTCGCCGCCTACAGTCTGAGGCTGAAATCCTATCTCCAGAAATGGATGGACTTGGCAGAATTCACGAGGGATTATGAGAGTCTCGAAGAGATGATGGTGGTAGACCAAATGCGAAAGCAAATGTCGAAACCTCTCAGAACCTTCTTGGGAGAACAAGGGGCGGAACGGATTGATGTTGTGACTAAGCTGGCAGAACGATTCGTGGAAGTACATGGTGAAACTGAGGAACTAAGTACACAAACCAAAGGTCAGGAGAAACCAGAGAAAAAGAAACCTAAAAACTGGGAAGGAGAAAAAGGGGAACCTTATATAAAGCACACAGAGGAGAGTTCAGAGAAGGTGAAGGTAGGAAACCAGAGCACCTCGAATTCTCAAGCAAAACGACAGTGGTCTGAAAAGTGGTGTTCATTTTGCAAGGCGGCCTCCCACAACACCAAAGACTGCAGATCGAAACCTAAAAGTTCTTACTTCGCAGCATGCAAAGTGATTCCTACATCGGTGATCACAGACAAGGCTGAGGTCGCCGAAGGAGAAAGGAACAAAAAGGACACAGGGAAACCTAGGAAGGGAACAGAGTGCACTCACTGCCAGTCGACAACACATAATACGGTGGACTGCAGATGCAAGGCCAAACACGCCAATTGCATAACCAACCTCGAGGAATTAAAAGAGGAAGGCAAGGAAACGGTCAAGGAGATGAAAGACACTCAGGACCAAGAGAGACCACCTGTGGTTGAACTTATTGAAGTCAATGGCCAGCAGGTTGTTTGTCTCTACGATACCGGGTTGGATGGGGAAGCGGTGGTGGACGCCAGCTTGGTAAGCCCAGACCAATTTACAGGGGAGACTATAGAAATACAGCCGGCAATGAGGAGTGCTGTTTCCATGACGCTGCCAATCGCCAAGGTGGAGATTAAATCCAGGTACGTCACGGGCATTATCCCAGCTGCTGTATTATCTGACTCCTTATTTCCAATGATCATTGGCACGAAATATGTCTTTTTGGGGATGCCCAAACAGCAAGCCCACCAGGGAACAGTAGTCAGTGGATCTCAAGGGAAGGAAAAAGAGGCAGAGACACTATGCGACAACTCAGAGATAGGAGAATTGCATACTGCCCAGAGGAAGGATACTACGTTGCATCCTTGCTACAGGAAGCTGCAAAGAAGTGCTGAGCCACCAGAACGGGGACAGTACTTTCTGAAGAATCAACTACTCTATCGGAGAGCTGGGAGGGGAGATAACCTGCATGAGCAGTGGGTGGTTCCAGAGACCCACCGTCCTCACATTCTTCAGAGTGGACACATCATAGGCGAGAATCGACATATGGGTGTCAGAGAGACCTTGCAGCAAATATCCGGCCATTATTGCTGGCCAGGAATGACCGGAGATGTACGCCGGTGGGTGAAGTCTTGTTCGGAGTGCCAGAGAGCACCACCCAACAAGCGAATTAAGAGGAAACTAGCTCTTAAAGTGGAAGACAAAGTGGAAGTGTGGAGTCCAGCAGAGACCAATATACTCCAAGTAGGATGGAAAGGACCTTATCCTGTGGAAAAGGTTGTGTCCAAGAACATCTACAAAATACGGATCGGGGAAGAGAAGAAAAATCTCCCTAGACATCTCATTAGGAAATATGAAGAGAGATCCGGGAGCAAAACTTCGCACTTTATGGTGATGGCAGCCATTGGGACAAAGGTTACCAGTCCAGACGAAGACCAGAGATCGCCAGTACAACATAGGAGGGCTTATGGGACAGTACATGATAGGTCAGATTTACCCAACGACAGGAGGAGGGAAATCACAAGTCAGGGAAAGGACAAGAGTGAAAGTTTCACCGGTAACCAAGTTCAGAAGGGGTGGGTAACGTCGGGAAAAGCGAGAATTACCCAGGACTCCAACCAAAGATTGGCTGACCAGATACAATATCGCCCAAGAGAATGTAGGAGCAGATTTCTTATCCAGACATCCAGCTCCGGAGGAAGAAGATTAGGATTGTGGATCATGGGAATCAAACCTACAGTGAGAAAGATTCGACGCGGTCTAATCTCTTAAGAGGGGGCCTCTGTAGTGAAATACTGAAGAGTTAATGATTCCCAGATGGACGACTGTATACACCGACTAACTAGGTAGGAGAAGGGTTAACAAAGGAGTGACCAGGCGCATGTGTTTCTAGGTCAAGACCCAGAAGGAGGCTAACTGCACAGGTAAACGGTCGAATGGAAAAATTGGTTTGCGACTAAAGCAGAGAGATTATTGGACAGCATATTGCAGTATGGATGTGAAACGGTTCAGAACTGGAATTTTCCACTAACAATGATAATGCAGTCTGGATGTGAGGTGTCCAGCAATGTCAAGGACTATGCGGCAAAAATGACCGATATAAAGAGGGTCAATTCTTTGTGTAAGTTTAGTGTGTGTTCCAAACTGACCTGAAGGAGATATGTTCTTGAGTGGGAATAGAAATACACGTCCCTAATGATGGAAAGAGGGTGTGACGAGTTCACCTTGGGTAGTGAGAGTGAACCACACCCTAGGTGTCTCTGGCACTCCCGTGTATTCTAGCCCCAGGGGTTGAATGAGCAGATACACCTTTTTCCTCTGTGGTTGAGCATGATTACTCAACATGCTGAACTGTTCATATCAAAACAGAGTGTCGTCTATTTATCAGAATAATCACAAACCAACACTTCTCACACGGGCACCTTCAGGGTGGTTGTATGTCTTGAGGCAACCTTCACTCATGGTGAATCAATATTGGGTACCTGATGTGGTTGAGTCTGGCGTGATAAGTAAAGAAATGAACCCTTCGCTCTGTCACACGAAGTGGTTTCCTGCCAACAACATTATAGTTGACTGGTTCCTCAACAGGCAAACTCCTGAAAAGGAAGAGCGACCGGTGAGAGTATACTGGCCCAAACATAAGTCCACATGCATCCTACCAATAACTACTCAACTCTCAGTCATGCTACTTAGTTATGCATATAACCAAAGCATTATCTCTATATGGAGAGTAGTACAGCATGGGTTCACAAATGTCAGCTGGCCTCACAGAACAGCCCGTCAAACAGAGCAAGAAATCAGAATGACGAGTCTGATCTTTGGTCTCACCTCTCCCTAATCATCTACCAGTCGTCGCTAACGTCAGTAGTGATACTAGGCTGTTATTATAGTTCTAAGTTAATCGAACTAAACATAGGTAAAGAGTCCCTAGACTCGGTCCTAACATCATCAATGTACATTAAGAAACATAAGCTGGATCAATATCCCATCCCTCGGGATATAGGAATAGGACATGATCACATCCACTATGTACACAAGCCTGTTTGCTGGTGGGACCACCTGCCCCTGCCCTAGCAAACTCTTCTTATCAGACTCTGCCTTAGAGTCAAGAAGCCTTCTTGAGAATACATGTTCCCCACATGTTCCAAGGGAAATCCTCCAGTTCTGTCCTCCCCAAGTGGGTTAGCCTTGGCATGGATGGAACTTCATCGTTGGCTTGGCCTACCAACACATACTTTCATAACTTGCGTTTACCTCCCCCATATTCTATATTTCCCCAGTCTCATGCAGCCTCCTAGCATCCTTCCATACTTCCAGCACCTGAGCATTCACTCGCACTAGCGCCAGTACGAAAGAGACAGGATAGCTGAGACAAGATTTCAGAACGCACATTTATATCGCGACGGCACGCAGTGTTATCTCGCGACGACCTATTCGGCGTTCGGACTTACTCCAGGAAGTATCACATGCCATGATCTAATATATATGCACACAATGTCCCATCATATATATATATATATAAATATAGCACCAAAGCAACTTACCTTGACACAGAAATCCGCTGTTCCACACAATGAATTCACTATTAAGTTATTACACCATAGTTACATCATTCCTGGTGGCACAGAACTAAGTTCTTCCTTTACTTAGTAACTAAGCACAATTTTGTCTGAAACTCCACCTACCAACTTACCTGGTTTTCTAACCGTACTTCGGGCATCAGCAACTGCCTGAACTAATCTAGGTTTCCATCCGGCACAAGTAACTAGGTTTTATTCTAACACAGCAACCTAATAGATGTACCGATTGTCAAAATATGGTACACACTTTTGGAACCCAAATCGCCTACATCACAATACGGCGTTTCTAACAGCTGTTTCGCGAGCACACGGTAAACAAACACGATTCGCCATCAACTGCGTTATCGATCGGTTTGTTAATTAGTATGCAAGGACATCCGCATAGGTAATGAGGTTAGAACAATGGCGTGTGGAACACACGTACAAAGTTAAATGATTTAAACAAGTATCTACCTGTATGGACAACCAGACCTCCAGACAGCTCCGAACTGTTCAAGGGTTTCTCATCTTCCTTGATCTAACAGTCAGCCGCATAATGGTTGAGGGGAGACGCACACAAAACGGCTCACATTCGGCCTGCGTCTATTCTGTGGCAACGACAGTAAGTGAATGACTGATTTAGCCACATTCCCGCTTCGTGCCAACTCAATGCGCACTAGAAGCGAGTGCTTCTCGAGAAAAGATACTTTCTCGGGAAAACCGTCATTCCCTGCCTAGAGTTTCTAGATCTCTGCACGAGAATTTAGAGCGATACCCAGCATCACGGGTTACTCGAATTTCGGTGTTTCGAGAATATTCTAGATCGTAAGTCCTTCATCGGCTTCCCTCAGTCTATTCTTAGCTGGGAAAGTCCCCGATGACGCGCCAAAATAGTGCGGAATCTTGACGACCCAAGACAGATAATCGCGTTTTGTCACATAGGCCCCCACTTTAAGAGGATCGACCCCGTCGTTCCACTTCTACGCAGAAGCTGTCTATGTCGTTCGTTCTTTCTTCTTAGAGACCGGATGGCGGGTGAGGAAGTCTAACCCGTCAATATTGTATAGAATACTTTTACCACATTAGGTGGGGTGACAAGCTATTCAGTATCACGGGTGATCAACGCCTACTCCGCTACTGCGATCGGGCATCTCGCAGTGTCTTGCGGAACAGAGCTCCCGTCTCGATCTGATTTAACGATCGTTCCTGCCAGAGTTTACTGGACTTCTGCAACTCCAGCTTCCCCTTTCGAGGACCCAGCTGGATTGCAGTCGGTCGGATTGAGGGACCAAGGGTCTGTGTCTGTTCTGACACAACCCACCTCTTCCGACCACGGTTCTCAGTGTAGTTAGCACTGCGGGTGTTCCTTTGGCCGGTCATGTTCCCCCGAGCACCGGGCTGAACCGAAGAAGGTACCTGCACATACATATAGGACTGCCTATGGTGTGACAGGCTTTCCGCTACCTGACCTGAACCCCGAACCGTTCTTTCAGCGAATCTCTGCGCCCTTGGGCTGGTAGACTTATCATCGGGCTTCCCCTCATAGCGCATGAGGAGACTGGAATGGAAAGTAGAAGACTTTCCCAGGATCACCACTCCATAGTGCTTGTGGAGCCCCACTTTATCCACTAGGAATGGGCCCTGCCACCCGATTTCGAATTCGTTCCCCTCGATTGGGAGGAGTACTAGAACTCGGTCTCCAACCTCTAAGGATATCTTCGTCTTCGTCCGTTTCTCAAGTGTGCATTTACGGCACTCAGGACAAGACCTAATATACCTGCGCACGTCGCCTGTCATTCCCGGCCACCAATAGTACCGGGATAGACATTTACTGGTTGTCCCTACAGTCAGATGTCCGGTTGGGGACCTGACATGTACCGTTCGCAGCAGATTAGCTCTGAAGCTCTCAGGAACCAACTTACGATCCCTCTGCCTTCTCTCTGATCCGGTCTGAATTAACGGTGACCGGGTTTCAGATTCGAACTTACCCTGAATTAACGGGTTTTTATTGTTGGGCAACCGTTCTGAACAAGGACACTCCGTCGCATCCTTGCTCCGAGCATTACTCATTCCATCCGGGTGAGTATTTCGGAGACTTACCTTTTCGAGATCCTCTTCCTCTGTACCTCTGACCTGCCTAGACTTATGGATGCTAGGGTGTTCTGGTTCCCCCAGAAACACGTACTTCCGGCCAAGAATTATGGGATAGAGAGGATCCGGTACGACTGCCGCCTGAATGCGTCCAGTAACGTACTTGCTCCGAATCTCCACATTGGCAATCGGGCAACGTAGCGCTACAGCACTCCTACTGGCTGGCTGTATCTCCGTCATCTCCCCGGTGAGTTGCTCTGGGCCTGTCAGGTGGGATGCAATTACAGATGAAAATTGCAATCCTGTGTCGTAGAGGCACAACACCTGTTGCCCATTCACTTCTACTTCCTCAACCACTGGAGGTCGCTCTGGTTCTCCATTCCCATCAACCGTCTTCACTTTCCTGCAAGGTCTATCCCCAACCTCTGCAAGACAAGCAAAGTGAAAGTCCTTGGGCTTACTCCTACACTCACTCGTATTGTGAGTGCTGGACTTGCAGAATTTGCACCATCGTTCACTCCACTTCCTCTTTGGAGAACTAGGTGGGTTATTCTTACCTTGGTTGACGTTAGAGATCTTCTCTAAAGAGTCTACCTGTTTCTTTGGTTCATCAGAACCTTTGGTCTTCTTCTTTGACTTACCTTGATCCTTATCTTTCGATCTCGGATCTGTTGGACTGGTATCCCCAGTCTCGCCATAGACTTCAACGTATCTTTCGGCTAACTTGGTGACTATATCCAATCTCTCAGCCCCATTCTCACCTAAGAAGTTTCGCAAGGGTTTAGACATTTGCATTCGCATCTGATCTACAACCATCAACTCACGCAAACTTTCATACTCCTCTTTAAATCCGGCCAAGGCCATCCACTTAAGAAGGTATGAGTTCAATCTCACACTGTATGATGAAAACATTTCACCAGGTTCTCGCTTCGCAGTCCGAAACTTCCTTCGGTATGAGTGCGCTGTGATCTCGAATCTCTTCAAGAGAGCCGCTTTCAGAGCCGGGTAATCATTCTGTAGACCCGGTGGCAAGCGTGCATACACCTCATAACCTTCGGCACGGAGTCCCTGGGAGAGTTTTAAACACCATTTCTGTTTGTCTAGTCCCATTGCAATAGCCATGGCTTCATACTTCTCTAAGTATTGGTCTATCCGCTCCTTCTCGGGTTCGAACGGCTGTAAAGGCCATTTCATAGCCTGGTAGTCACGTCTACTGGTTGACTCTGAGCCAGGAGGTACACCTCCTCCCATAGCTCCATCAGTTACACCTGTAGCAGGCACTTGTGCCTCAAGTAGCTTCATTCGATACTCATGGTCACGTTTTTCTTTCGCGGCTTCCAACTCAAGCCGTTTCATCTCAGTATCAGCCGCTATCCTCTTTTCCTCAAGAGCCACTTTACTGGCTTCCAGTTCTCTTTCTGCTCTCCTCCTCTCTATTTCCTCTTGGCGAAAATTTCTTTCCACCTCTTGCACATAGGATTTCAAAGCATCTCCCTCTAGACCAGACTTACGTCCAGTTTCCTGAACTTTGTCTAAGTCTAACTCTTGGGTAGACATGTTGACTATGATATGTGGGTACTCAAGTATGTGTGGGTGAAGCAATACAATGAATCAATAATCAATAGTACTAACTAATCACCACAACACAAATGTCTGTCAGACAGTTAGGAGATAGGTAGAAGTAGTAGAATCTTATGTAGACTGAAGTAGAGGATAAAGACTAAGTCCCTATCACTATGTGAGAGGTCTACAACACACAGAGATCTTGGAATAATCCCGGACGGGCCCCCACTCTGTATGGAGTGTGACGAGTTCACCTTGGGTAGTGAGAGTGAACCACACCCTAGGTGTCTCTGGCACTCCCGTGTATTCTAGCCCCAGGGGTTGGATGAGCAGATACACCTTTTTCCTCTGTGGTTGAGCATGATTACTCAACATGCTGAACTGTTCATATCAAAACAGAGTGTCGTCTATTTATCAGAATAATCACAAACCAACACTTCTCACACGGGCACCTTCAGGGTGGTTGTATGTCTTGAGGCAACCTTCACTCATGGTGAATCAATATTGGGTACCTGATGTGGTTGAGTCTGGCGTGATAAGTAAAGAAATGAACCCTTCGCTCTGTCACACGAAGTGGTTTCCTGCCAACAACATTATAGTTGACTGGTTCCTCAACAGGCAAACTCCTGAAAAGGAAGAGCGACCGGTGAGAGTATACTGGCCCAAACATAAGTCCACATGCATCCTACCAATAACTACTCAACTCTCAGTCATGCTACTTAGTTATGCATATAACCAAAGCATTATCTCTATATGGAGAGTAGTACAGCATGGGTTTCACAAATGTCAGCTGGCCTCACAGAACAGCCCGTCAAACAGAGCAAGAAATCAGAATGACGAGTCTGATCTTTGGTCTCACCTCTCCCTAATCATCTACCAGTCGTCGCTAACGTCAGTAGTGATACTAGGCTGTTATTATAGTTCTAAGTTAATCGAACTAAACATAGGTAAAGAGTCCCTAGACTCGGTCCTAACATCATCAATGTACATTAAGAAACATAAGCTGGATCAATATCCCATCCCTCGGGATATAGGAATAGGACATGATCACATCCACTATGTACACAAGCCTGTTTGCTGGTGGGACCACCTGCCCCTGCCCTAGCAAACTCTTCTTATCAGACTCTGCCTTAGAGTCAAGAAGCCTTCTTGAGAATACATGTTCCCCACATGTTCCAAGGGAAATCCTCCAGTTCTGTCCTCCCCAAGTGGGTTAGCCTTGGCATGGATGGAACTTCATCGTTGGCTTGGCCTACCAACACATACTTTCATAACTTGCGTTTACCTCCCCCATATTCTATATTTCCCCAGTCTCATGCAGCCTCCTAGCATCCTTCCATACTTCCAGCACCTGAGCATTCACTCGCACTAGCGCCAGTACGAAAGAGACAGGATAGCTGAGACAAGATTTCAGAACGCACATTTATATCGCGACGGCACGCAGTGTTATCTCGCGACGACCTATTCGGCGTTCGGACTTACTCCAGGAAGTATCACATGCCATGATCTAATATATATGCACACAATGTCCCATCATATATATATATATATATATAGCACCAAAGCAACTTACCTTGACACAGAAATCCGCTGTTCCACACAATGAATTCACTATTAAGTTATTACACCATAGTTACATCATTCCTGGTGGCACAGAACTAAGTTCTTCCTTTACTTAGTAACTAAGCACAATTTTGTCTGAAACTCCACCTACCAACTTACCTGGTTTTCTAACCGTACTTCGGGCATCAGCAACTGCCTGAACTAATCTAGGTTTCCATCCGGCACAAGTAACTAGGTTTTATTCTAACACAGCAACCTAATAGATGTACCGATTGTCAAAATATGGTACACACTTTTGGAACCCAAATCGCCTACATCACAATACGGCGTTTCTAACAGCTGTTTCGCGAGCACACGGTAAACAAACACGATTCGCCATCAACTGCGTTATCGATCGGTTTGTTAATTAGTATGCAAGGACATCCGCATAGGTAATGAGGTTAGAACAATGGCGTGTGGAACACACGTACAAAGTTAAATGATTTAAACAATTATCTACCTGTATGGACAACCAGACCTCCAGACAGCTCCGAACTGTTCAAGGGTTTCTCATCTTCCTTGATCTAACAGTCAGCCGCATAATGGTTGAGGGGAGACGCACACAAAACGGCTCACATTCGGCCTGCGTCTATTCTGTGGCAACGACAGTAAGTGAATGACTGATTTAGCCACATTCCCGCTTCGTGCCAACTCAATGCGCACTAGAAGCGAGTGCTTCTCGAGAAAAGATACTTTCTCGGGAAAACCGTCATTCCCTGCCTAGAGTTTCTAGATCTCTGCACGAGAATTTAGAGCGATACCCAGCATCACGGGTTACTCGAATTTCGGTGTTTCGAGAATATTCTAGATCGTAAGTCCTTCATCGGCTTCCCTCAGTCTATTCTTAGCTGGGAAAGTCCCCGATGACGCGCCAAAATAGTGCGGAATCTTGACGACCCAAGACAGATAATCGCGTTTTGTCACAGAGGGGATAATAGTGTGTTATTCGCTAAGTGTTTTTTCGATTCCAGGAACATAGATGCCTAAATAAGGTATAAAGATATTAGATATAGTTTAGCATAGGAATATAGATGTGAATGAATAGCATTTACCATTGCTTTCTATTAGTAGATAGTTTAGACTTTGGTGAATTCATATGTCTTATGCGGGTGTTCACTTCGGAAGCCTTGTCATTATGGCTGGAGAAGGACACTTGCATAAGTAGTAGAAAGGGGCGGACGCTTATCACTGGATTTGTTATACTTTTCCAGGTTCCACTCTCCTAGTGAAATCAGAGAAGAGATGAAGAGGAATACCCTTGAACAAATAAAGTACTTACATGGAACCAAACAGAATATGAACATATTTACGATGAAGAAAGAAATAAGTTAAATAAAATACAGAACACTGTATGCTCAACCGAATATACCACTAAGGCCCTGAAAGGGAAGAGAGGTTAACCTGTGGCAAGCAGGGATACTTAAAACTACAGACAGCTTATATGTATAATGAAGAAAGAATAGACAAGTAAGAACAGTGCTATTACTAAAAGACTAATAGAAGAACTGTGACGATGTGGTGGTTTTTCGATGATGGATACTTACAGTCATGAAACAGATTCAGGTGCATTCATAAACTTACGGGACTTTTATTACGGTACCTTGACTCAGTGGTGAACGGTTTTTGTTTTTGCATTCAATCACGGATTTACCATCAGATTCAAGCATACGGATCATCCCGGGTGAGCTCTGTCCTGTTTGATGTGCTGTCCTGTGATCTTGAAGAATGAATGGCGAAAAGTAACAAAGCTGATAGACATTCAGAGTTCATTCTGGCACCAACAATAGAATACACTATCAACTACATAGACAATCTCCATACCTACACCAGACATAGTTTTTTTTTATTAATAAATCTTTTATCTTATCGTTGAAAGGAACTGTTGTCGGAGTATGTGTTGAGGGAATAATAGAGAGAGTGAAAGAAATAGATATATGGAATGAAAGACAGAAGAGAGGAGTGTAGACCAAAGTCAGTCAATAATCCCAACAGATAATAAGTTTAAAGATGTGCTTGTTGAGTCCAGTCTTCCCTCGGGATTTTAACAGGACATCTCCCATAACTATGATGTTGTCCTGCTTATCTATTTTGTTTAGCACATCATGTATGTCTTCGTAGAAGTCCTCGCATTCTTGCTCATTATTGTTTGCATTACATGGTGCGTATATCTGTATATATGTTGTGATTGTTTGTTCTTTTATTCTCACTGTTATGATTCTTTCTGATATATATTTTATTTCTAGTATTCCTCTTGCTAGCCGTGGTTCAATGACTATTCCCACACCGTGTCTTGCCCTTTCTTGCTGTTCTACTCCAGAGTAAACAAACGTGTAACTGCGGTGGAGCTCCTTGCATCCTTTCCCTTTTGTTCTGGTGTCCGCTATTCCCATCAGACCAATATTCCTCTTCTCCATTGTTTCTATAAGCTCTTCTTCTTTACTATTGAAACCACAGACGTTCATTGTGCCTATTTTTTGAATCGCTGATCTATCTCGTAGTCCATTAACATTGCCGGGTCGATAGCCGTTTGGGTCAGTCCGTTTATACTTCTTGGTTTTTCTACGAGCAGTATGAAGATCCCCTGCCGGCTTGCTAGGCCAGTCGCAGGTTTAGGACACTAATCTGACCACAGGGAGTCCATCCCCTATGGCGAGCCATAGCCCCGTTAGCCCATGACCTCGCGGTCATGGTTGCCCGGTCTGCACCACTTGGAGGTGGGGGTTGACTTGTGTAGTCTGCGGGTCATCGGCAGGCTACTAATTTTCGCTCTTCACCCCTCCTGGGAGAGGCTAGCCGATCCTAACCCTGCTGGCTGCAGGGCCAGGCGCATTCCACACCTTACAGACCCATATACTCATTCTACCTCTTAATTATAGCACCTTCCTACGGGAATATCTTTCCTGATTTTGATTTTAAACATCCTGTATTTAATCTTACTTTTTTTCTCGTGAGCTCACTGTGCGTAGTTTGTGTATCTTTAATACAATTTAATTCAATTTGTTTGCACTGCTCGTTTAACCAACTTTCCTTTGCCTTCGCGCTCTTATTTTTTTTATTATTTATCTTGCATAACAAAATAAAAGACAAGACGGAATGGCTCAGAGTTCACGACTTCCTACTCCAACATATATCTGTTGCTTGATATATCAATGAAGTTGGTATTGCATCATCATCATCATCATCACGTGCCCCGCTTTCATAGGCGTTCATGTTCTCCACAGATCTGGGTCTTTGATGTTCTGGATAAACTCTGTTGGAGATACTCCTCCATGCCACCATCTCAGTCCATCCAACATCATTTCTCTTGGTCTGCCTCTGCCTCTAAAAACCATTGGGCATATAGTCAGCCAATATAAGTAAAGAACCAATTTTCATTTCACTAAGACCGAGATCTGTGGGAGTCATGAACGCCTATGCCAGTTGGCAGGGCACTTGATGATGATGAGACATGTCATGTTCAATCTATCAATCAATTATGTGCCATGCCGGAAAGCGTGGGAGGTCATGACTCGCCATTTCACTCGATCACCAGAGTCGTAGATCAGCTCAGTGTTCCTGTCTCGTCCATGCCACGTGGCCAAGCCATCCAGGTATTTTCCTCTCGGTCTTCCTCTTGGTCTGTTCCCTTCGATCTTGCCAGTTGTCACTAAGTTCTCCAATCCATTTCTTCTCATAACATGTCCAAAAAGATAATGACTGTCTACGTCTAATGTCTCTAATCAATTTACGATTGTCATTTGTCTCATGTGATTCTAGACCTACAGTTTATAAACGCGTTGGACCACGCGGTCAGTATAACCACGGCAGCTTTTATTCCTCAACACACTTTCTGTGACTCAGTTTGTACTGGGTCGTCCCAGTAGCTCAGGTCAGTTTTACAAATCCGCCCCGAACGTGGGTTTGAACCCATGATCACTGGGCCGGCAGACGAGCGGCTAACCAGTATGCAACCGCGGCTGCCTGGTATATGGTGCTATATTTACGATGGTTGGCACTAGATGGGTGATGCGGTCATATCCCACCAGATGTCTTTACTTCTCTGGAGCTTTCTAGTGTCTGTTTTAGGCTGGGTCCACCTGGTAGGCGCAGGTAAACTGGGGGTAAAAGCATAGTTCAACTTTTAAAAAAAAAAACATAGGTCAACTGGAAGAAAATATAAGTCAACTTGGGAAATAAAACATAGGTCGACTGAAAAAAAAAAACATAGGTTAACTGAAAAAAACAAAACACATAGGTCATCTGAAAAAAACAACATATGTAAACGAAGAGAAAAGATAGGTCAAAAGAAAAAAAAAAACTAAAACAGGTCAACTGGGGGAAAAAATCATATGTAAATTGGAAAAAAAAAAATGTCAACTGGAAAACAAAAAACTGGAAAAAAACAACATAGGTCAACTAGAAAAAAAAAAACAAAGGTCAACTAGAAAAAAAACATATGTCAAGTGGAAAAAAAACAGGTAAACTGGAAGAAAAAAAAACAGAACATAGGTCGACTGAAAAAACATAGGTCAGCTGGGAAAACGAAACATGTCAACTGAAGAAGGAAAAAAAAACATAGTTCAACTGAAGAAAAAAAAAACATAGTTCAACTGAAGAAAAAAAAAACAGTTCAACTGAAGAAAAAGAAAAACATAGGTCAACTGAAAAACCATAGGTCAACTGAAAAACAAAAACATATGTCAACTGGAAAAAAAAAACATGTTAATTGAAAAAAAAAAAACACATAGGTAAACAGCATTAACAAAAAACAAAAAACATAGGTCAACTGCGGAAAAAACATTAACAACTGTTTTGTGTTAGACCGGCGCTGTGGAAAAATTACGACATGGTATGGGTGCCGGTCATTTAGAAAGCAATGGCAAACTACTGAACGTACACTTGCCAATGGATCACAACAGCAATAAATGCTGGTGTTATCTGCGACAAGCTGAGAAACATCTGATGGCTATTGAAATGTGGTTTCTGAGGAAAATACAAAGAATACCATAGCCATAAACAATCATAAAACCAATGAGCAAGTCCTATAAGAAACAAATGAAAATAGTACACTGATTCGAGAAATTAGACGTAGATAGTGAACATTATTTGGTCACGCTATGAGAAGAAATAAATTGGAGAACGTTATGCCAACTTGCAAGATCAAGGGGAAGGCAGAGAAGTAAATACCTAGATGGTCTGGCCATGTGGTATGGTCGAGACAAGAACACTGAGCTGATCCACGACTCTGGTTATCAAGTGAGATGGTGATTCATGACCTTCACGCTTATCGGCATGGCACATGATGACTGAATGAAGACACATTTTTGGGTGTCTAATTTGTCATGCATCAAAGTACACTTATTCCTTCAGCGAGGTGCAGTTGTCATTTGGAGGTAACAGGGTCAAATCCCGGTCGGTAACTATAACTTTCAATTTTTAGGTTGTCTAGTGCGTCCTCTCGTCTCTCTTTCCTTCTTCTATGAGCGCCAAACAATACTATGTGTGTTTATTTATTAACTGTCTTAGTGGCCTCAAAGGGTTTCCCCATTGATTTCCTGTGTAAAACGTGTACAATATTTGAACCAACCAATCATTGCCCTTCCTTAAATGTTTGTAAATATACTGGACACAGCATCTACTTCCTCCTTCTCACTTCCATGAGTGCCAAACAATACTATGTGTGTTTATTTATGAACTGTTACACATTCATGGGTATTGATAGACATCCATGAACGTAGAGAGGAGAGAAGTGGAGACTAGAGGACTCACCATACAATCTAAGAAGGGTGGCTATAGTGGTCAGGTCGGAAATCGAACCTGCCGCCTTAAAATGCTAATTGTGCTGGTGTATTGAAGCAGTCTTGTTTCTTCACCTGTTGCAAGCAACACCATAAGACGGGGTGGGAACACAATTACGCCATGCCTTAACACGTGTCCGACTCTGTCCATATATATAAAACTACAAAGGTTGAAAAGAACACAATTACAGCCATTCAAACACTTTCAAAGAATCAGATATAAGCATCTCCAATTACGAAAGAAGAAGAACGAGATATAACATAAGTTCCCCGACTATAACGAAATCGATATAGCCGACGATTGAAACGGGCTATTCTTCTCAAGAATTGGAGAAACCTGTTGTGAATATCTTGTGCTGCAATATAAACTAAATACTGATTGTCTGGAAG
>JACEFZ010003899.1:25000-47579 GCA_014155875.1 Cepaea nemoralis
CGGCCCGCCGTGGGTCATGTTGCAGCCCGCGGAGCTAGGTCAAATGAACATAAATGTTAACTTTATTGTACATATCACCAAAAGAACATTACATCATGAGTCGTTGTGACATATTTCCAATATTTTATGCCTATCAACGACACTTGGATTCCCTATTAAACTGTGTATTCAGAGGTCACAATGTTAATTCCAGGCCAAGCCCAATTTTCTAGCCATAACACTTAAGCCGCCGGGACGTTTGAAGTTGACAGGAGTTGGAAACTGCGTCCATACGACATAGGAAAACGTGTGACCATCTGGCGGGTGACAAGAAGACGGGAGATGGCAACACTACTGCCCCCTTCTCTCTCTCTCTCTCTCTCTCTCTCTCTCTCTCTCTCTCTCTCTCTCTCTCTCTCTCTCTCTCGCTCTCTCTCTCTCTCTCTCTCTCTCTCTCTCTCTCTCTCTCTCTCTCTCTCTCTCTCTCTTTCTCCACTTTCTCCAGCCCGGCTATTTCCGAGACACCATCCTCATCAAGCTGTCATCTTCCGTGCTAAAATTGCGCCTAGGATAGGTACATTAAAAGAAATCGAGTGGGTGGATTGAATTGAGAAGTTTTTAGAGGGTGAAATTGAGAACTGTAAGGAGTCTGGGAAATGCTTTTCTAGCGACCAGCTGTATTTTCCGTATTGCATACAGTGGGGTTCTTTGGACTCCAGGATGGTGGACTGTGCCTTAGCCGAACATGAAGAGTAGTACAAATGCTCTAGTTCTCATTTGGAGTGGCTGATTCATCGGCACAGGATGAAAAGGATTCGCCTGCATATTGCTTGCTGTAAGAGCAGAATTTCCTTAATATTATTTGCTCTCCAAGTTTAAGGCAACCTCAACATTACAGAAGTCCATTGAGTGAATGATCAATGTTAATAAGAGGATGGCCTCGCCAACACCATGTACTACTACTCAAGTAAATGCACCGGCTGAGTCCTCCTTCATTGCTAGTTGTTAAATTCAGGAGAAGGGTTATGAACATTGTCTAAACCTGGCAGTTATCCAGATTGGACATTTACAAAACATGGATTGTTTCAACCTGAACATTTTTAAAACCTGAACTTTATCTATGAGGACATTTTGAAAACCTGAATGGTATCATCGTGGATATTTTTCACCGCCTGACACTTATTACTGCCCGTCGTTTATCATGTATGGATAATTTCCATCCTTGACTGGTATCATTATGGATATGTATGACTCTTGAAGTTTATCTGCCCTATGGATGTGTATAGCTCCTGAAGTTTATATGCCCTTTGGATGTGTAAAACTCTTTAAGTTTACCAGCCCTGTGGATATTTATATCGTCTGAACTTTATCTGAACTATGGACATTTATAACTCCTGAAGTTTATCTGCCCTGTGGATATTCATAACCTCTGAGAAAATTCATTATCAGGTGTATTTAACAGCTTGAAGATACTGGATACTCCCAATTCCAGAACATTAAGCCGAATGAATATGTGCACCTTGGGAACTTATTAACCTGGCTAGTTCTATTCCAGTGACTTGAACATGAACATTCGTAAAGGGAATATTGTGGACCATAGACTGTAGGAACCATAGTGGCTTAGTTTGTGAAAAGACCTTGTGGTATTAGATATAAACTCTCTGTTCCTGATATTTCTCTGAGTGGATGTTTTAAAGGAAGAAATAATATTGGTTGGATATTGGCTGAGAACATCAGCGAGAAAGGTAAGATTAATATAGAGTATTAATATTATTTTGATGTGGGTTTTTGTTATGTGAATATTGTCAAGGTCTCACATCTGAGGTTGCGACGCGTTGTCTGTACCAACGCCAGGCAACATAACAACACGCAACCCTGAGTGATGTTAAACACTGCAGAGGGAATGCGGCGTCTTCGACGACGCCCGTATAAGCAGCCAAGCACAGCAACTGAGCGATGCTTAAACGAACGCTGGGCAGCGGTACACCCCGTGAACCTTGCAGGGGTCACACCAGCTGACTTGAGCGCCGGCTAGCGTGTAGAACGAAAGGCCAGTCAGACCGGGTTAGGTGTTTGTATGAACAGGTCGCATGAGTCTGCGAGTGGTTTTGAATCTGCATTGAGAGCTAGCCTGTGCGACAGTGGGAGACTGGTTCGAACGCTTGAGTATTTTGGCTTGTAAGTGATATGTATATTGATTGCATGTGTCCGTATGTATTGTATTGATATTGTTCATGCCGTAATGATTGCTATGGATTGTCATTGCGCGATGTCTGTGCGATAATGAATGCAGCGCGTAAGTAAAGCTTGTAAATAACAGTTTCGGATATTCACTTCGTGTGATTTGATAGTTTGATACTGCTTCACACTTGCCAGAAAACGAGCTACTTATCTTGCTCTACGCAAGACTCTGACAAGTGCGAACTCGTCCGGGTTTTGAACTGAATTCGAACTTGTAGATTTTTTTGTCCTAGTTTTTGAAGTGAAGATGTCGATAGAAGTGCGCAAGTCATAGATTAGGGTAAAGTAACGGTTAAATAGTGTTGATTTCATTAAATTATAAGGGTGAAGACATTATTTGAAGCCAACCGAGGCGTCTTCAGACTTATCGCCAAATTCAACCAATTTTGTACCTAAAATCCAAAATGGCGGCTGTGCCCTTGAATGACATTGAGTAGGGTTAGTGTAAGCGTGAAAGTTGTTGATTGTGGTAACGACTAACAATAATACTTGACAGCATACAAACCTATACAGACTTCAGTGACATTACACACACCATACATTTACAAACGTTCTAATTTCGTTTAGTTTCAAAAGTACAGGTTTTTTATGTCAACTTTACCTGAGCCTTGTGAACTTCAACAATTTTTTTTGTGCGTCAACCCGAAGTACGTTCCAGTGTGATTTCGAGCACCACGGAACAGCACATTTCCCAAGGATTACTTGAGTATAAAATATTTTTCATTCCTCTTTATACTTTCGTTAGTCTGGCTTTAAACATCAACTGTGCTAGAAATATTTGTAAATTACTAACATCATAAGTAATTTTATTGATATTCATTTCATCATACGTATTGTTCATCATGTCTTCGTTAAACGATTTCATTGAAATGGGTTTAAAAATGAATATGTCTGGTGAGGGATTGAGAGCATGGAGTGAAAGTAAATATGCAGAATATCTCATGAAACAGGAACAAATTAGTGAGAGGAATGAGAGAGCGGCCGAAAGGGCGTTAAAGCTTCAGCAGGCACAATCAGAAGCGGCTCTAAAGGACTCGGAAGCTGCTCTAAAGCTTCAACAGGCACAGTCAGACGCTGCAGTGCGGCAAGCTGAGATCTTAGCCCAAAGTAAGAGAGAAGAGCTAGAAACACAACTGAAAATTGAACAGCTAAAAGCTGAATCTGCGAAAGATAAAAATAATAGAGAAACAGACAAATATCAACCTTATAAGAAATACCAAGGTCTGATTAAAGGTTACAACACAGGTGATTGCATAGCAGCATTCACCCAAAATTTGAATTTGTCATGGATCATTATAATATTCCAAAACCTGAATGGGGTATAGTATATGTGAGAAGTCTTTCTGGGGAACCTCTGAAAGTCATAGAGTCGATCCCAAATGACCTGAAAGAAGATTATCTGTACATTAAGGCGAAAATTATGTCGCATTTTTTACTGGATGAATCAGGTTATAGAGAACAGTTTAGGAAGTTGTCTCCTAAGCCAAACACACACGTTCTCTGATTACATCTCAGAAATTCAGAACATTTTTTCTAAATGGCTGTCAGCAGCCAAAGTAAATGGAAATTATGACAAATTAGTTGATCTTATGTTGAGAGATAAGATTATCACATCTCTCCCACCCCCATTTTCTAAATTTTTGTTGGAATGTCAGTGTGAGAGTGTCCAACAGATGGAAAGTCGTGGATCTGGTTATTTTTCAGCCAATAAGCAATGTTTCTCTAATAGTCTGACCAGCACAGACTTTGTAGCAGCAGATACATATGACAAATATCAGGCAGGGTCAAATAACAAACAAAGACCTTATAAACAAGCTGCAGAGAAATTCTATCAGTGCAGATATTGCCACTATTCACACAATGAGAATGATATGTGTGACCAACATCCTGGGTACACTGCTTACTTGCAGAACTATATTTCTAAGCAAGATAAAGAAAGGAAGAACTACAGAAAACTTACAAAATGTTATCTTTGTAAGGTTTTTGGTCACTGGCGTAAGAATTGTAAAGGCAAGTCAATGACCAGAAAGGCTAATGCAGCCATGTTTGACAGTTCTTCTTCAGAAGATGAAAGTGTACAAG
Source organism: Cepaea nemoralis (assembly GCA_014155875.1). Taxonomy (NCBI): domain Eukaryota; kingdom Metazoa; phylum Mollusca; class Gastropoda; order Stylommatophora; family Helicidae; genus Cepaea; species Cepaea nemoralis. The sequence goes on from JACEFZ010003899.1 coordinate 29,303, forward strand.
ATCACCCAGTAAACTCAGCACATTCCATTGATGTGTTCCATCATGAAAAATGTACCATTTGTGATCAATTTCATGAGGATGGCGTGTTAACATGCGGCCATTCTATACCTGTTACCAGTGAGGAGGCAAATTTTGTAGTAAACTCCCAAGGTAAACTAAACATCCACCAGGGGTATGTTAATGGTAGAGCTGCCACAGTTTTACGTGATAGCGGGTGTACTCTCATTGGCGTAAAGAGAGATTATATTTTACCATCACAATATAGTGGTAAATATGTCACATGCAGGACGTTCTCAGGGAACATAGAGAAATATCCACTTGCATGGGCATACATAACTACACCATTCCTTACAGGAAAGGTTAAATGCGCAGCATTAACCAATCCTTGTTGCGATGTTATCATTGGAAACCTTCCTGAAGTGAATGACATGCCACATGACAGTAGTACATCACCTGTCATTTGTAATATTGATACTACCATTTCACCTTCATCACCAATCACCATTCATGATGTATTACCACCTGTAAATGAATGTACAAATATCAATCTGGCTACGCCAGAACATACATGTAATTGTGTGAATGTGACATCAATGTGTGATGAGAATGATCGTTGTAATGTAATAAATGCAGTAACTAGATCTACTGCACAGATGCAAGATCGAATCGATCAGACAGAGGCTTTACAACAAGTAAGTCCAGTTGTAACATCTCCTGAGACAACTAGGGAGAAGTTTATAGCATCTCAGAAAGCCGATCGATCTTTGCAAAAGTATTTTAAACTTGTAGGCCAAAAGCCAAGAGTAGCAAAGAATGCTCAATGGTACTTTGCTCTGAAGAACGGAATTCTAACACGGTATTACACCAAAGGTTCCAGCACTATAGAACAAACAGTGATACCGTTAGAAAACCGCAAACAAGCATTGAATCTAGCTCATGACATACCCTTTGCAGGACACATGGCGTATGCTACAACTAGAGCAAGGTTACTTACTCAATTTTATTGGCCTAAGTGTTGCAACGATACCAAACAGTATTGCAAATCGTGTGACATCTGCCAAAAGCTTGTCAAAAAGGGTAAACACCCACAAGCTGAATTGCAAGTTACTGATTTGGCTAGTAGACCGTTTGAAAAGATCTCGGTCGATATAGTTGGTCCTCTTAACCATGTAACATCAAGAGGTAATAGGTACATTGTAACACTCATTGATCTATGTAGTCGGTGGCCTGAAGCGGTTCCAATGAAGAACATAACTTCCAAAGACATCATGGAAGTGTTCTTTCATATTTTTGCTAGAGTAGGATTCCCTGATACCATCCTTTAAGATCGGGGTAGCCAGTTTTTTGCCGCAGCTACACAAGCCTTTACCAAGATGCTGGGTGTTAAACAATGCTTCAACAGCCCCTACCACCCGCATTCGACAGGTATCGTGGAAAAAATTAATGGCGATCTTAAACATATGCTCTCTAAAGTAACCCAAGAACACCCTGAAGATTGGGATACGTATTTACCTGCAATTTTGTTTGCCTATAGGGAAGTGCCCCATTCCAGCACTGGGTTCTCACCATTCGAGATAGTATATGGTGCACAACCACGCGGCTCATTATCTTTGTATGAATCTATGTTGACAGAAAGTACAACTTTGCCTAGACCCATTTCATCATATGAACATGTAACATCATTGCGTGACAGAATTATGAAATCATGTGTGTTAGCCAAAGAAGCTCTCCAGAAATCAGGAGCTATCTACCGACAATATGCTAACAGAGGAAATAGAACTATTACACTGACACCAGGACAGGACGTTCTTCTTCTGTTGCCAAGTGATAGACATCTCCTAACTGACTCATGGCAAGGACCGTTTAAAGTACTACGACAAATTTCGACGGTAGATTACGAAATTGCAGTTAGGGACAAACATAAAATTTTCCATATTAACATGCTCAAACCATAATACCACAGGCAAGACGACCAAGTAGAAACTGCAGCAAGCACCACCATAGTGGACCAGACGGACGACAACGACACTGACGAGATACCGACACCAGTTCTTGACACGACGACTAACTTACAGGACATTAAGGTAAATCCTAAACTGACGCAGACACAGACTGACAGTTGCAGACAACTGATACAAGATTACAGGACGATCTTTTCTGACAGCCCAGGACAGACAGATTTAGTTCAGCACCAAATCATCATGACATCCGATATTCCTATCAAGTGTAGACTGTATTCTATCCCTATACACTATAAAGAAAAACTACATCAATAAATCATTGATTTAGAAGCAAATCATATCATTCGACGTTCACAATCTCATTTTTGCTCACCAATAGTTTTAGTACGGAAAAAGGACAAAACTATCAGACTCTGTGTGGACTATCGTAAACTCAACAGCATTACACAGTTGGATTTAGAACCGATGAGCAACTGTGAAGACATCCTGACTGAACTATCTGACTCACGTTATTTTACTAAACTTGACATGACAAAAGGCTACTGGCAGATAGCTGTACATCCTGACAGTATACATCTGACTGCATTTGCCACACCGTGGGGTTTATACGAATGGTGTAAACTACCTTTCGGATTATTCAATGCACCGGCTACCTTCGTCAGAATGACAAGAATTCTTTTGACAGACATTGCTAACATCATTTGGTACATGGACGACATTTGCATACACACAAAGGACATGACAGATCATATAACAGCACTACAACAGACATTTGACAGGATTAGACATCATGGACTGACTGTAAAACCTTCCAAAGTTGATATAGCCTTTCATGAAATTTCATTTTTGGGCTATAATATCTCAAATGGCTTTATATCAACTGACGATAACATCATGTCTAGAATCTTGAAATTGTCACTTCCGACAACTAAGAAACAGTTGCGAAGTGTCTTAGGTCTTTTAAACTATTATAGACAATTTATTCCTCATTTTGCTGAATTGACCAAATGTTTCACTGATTTACTAACAAATAAACAGCCCAACGTGATTGTAAACAGCGAATGTTTAAGGCCAGCATTTACGAAGATTCTTTCATATTTATCTAAAGCACCTATTCTAAAATTGCCAAATTTGAATATCACTTTTAGATTAAGATGTGACGCGAGCTCCGTAGCCATTGGAGGTGTGCTTCTACAGGAACACGACCAAATCTTGTACCCAGTATACTACGTCTCTCGAAAACTGAACACCAGCGAACGAAATTATAGTACGCCGGAATTCGAGGCTCTTGTCATGGTATTTTCGGTACGTAAACTTTCTAGATTTCTGTTAGGTAAACATTTCATTATTGAAACAGATAATAGTCCGCTGACAATTGTTACCAGAGGAACGCCAAGTAACAGCAAGGTGGCAAGATGGTCCCTTCTTCTGCAGGACTATAGCTATGAGATTAACCATATAAAAGGTTCCCAAAACTGTCTTGCAGATCTTTTGTCGAGATGTCCATACGACGAACCTAATACCCAGTCAACACCAGAGCACAGTGCAGATGGTGTATAAAACTGCAACGCAAATAGTGCTCAGTACCACAGCCAATTGTGACAATGTGTCAGTAACGCTGTGTAGAACAATGTGATAGGGTAGATTATATCTCCCAATGTATATAACTTGTGTACATATTTGTATTATTATTATTATCATTATTATTATGCGAATGAATGCATGTATAATTGTGAGATATGTGAAAGAATGGAATCACTATTATGTAAACTAACGTGTTGTATAACTGTGAGATATGAGAAAGAATGTGATTATTATTGTAAATACATAAATATTGTAACAAGTGGACACTACAAATACAAGTGTCACTGGACAACACTACAAGATCCAGGAACTTACCAAGCTATTACAGCATGAAGTAATCCTGAATGTATCCAGACCGATGTTCCCAAGACGTTTTAACAAGGTACGAAAGATGACTGCGACATTACAATCCGAGCAGAAGGCGGAAGAGACGATCCAACAGCTGATAGTAACAACTACTACTCCGTTTATATAATATCCATCCAGAACGGAACAACGTCGTGTGAATGACACCACAACACATGTGTAAAATAGCACAGCTGTATACTTCCGGTATTTTTTGCATATTAATTTAAAAGTTAGCAGACTACGCTAAAAAGTCTATAAATTTATGACAATTGTATTAAAATGTGATTTAAAATATGTCCATATACGGAATTGTATGTGTCGATATTTATAATATGTAATCTCAGCATCGTAACCTGATTACTTCTTTACAAACGTGACTTTTTGTGCACATTTGTCAATAAGTATCAAATTATGACACTAAGAAATAAATTTGCAGTCGTAATTTATGTCTTGTAAACGACGATAAATTATTGTTCCTAAATTTTTTTTGTATAATAACCAGGGGACATTACTCTAAATTCGTGGTGATGTGTAAATATGTATTGTAACCATTAACATGTGTGCTTGATAGATAACATGTCAATGTGACGTCATTTATATATGGACAATATATTGCCAAAACTGTTGACCTTCATTAGAAACTCTAAACAGAGGTCTGATGACGGAGCTATCTCAGAGGGAGATGCTCACAGCTTGACCTGATGAGTTTAGTATTTTTGTTTTTGGTTGTTGAGGTAGGGGCCAGTTTAGCCGTTACCTACCGGACTAGCTGTGTCCTAGCGAGGTAATGTCCATCAAATAGATTGTACTTGACTGTTGTACTTCATGGTGCAACATAATTGTTGTATACATATTGTTTACTATTCACCTGTATATATTTATAATAACTACTAAGGTATACAATGTTCGACTTTGACAAGTTTAATAACACCTATATATATTGTACATGAAAGGAAATCCTTTCATGAAAAAGGGGTGTGGAGAGTGTCAAGGTCTCACATCTGAGGTTGCGACGCGTTGTCTGTACCAACGCCAGGCAACATAACAACACGCAACCCTGAGTGATGTTAAACACTGCAGAGGGAATGCGGCGTCTTCGACGACGCCCGTATAAGCAGCCAAGCACAGCAACTGAGCGACGCTTAAACGACCGCTGGGCAGCGGTACACCCCGTGAACCTTGCAGGGGTCACACCAGCTGACTTGAGCGCCGGCTAGCGTGTAGAACGAAAGGCCAGTCAGACCGGGTTAGGTGTTTGTATGAACAGGTCGCATGAGTCTGCGAGTGGTTTTGAATCTGCATTGAGAGCTAGCCTGTGCGACAGTGGGAGACTGGTTCGAACGCTTGAGTATTTTGGCTTGTAAGTGATATGTATATTGATTGCATGTGTCCGTATGTATTGTATTGATATTGTTCATGCCGTAATGATTGCTATGGATTGTCATTGCGCGATGTCTGTGCGATAATTAATGCAGCGCGTAAGTAAAGCTTGTAAATAACAGTTTCGGATATTCACTTCGTGTGATTTGATAGTTTGATACTGCTTCACACTTGCCTGAAACCGAGCTACTTATCTTGCTCTACGCAAGACTCTGACAAATATTCATTATGTGTATTTGAGGTATTACGTAATCATGGCGTCAACTAGTAAAGACGTTGGACCAAAGAAGAGAAACATCACAGAAGAATTAAGAAGTTTTCAAGATAGGTGGACAATAAAGTATCTTTTCGTGGAAATTAAAACATGCTTGATATGCAACGAATCTGTTTCTGTGTTGAAAGAGAATAACATCAAACGGCACTACGAGACTAAACATGCAAATAAGTTTGATAAGAACAAAGGGCAATTTCGACAAGACCAAGTAAATTACTTTAAAAAAAAACATTTCTGCACAACAAAGGATATTTACTAGAGCGGGTTCAGAGTCAACATGCTATCTAAAAGCTATGAATAAAATTTGGTGGAACTGCGGCAAAGCTGTGAAAATGTAAACAGTATAAAATTACACAAAGTAGTGCAGCATTACATAACAGATTTACGACACATAGAGGACGTTGCGGCGATTAGCCTTCATCAGCAAACAAACACATTCACAAACACAACATATAGTCAAGGAGATCTTCTGTGACGAGAAGAACAAAAGGATGAAAAATCGTCAAAATAGTGATCTTCATTAAGTCGAACGGGTTGAATCACCGTCAGTTCCAAGAATTTCTAGTCTTTGGATTCAGATTATCATGACGTTACATTTTATGCAGAAGTAAGATGGCTGACCCGTGTCAAATTGTTGAAAAGAGTGTTTGATTTGCAATTCGAAATACAATCATTCTTTGCAGGCAAGTCGAAAAGTATCCCAGAGTTTGAAGACAAAGAGTGGGTTTGCGACTTTGCATTTCTGGTCGATATAACTGGCCACCTAAATGACGTTAATACTCATCTACAAGGGAAAGATAAATTAATTAACAAGACATATTTTTTTTAAAATTTACATTAAACCAGGCAAATGTTTGAGCACAATCTCACCTACTGGGAAGCGACGATGTGGTCGAAGCTGTAGCACGCTTGCTTGTTTACTTTACTTAACAACAAAAATTTAAAAAAAAATTAGGTGCGTGGCCCGGCAGGAAATATTATTTCTGAAATTTGGCCCGCCCGCTGAAAAGGTTGGCCACCCCTGGTCTAAAGGGAAGAAAGTCGCGGGGTAGGCCTTTGCTGCACATGTTATATCCAACTACCAGTTAGTTAGTTAGTTAGTCGACAGATCATCCTCGTTGCACATCGAACCATTCAGTCCATAAGTGCTCGGATCCCCTCCTCAGCAAATCCCGCAGCGTGTAGCGGCTAACGACGCCAGTTCTGTGTTGGTTTATCAATCTTCTTTGGCTTCCTGCGTAGTGTTCTTGTTTGGCCACCCCTCTTTTAATTTGCTGCTCCCGCAGTCTGGCCATTGTTGTAGATTCACAGTCATCACTTGGTTCTCGCAAAAGTCTCACTTCTCGTAGAGCATTCAGAATGTCAGCTTGGTCCATGGCGCGTCTGCCCTCCACAGTAGCCTCACCTGCGAGCTTGTCAGCCCGCTCATTTCCTTGTACTCCCGCATGACCTGGCACGAAGATGAAACTAATCTTTGCCAGCCGAGACCGCTTCAGAGGCAGCAACCATTCTCTTCGGATCGACCCCTCCTCTATCCTCTTGATCATGTTCATTGAGTCGCTAAGGAAACAAGCCCTAGTGAATGTCTGTGTCTCGAGCCATGTTATTGCTTTACTTACTGCCATGACTTCCATGGTCAGGCTACTTGTGGTTTCAGTGAAAGCACCAGAGTCCTCCTTCACAATTCTCCCTCCGGCCCGAGCTGTAAAGGCCCATGAGCTTCTCACATGTCGGACGACCGACCCATCTGTGTAGATGACCGCGTCACTGTCTAGCGAATTCTCAAAAATCAACGCTTGTACTTCAGCCTCCACAGCAGCCGGATTTTCTTGTCTGCATTTTCTATCTAGTTGGATGCAAACTGAAAAGGATGTGCAGAAGTCTGTAGGCACAACTACCAGTTCAGCCCAGTAGCCAGCAAGAGTAACACGCCTGCTACATACACCATCAGTACAACACGATTTCATCATTCCTGACTAAAATAAACCCACACGCCAATCGATTACGGGGTAAGACGCAAGCACCGGGTGATTTCGAATTGCAATTGCCACTTAGAAGACACCCCAGGGAAGATGGTTATGGGGTATACTCCAGCCACCAGGCGTTGTCACATCAGCCACGAATAAGCTCGGACAGGATGCAGCTAAGCAAGGAAAATCAACAACAATCAAGTAGTTTGCCATTGTAACTAAAGTCGCGCCTGCCGACCTGCAAAGACAAAACGTGTACAGTACCATATTACAGATGTTATCCTTTCATGTCACTGTACTACAATACCCGTTAATATTACAATATAAACGAACATCTTACATCTTTCATGTTACTGTTTTCATCATCATCACGTGCCATGCCGAAGGCGTGGGCAGCCATGTTTCGCCATATTACACGATCGCCAGAGCCGTGGTTGAGTTGAGTTAAGATGAGAACCGCCATTACTGCACTCAGGAAATTCCCATACGTGATCCGTCCCCTCGTTCAACAGCCAGCAAAGAGTCATACTACCAATCGCTCCCACCGTCATCAGATTTAAAGCTTTCCTGGTCTTCCCTCTCAGCCCCGAGACTCCTCCAGAACCCCTGCCGATCCCCCGCAATCTTACTCTTTCCATACACAGGTTCTCAGTCTGTTCCCCCGCCCTCTCCACCTGGTCCCACAAGCGAACGACCCCCCCCCCGTCCATAGGCAATCCACCACCAAGTGGTGCACTCCCCGCCAGCCTATCAGCCCGCTCATTCCCTCCGCTCCCCTGTACAGCCAGGGCAAAATATTCATACAATTCTCACAATCAGTGACCTCTGAAGCGACGATAGCCATTCCACACGAAACATTCCCTTCTCCACCTCACCAAGCATACTCTTTGAATACAGTGTGAGTGTCTCCTCCAACCAACGGAATGCCGTGGTCACCACCTCCACCTCCATTCTCACGCGGAGGTCGCAGTCTCTTACGCCAGACTCTCCCTTCTCAAGACTCGTCCATTAGCCTTTGCAATAAAATCCCAACCACCACGTCCGCCTCCCATCGCCGACCCATCGGTGTAGATGACTATGTCACCCTGATATGCATTACCTCAAACCCAGCGCCGCCCGCCGCCCACTCTCCGCACCCACGACCCGGAGCCACCATTACATTGCGCCAGTCCGTCATGTCCTCCGGAACCTCAACCCACTCCCTTTCATGACCGATGGTCTCAGATCACACACCCTTCGCATAGATAGTTCCCTTCGTGCCATCCAAGACCTGCCCCGTCCCAGTCCATGACCACCGACCATATCCATGGCCCCACGCAGGGGGCTATCCACATCCGCAGCAACCCCCAGATACAACCCGGTCTGAAGGACCACATGCACATCTGCCATCGTTGGTAGTGCCACAAATGCCTCATGCATATAACTGGCGTGTCCCTTGTGCACTCCAGGATCACCCGCATTTCCGCATTCTGTATGCGCTCGCTCCAACCTTTCAAGCTGGCTCTTTGATACTGTCAGCAGCCCCAAACCATACTCAATGACAGAAACCATTAACTGCTGAAAGAGCCTGTACAGCATCCTCTGATCTATCCCTGGTTGCTGCCATCGCCCTCAATGCAGAATGTCCCCTACCAGCCTTCACCAGCAAAGCCTCCACATGATCCTTGAAAGACAAACACCCGTCAAAGGTGATACCCAAGTACTTCAATTCACTTTCTCCACGAAGAGGACATCCATTCAACATAATACCTGGAACATCTGCCTTGACGATCCTGCCACCCAGGAAATAATACCACACAACCGATACCTTGTCTGAGTTTATAACCACCACCGCGTCCCTGCATCGTGGGTAAGATCTGTGCTCTTGCCTCAGCCATGCCTAATGGTCAAACCATCTTGATATTTACTTCTCTGCCTTCCCCTTGTTCTTTTCCCCTCAGTTTTGCCATTTGTCACCAAGCTCTCTAGCTTATGTCTTCTCATTACGCGCCCAACAAATATTGACTGTCTACGTCCAATTTCTCTACTCGGTTTACGTTTTTCATTTGCATCTGCCCACCAAATGCTGTTGAACTCTGCCCATTAAATACTGTTGAACTTTGCCCATCAAATGCCACTAATGCAACCCGATATGGTATCTGTCCGTCAAGAATGATGATGACAATTCATTTCATCCAATTGGGTTTAAAGTTAGGAGCCTGTACAGTACCATAATACAACCCGATGTAAAATTGCGTTATCGTTATATAACGACAGCATGAATCATGATCCCTCCATTCCAGTCTTTGAATCCCTATGCATTTTTTTTCCCGAATGCCGACATTTATAGTTCTGAATTCCTGAACCTTTTTTCGAATTCCTGGGTGACTGCAGAAAAGGTCTCAGCTTGACAGGGCCACATCAGATATCATGTCCTGTTCCACTTGCTTGCTAAATAGTTGACTGACTTATTTCTGGTCACACCACGGGCAGCCAGCAATCTGATATAATCGGTCAGTTTATGGTGTGTATGTTGTTTCATTTATTCATCGTTTTCTTGTAAGTTGTTTCTCTTATAGGTGCCCGGTGTATGTTTCCTTTTAGAATGACAAATGCATTTCTGTCCATCTAACTTTAGTGATATAATTCGCTTATTATTTCAAACATATGCAATGGTGTATGTGTCTTATATCAGTTGCGGATGTCACCTTGTATATTAATATTGTTTATAAACATTGTGATAAGACATTTAACAATCATTATATTAACTAAAGGTATCTAACTATTAAAATGTAAACAAAAATAGAGTTATCTCGCTTTAACTATCTTACATTCAATTTAAAAAAAATTTTTGCACATCCTTTACATGACATCGCTGTCAACATCAGCATCTTTCAGCTGATTGTTGATTTCTTGGCAATATTACGCTTAGTAGTTTGCCATTGCTTTCTGAGCGGCCGGCTCACATACCCCGTAAGTTACCGACGCGGTTCTAGCCACTGCTGATTCTCACCGTCGTCACGTTACTTACGAGAGTATACGAGATTTCGGAGAAAAGTCGCTAACCTCTAGGCCAGGAAGCCGACACATTCTCTCAAGACAAAATACCGAGTGTTCTTAAAATCTCACTGCATTTTGTATGTAGAACAAATTTGAAAAATGAAGTACATGATATCAAAAATAGTGCTCCAATCAATATGCAGCGAATGGCTGTCGTCTGCTTGAGTAATTCCTTGCACTCCAAACATAATGGTGTTATCAACGGAAGAAAGCAATTTTTTTTTGGTTTTGTTTGGTTGAGCAAGTGTTCCGAAATGGCGGTCGATTGGGTTGGTTATCCAAAAACAAAAATTCCAAATTCGGCCTCGTCTAACCTGCTTCATGAGCACGGATAGTTTTTCAACGATTTATAGCAAGATTCCCCGATGAAATACCTGCTTATCTTATTTCGGTTAGAAATGAGTTGGATAAATTTCTTGCTACGGGAAATGTGAAAGATGCTCCGCGATCTGGTAGGCCTGCTGTGTCTGAAGATAAATATATAGATGTCCAAGACAGAATCTGGAAAAGTCCATGCAAGTCCTTAAGGAAAATGTCACAACATGTAAACAAAGATAAATTTTCATTCATACATGATGTTTGTTGTGTCTGAACTAACAGATTGTGGTAATAAATTCAGAGTCAACTACTCCACGTGGTTTTTAGCATTTTTAGCTAAAGAAGACGAGTCAATTCTCGATGTAACATTCTTCTCTGCTGAGGCATGGTTTCATCTATCTGGATACGTTAATAGCCAAAATAATCTTGTTTGGAGCACTTTTAATCTCAGTGCATTTCATGAAGTGCATCTACACGATGAGAAAATTGGGGTATGGTGTGCCGTCAGTAGAAAAAGTTTTATTGGACCAATTTTCTTCATCACCACTATAAATGCCTATCTGTACCGTACTGATATTCTGGAAACTTTTTAGAACAGCTGAATGAACGTTAAATTTAAGATGCGTGGTTCCAGCAAGATGGTGCAACTGTACACACAGCTACTGAGTATCACTGCGTTGTAGGAAGAAATTTTCGCAAATCCCATAATATCACCTGGAATTTGGCCTGCTCGTTCTCCAGATCTAAGTCCATTAGCTTATTATCTAGGGTGTTTCTTTAAAGGACATGTTTACAAAAATAATATACACACAATTGAGGACCTGAAAGAAGCAATCAGAATTACCATTCAAGAAATAACAATACACACGTTGCAGAAGGTGTTTGACAATATGAAGAGAAGTGTACAGTCGTGTCTTGAAGCCCGTGGTAAACATTTCCAACATCTGTTATAATGAATCATTTTTCATTGGCACCTTGCCGTCTTGACAGACGATAGTTTGTAAGGGATGGAGTTATTGCCTCTCCATAGCACAAAGCATGGGCTAAAGTATACAGATCATGTGTTGCCCATGCAGCATGATCCCTCTCTCGGCCTGCCTAGTTCACTCCAGAGGAAAGGTAACACCTCTACATCTGGAACAATACAAGCTGCAGAAGCTGCCGGATCAGCAAAGCAATGCTCTAATTGTCCGCCTGTCGGAGCTTCGATCCTAGACCAGCCGCCAACCAAGGCTTAGGGCCTGGTCTGCCCTGCCATGACACTTTGTCTTTAGGTTGCATTTCCTCGCACCAGGGTAAGGCTTGTACCCTCCCAATTGCGTTCTTCCGCCCGAAGCCGTTGGCACAATGTGGGGTGTCGGGTATGGTAAACGTGGGGTGTCGGGTTTGGTAAACGCCGCCCAGCGTTTGGCGCTAACAGAAAGCAGGTAGTACCGTCTACTGTTATACGGTAGCTCAGTCATATCTGACTAAGACCTGACACAATATAATGAATACTTCACTGGTAATTTCCAGCTTCCCCAAAACAGCTATATACCATAGCAGTGACTACTGTAACACATTGAATGAATTTTTAGCACATTTTTTGTTTTAAATTACTTCATTTTTCAAAATTATTCTACATACAAAGATTAGTGAGACTTTACAAACACTCGGTATTTGCCAGTGGTGAGAAAATTTTCTACAATTGTGAAACATTACAATGTTGATTCATTGTCAAGGTCAATAACCGTTGTCTCAAGATATTTGTGTGTGTGTGTGTGTGGCTAAGACTGGTGTGGTGTAAAATTTGTGGGTGTTTTTTCTCAAGTTGTTTGCGTCAGCGTGTTTACTGTTTCGGCATACGGTACGTAATGTATATATGGTGGTTCTAAAGTTTATTATTAGGTGTTTCGTCTTGTCTTTGTCCTGCTTTTCATGCAGTGTTTTGTTTAAAAGAGAAAGGTTTGTTGTCGTCTGTCGATTTATGGTGTAGTATAATGTTACGGATTATTATCTTTAGTACAATAGTATTTTAAGTAAAATAGGTATCCTAATTAAACAAATTATTTGCAGTCCTAGATATGGCTTGCTCAGCTGTGGATATTTATCTCTTGGCGATTTCTTTTGTCGGGGACTTTAATTCTTGATCACGCCAAACGTCTTTCGCACAGGGCAGATTTATTCTTGTGGTCGAAACTCTTTAACGCAAGGAATGTTATGGACCAATTTGAAAATCGAATTGGCTAAACAATGTAAAAAAAAAAAACAATAATAAAACATAATTCATGATTTAATTAACATATTTACTGGCGTTAAGTGTATTGAACATACGTCTTACAAAGTTGGTTCAAGGCTCGAAGCATGACAATTTTCAGGAGCACTTTATAATGCTGATGGTGCGACATTACAAGATAATTATCAGTGTTGTTATGTAAAATTACTTTCTTGGTCTGTTTGTGTCTCTTGTGAATTTTCGTTAACTACGTGTTGTGGCATTATAGTCTGATCAGTAAGCCTGATAAATTATTGTCTTTTCCAGGTATATGAGGAATAGTGAAGTCAAAGTCTTGAAGTAGCAGAGACAATTTGTGGATTCTTGAAATTTTAGGATATCCTCCCTAACAGAATTTAAGTCGTTTATTGTCAGAGAGAACAAGGAATTTTCTACCCAGTAAATGTTAAGAGAACTTAATCACAGCTTCGACTAATGAAAGAGCTTCTGATTCAGCCACTGCGTATGTTCATGAGTGTATCTGTTAGTTTTCTGCTGGAATAAAGTACTGGATGTTGTTTAAAGTCACTATATTGTAGCAGTTAGTTAGTTAGTCAGTCAGTCAGTCAGTCAGTCAATCAGTCAGTCAGTCAGTCAGTCAGTCAGTTAGTTAGTTAGTTAGTTAGGTTAGCTAGGTGGTTAGTTAGTTAGTTAGGTAGTTAGTTTGTTAGTTAGTTAGTTAGTCAGTCAGTTAGGTTAGTCAGTCAGTCAGTCAGTCAGTCAGTCAGGTAGGTTAGTTAGTTAGTTAGGTAGGTAGGTAGGTAAGTAGGTAGGTAGGTAGGTAATTAGGTATTTAATTAGTTAGTTAGTTAGGTAGGTAGTTAGGTAGTTAGCTAGTTAGCTAGTTAGTTAGTTAGTTAGTTAGTTAGTTAATTAATTAATTAGTTAGTTAGTTGGTTAGTTAGTTAGTTGGTTGGTTGGTTGGTTAGTTAGTCGTGGTTTCAACTTCACGGCAAAGTGTCGCCCCATTATGCTCCGTTCCTGTGCCAGTGAATATCACACAAAATGCCCAGGCGTGAAGAATGAAATTAAAGTTGAACTAGGGACCGGGTTAAATACAATCAAGATAAAATCCACCTGTATAAGAAAGCCGGAGAATGGCTCACGAAACCCCAAGAGTGGTATGAAGATAATTAAGGAACATGTCCCCACTCTACAAATATGAATAGAAAATTGGGTTCCCTATTACAAGATGTCGTGAGTCCTAGAAAGTTACCGGGGCAAAAGAGGAGTATGCATGACTCTATAAATGAAGTTTTACCAAGTAAATTCTCCCATCCACAGGAGGCCCACATAAATAAATACTACACTGTGTGTGTTGTAACAAATGGACACAACCAATAACGCTGAACATCATCAACAATTAAATGGACTCCAACTCATATTTCTTTTCACAATTCTATTGAAATAACCTTCTGGTGATGCATGAAGATCATGGATCTCTTCGTGATAACAACGCACATATATCAAAACATGATATCACCCCACAAGAAATTCATTTCCCTGATGCCTCCCAACAATCATTGTCCAAATTAATGAAAGTCAATGTGCATCCATATAAACTTATAAATTGATTTCTCAATATCCTAAGCACAATGTTGATCCTCAACACAGTGATTCTGACACTATTAATGTATCTTCACTAGACGTTCATAAAGTGTATGTGTGTGGCATGAAGTATATTTTGAAAAAAGTTACTTAGCTGGGCTAGCCAAACTCATCTGATTTGGCTGATGCTTGGGAGTTGATAAAATATAGAGGATCATGATGATGTAAATATGTCTCAATAAGACAAACTGCATCCTGTGGAGATAAACAGCTCCGTTGTGATAATCATCTGTTATAACCAACATCTGATGAGATAAACATCCGTTATGACAAACATCTGTTGTGAAAAACACATGTTGAGACAAATATATGTTAAGACAAACATCAGTTGAGAAAAACCCTTTATTATGATAAATATCTGCTGTGACAAATACCTGTTGAGAAAAACATATAATGTAATAAACATTTGTTGTGATAAATGTCTGTTGTGATAAACGTCTTTTGTGATGTCACGACTTGTTGGTATGACGTCAAGGACAAGACAACATTTCAAGAGGATTCAATGACATCCGGTTGAGATAAAGACGTAAATGATAAACTGAAATGTCATAATGTTAGGACGAACCATCATAAGGACATAATGACGTCAGAAAAAGACACACGTAACTGTAAGATACGATCGTCAGGCCCAACCAGAAAGGCAATGATAAGGTAAGTAACGTCATGGGAAAAGCAAAACGTTTTATTAACTCACCTCATTTCCCGTCATGTCTGTAACTCTCCGAAATTACCAACAACACAACATTCACAAACGAGACTGTCAGGGTCTTAAACTCGGCTCGCTAACCTAACAGTGTGAGACAGTACAAGTACAACGTGATTTGACGTAAGACTCAACGACACACCGTTCTATGGATTTATTCACATATCAAATACAGAACGATGATCACAACAATATATATACGATACTTCAATACACTTACATACAGCTCACAAGTCTCACTCAAGATGTCCAGACACTCGACTTTCAGTACAGATACCACACAACGCCTTTCTCTCTCTATCTTGCGTCCGTCCAAGTCCGTGTCCCAGAGCTGTCTGCCGCTAGTTCGCCACTGGCCTCCCACCTCAGGTGGCTTCACGAGGCATGCGTGCGGTTAGCGTCGTCCAGGCCTGACCGCTGGTCGTTCGTCAGCCAGCAATCTTGCAGGCCGGTTACTACCACTCGCCTGGCGGCGTAACGAAGTTGCTGCCTCCCTGCTGGGAGCTAAGTCGCCTGGCGGGCGTAACGATGTCACTGCATCATCGTACCCTTTTGGGACTCTGACAGAGACATAAAACAGAAACAACAAATCAACATTTTCACAAAATTATGATCATAAGAATTATTGAGAGAGGCATCAGATAGGTATATCATAATATCAACAAAGGTTCGAGTCACATTGAGTGTGATATTGCCTTTCTAACCTAACTCCATAGTGTAGGTGTTAAAGACATAAATACGAACTTTTGTCCTTTTCGCAGGCACAACTGTTGCACCATAAACCCAGTAAAACTGCAATATGGCATTCACTCAAGAATTCGCATAGCACTGAGCGTAAAATTCCACCAGGCCATTTATAGCAATGAAATAATGCCGGCCTTGAGTGCAACGTCCTGCAAAATACTCACCATCTAACTATTGTTTCTTTTCATATGAGTAATCATCTTCAGGCACAAGGGTATATCACTTCCTCTAATATTCTCAGAATATATTAAAGACAATATGTGTAAAATTGAATGTTCCATTGAATATTGAATATGTGCCCATAAGTTCAAGATAGCAATTTATAAGAGCAGTCTCTACATCATGAAGAAGACTTCTTATAAAGTGCATGTATCAAAAACATAGTTTACACAGCCAATAATGAGCACTTTGAGCAAATCTTCAAAGCACAAGGAATAAAGTTTAATGATTTGCATTTATAACAGAATAAACCTCCTATAGCATTCACAATTTTCATTCATAAGAGATGAAATTTTGAGCTTGGTAAAACATTAGTTGACTTAGCATTGTCATTCTGCAGAATTCGATTTTCACCGAGCGAAGAAATCACTTTGAAATTTTCAATGAAACAACATTATTGCATCGGCACACATTTTCAAATAAAATTACACGATACCTGTTTTACACTATTTTCATCAGTATCGTCAAAAACTGTTTGAAATGATAAACTCACCTTGGAACCCAAGAGAGCACAAGGGAATAAAGAAAGAACTTAAGTACTAAAATTGTACAGAAAGAGACAGGAGAAATCCTGCGTTGTGTCTCTCTCAGTACTGGCCAAGGAAATGAGGTTTAAAATTGCAGTTTGCATCGATTTAGTTAAAGTAACGTCAATTACTTCACAGGTCATGCAATGGTTTTTCTCCATTCGTGAACGGACGCTATGTCAAACGCTTCTAGAACGTTCCATTCTATTTTTAGACGTGTCAGTGGTGTCAATAATTCCTTTGGCGTTTTATTTCCCCCATGTTTGCGCGTTGTTGTAGAAAATCTGTGGCGACTGATGGATATGTAATATCACACTGCCCCAGGTGACATGTTGAACAGAGAGGAGTCTCAAGAAACCAACAGCCCGCACAGGTTAACTTTGTATAATGCCGCTGCCAAAATGCCAATGCAAAGGCTGCCACGAAAAATACAGTTCATCGTCTATGGAAGTGACAGTCACTAGAAAACCAGCACCCACACATTTCTGCATAATGCAAACCCAGTTAATTCAACAACAGGCGGCCGCTATTTTTCCGAAATGCTATTCACAACGCTAGCAACCGCGGACAGAAGAAAAGTATTGAAGACAACCATCAGGAATTAACGTCTGTCAGGTATATTTAGAACTGGTGGTTAGCTGAAGATAGTTTTTATTTGCAGTAATATTTTGTCCTGTTCATTTGTCCATGCAATTTTAGTTAGTTGTCTCTCTTTTTTTTCCCCAGCAGTTATGATAATTGGGCTGTCATGTCAGCAAAATTTAAGATGAATTTCTGATAATAGTTTATCAGACCTAACACACTAATGATAATATTTTTTTTTCTTTTCTTTTAGTTGGGGTTTTATCGACAAGAATGTTTTAAAAACTAATTTTGGATCGATTTCTATGAACCCTCTAGAGATTCTGTGTCTCAGAAACTGAACTTCACGAATCTACTTCAATCTGACTTGGTTGTGCCTTGAGTTCGAATAACCTTGTACTTTGAAATATGTGGCCTAGAATGGTAATATGTTGAGGAAGGCAAGGGAGGGGGGAGGGGTATAATGTCATAGCACAAAAAGAGTTAATCAGGGTTAACACACTAGTATAGAAAGGGATGCAAATTGTCGGTATGGGGAAAACAGTAGAATAAAGAAACTGTTAAATGTAGTCAGTGACGTCGGGGTTTCATGTGAAACGCAGAGGTCACCGGCGACTACTTGATGAGGAACAAGCTAGACTCGCATCATTCAGGCACTGGACAGCATAGCGGCCACACATAGTTGTGTTCGATTATACATGTCGCAGTCTTTTATTTCGAGTACAACATAATACGTTAGTCAGTGTTTTCCAACCTTTTTGTGCCA
>JACEFZ010003900.1:0-46064 GCA_014155875.1 Cepaea nemoralis
TTTTTATCGTTAGTTGATCTCCTTTTTTTTCCGTTAGTTGATCTCGTCTATCGAAAAGGGTTTTTAAAATTTTTTTGGGTTTTTTTTAAATTCGTTATTTTAAAATTTTTTTTTTCCCCTTTTTTTCTTTTTTTTTCCCGTTATTTTTTTCCCCCAATTTTTTTCTGTCTTTAGTTTTGTTTTCCCTTCTATCTTTAGTTGATCTCGTCCTTTTTTCCGTTATTTTTTGATCTTTTTCGCCCTTTTATCTTTAGTTGATTTTTCCCCTTATCTTTATTTCATCTCGTCTAGTTGATCTCGTCTATCGTTAGTTGATCTCCTCTATCGTTAGTTGATCTTCTCTATCGTTAATTAATCTCTATCTGCTCTGCTGTTGGTTGATCTATCTACAGATGTTTGATATAGTCCACTGCTGGTTGACCTATCTACAGATGATTGATATAGTCCACTGCTGGTTGACCTATCTACAGATGTTTGATATTGTCCACTGCTGGTTGATCTATCTACAGATGTTTGATCTGTCAACTCTGGTTGATCTATCTAAAGATGTTTGATCTACTCCACTGCTGGTTGATTTATTTACAGATGTTTGATCTGTGTACTGCTGGTTGATCTATCGATAGATGATTTATCTGTTCATTGCTGGTTGATCGAGTGAAGGATGGTTGAATTCTTCTATCATTGGCTGAACTTGTCATTTGCTGGTTGATCTCACCCAGCTTGGATTGATCTCGTGTGACGTCCAGCAGCACCACCAGTTAGTTAGTTAGTTAGTTAGTTAGTTAGTTAGTCGACAGATCATCCTCGTTGCACATCGAACCATTCAGTCCATAAGTGCTCGGATCCCCTCCTCAGCAAATCCCGCAGCGGGTAGCGGCTAACGACGCCAGTTTCTGTGTTGGTTTATCAATCTTCTTTGGCTTCCTGCGTAGTGTTCTTGTTTGGCCACCCTCTTTTAATTTGCTGCTCCCGCAGTCTGGCCATTGTTGTAGATTCACAGTCATCACTTGGTTCTCGCAAAAGTCTCACTTCTCGTAGAGCATTCAGAATGTCAGCCTGGTCCATGGCGCGTCCGCCCTCCACAGTAGCCTCACCTGCGAGCTTGTCAGCCCGCTCATTTCCTTGTACTCCCGCATGCCCTGGCACGAAGATGAAACTAATCTTTGCCAGCCGAGACCGCTTCAGAGGCAGCAACCATTCTCTTCGATCGACCCCTCCTCTATCCTCTTGATCATGTTTCATTGAGTCGCTAAGGAAACAAGCCCTAGTGAATGTCTGTGTCTCGAGCCATGTTATTGCTTTACTTACTGCCATGACTTCCATGGTCAGGCTACTTGTGGTTTCAGTGAAAGCACCAGAGTCCTCCTTCACAATTCTCCCTCCGGCCCGAGCTGTAAAGGCCCATGAGCTTCTCACATGTCGGACGACCGACCCATCTGTGTAGATGACCGCGTCACCGTCTAGCGAATTCTCGAAAATCAACGCTTGTACTTCAGCCTCAACAGCAGCCGGATTTTCTTGTCTGCATTTTCTATCTAGTTGGATGCAAACTGAAAAGGATGTGCAGAAGTCTGTTGGCACTTGCACCCACTCCTCGCCAGGTTCTAAGTCCTCAAGTGAACACACCTGTTGAAGAATGTCTTCGGCTTGACCCATCCACGACCGTCCTCTTTTTAACCTGCTGCCCTTCACCTTCCTAATTTCACTATGCAGTGGATGTTGTGTGTTTGCGTTAATTCTGAGGTAGGCGCGTGCCCTGCAAACTTGTATTCTCTCTTCAATGGTTGGAAAATCAAGAAGGTAGCGCATCGCCCTGCATGCTGTATCTCTTGTACATCCAAGAATAATGCGCATAGCTTCATTCTGTATCCTTTCCATCCTTTCTATCTGCTTATGGCTGACAGTCAGGATTGCCATTGCATACTCCAAAACAGACATGACCAGCCCCTCGTACAGAAGACATAGATGGCGCTGCTCACAGTTTGCTGCCGCCATCACCCGCATCGCTGCCAAACCCCGCTTGGCCTTTGTTATCACCTGGTCTATGTGCACATTATAAGCAAGGCTTCGATCAAACCGTATCCCCAGGTAATTCATTGCCTGCGTTCTTTCCACCGTCTCTGAACACAGCATTACAGTTGGTGTTGGATTGTTGACAATATGATTATTCAACGAGAACCAAGTCACTGTTGCCTTTGTTGGGTTGACCATTGCCCCAGCTTCATCACACCAAGTACTTATGCGATTGAGTTCGGTTTGTAGTTCCACAGCAACCTCCTCTCTATCCTTACCCTGACGATACACTAAAACATCATCGGCATACGACAATGTCCTGCCAGGTCCAGTGATCTGCTCACTGGTGATTCTCACTGTGTAGGCGTTGAACAGTACCGGAGATAATGGTGATCCCTGTGGTAGGCCAGGATATATTGTTGTTGGTTCCGAAGTCCAACTGCAACATCTAAAAACTACTTTCCGTTGGTAGAGGGCTGCAGCGATCCAACTAAGGAGGAATGGACTTACGTTTAGTTCAAGAAGCTGAAACATTAAAAAATCCAGTGGTACTCTGTTGTATGCGTCCTCAAGATCAATCGCTGCAGCAACGGTTTCAGTGCCTGAGTGGAAACCTTCATAGACATCATGGGCAAAGACTGCTGCATTGGTCCAGGTTTCTCTTTTTGGACGGTACCCACCCAGGGTAGGTGGGAAAACACCTTGCCTCTCAAGTTGGCTTGATATTTTCCTGGCAATTACCTTCTCCAGCAGCGTGCCTATTGTATTCTGCATGGTTATAATTCGATATCCCTGAATTTTTTGTGGTCTTTGTCAGGCTTCGGCAAGGGAATCAGATAGCTGTGTAACCATTCCTCCTTGATGCTAGCACTCCCTATACTGTTGTTGTACATGTCTGCTAGTTTCTCTAGCTCATTGTCGGTACACCTATTTATGTCGTCGTATCTTATGTCATCAGGACCTGGAGCACTGTTTTTTGATCGTCGAAGCACAGCCTTGATTTCTTTCACTGTCACTGTGTCTTCATCCGAAGTGTTCTGGGCCTTGCATCTGTCTGAGGTGACCTCCTTGGCCAGATTTCGGCCTCCCATGTCTGTCTGGTTGCTCTGCTCAAGGTAGCGTTCAAAGAGGGCTTTGCCCTTGTCTCCGTCAGTCCTCTGCCAGGTGAGGTCAGCACCTTGGAAGTCAGAAATGCTCTTATTCGTGACTACACCACTCATGCTTTTATGTAGTCGCCAGAACAATTTCAGTGACTTGTCTGTGCTTACTCTTTGACACACCTCTGCCCATTTTTCGCTTTTAACCACCTTGACCAGTTTTTTTGAAATAGCTTACTTTTGTGTGCATCTCTCTTTCTAAGTGCAAGCAGGGACTAGGATGACCAGCTCTGTTCTTCTTGGCATTTTGCCATCTCCTTACAGCACTACGCTTATCCACCCAAGCCTTCTCCACCTCGAAACGCCACCACGGTGGCTGCTCCCAGCTTTTTTTCCTGCCCTGAAACGTTCTGCGCTTGTCACGTCTTATTTTACTCACCACATCTTGCCCTGTACTGTCATACTGGAACGTCTTTACCTTTAGCTTGTGCTGCCTGGTTCTGCCTTTCTCCACCAATATGCTGCACGGGTGGTGGTCGCTGCCATGGTGTCCTAGGACACCCCATCTACACACTGTAGTGAGTGAAGGTGAAACTAGCGCCAGATCAATAGCACTGTCCTCATCGCCTGGACGGCTTGCTGTCCTGGTGACACAGCCACTGTTAATACAAACCAGGTCGATGGTTTCCAGTGCAGTCTCGAGCTCCTCCCCTTGTGTATTGGAGGAAGTGTTTCCCCATGCTCTGCCTTTAGCGTTGAAGTCACCACAGAAAATAACATTTCTCTCGTGGCCTAATATGCCACTTAAGCACTGCCACTTCTGGGCGTCCATACTCGCATTGCGGGCATAAACATTAACCAACACGAATGGTATACTGGAATGAACTCTCAACGCCTGTATTTGTATATCGTCACTGTCCCAACTGGACATGTCTAGCTCTGACGCCACCATGCTGTCGCGAACGAGAATCGCCGTTCCCAGATGTCGTCTGTTGTAGAAACATTTGAAGCCGGCAATTCGGAGTAGCTGATCGCCCAGTCTCGTCTCCTGGAGTGCTACAATGTCGTTCCTGTAAACTAGGGTTTCTAAAATAGAGCCCCGTTGTTTTACACTGGCACAGTTCCAATATAGAATACGGATATTCCTGAGTCCTAGACGGTGACACTTGAGTCTAAAACGCCTCAAACCACCGCGCTTACCTTGCTTCTTTGTCCCTGCGCGGCTACCACGCCGCTTCGGTATGTTGACTGCTGACCGCTCGGAAAAAACACGTTCTTCCGCCATGTTGAAAAAACGTAAACACAGACTGCTGAGAACCACACTCGCTGCTGAAAATTCACTCAAGGATGGCTTCGCTCGATGCACGAACTCCGTAGCACCCGCGCAGATCTTGAGTAGAAACTCCTGGTTTTACATCCTGGCATCACCACCAGTGTCAGCCCCTATATTTTAGTATGTAACTAGGGCGAACTGCCTCGCAAAATGACAATTAATATTTACTTTTTTAAAAATTTGCTTTATTTAACATTAATGTGACTGTCTAACTTACTAAACAAGCTGAACAGCGCATAAATGCCTTTGAATATAAATGTTATAGACGAGCTCTAAGAATATCTTGGATTAAGAAAAGAACAAATGCACCCATACTTCAAGAGCTGAATATTGAAGAAGGTTGGCTACTAAAGACGATAAAGTAAAGAAAATTGAAATAATTTGGTCACTTGAACCGTCACGAAAGTTTGGAG
Organism: Cepaea nemoralis; assembly: GCA_014155875.1. Taxonomy (NCBI): domain Eukaryota; kingdom Metazoa; phylum Mollusca; class Gastropoda; order Stylommatophora; family Helicidae; genus Cepaea; species Cepaea nemoralis. Next base: position 4,857 of record JACEFZ010003900.1, read on the forward strand.
AGAACAGTAATGGAGGGGTAATTGCCTGCGAAGAGAGGAAGAGGAAGGCCACAGAGAAGATGGGTGCAGGATGTGGCGGATGATCTCCAGAAGGGTGTATCGGACGCGGGACATCTTACTTATGACCGAGAGTTTTACCGGAAGGTTGTTATGGAGGAGAGGTTCTGCAAAGGACATGCTACTGAATGAATGTCCATCTCAACACAAGTGAACATAATACAAAGACTGCGGTATTTATTGGTCACTGTTATAATATAATGGTCAAAATCAAAGGCAAACCAATAGATATAAATATTATACAAGTATATGCACCAACAACAAACAGTAGTGATGAAGATATACAAAACTTTTACGATGACGTTGAAATGGCAATAGCCCAAATTGGATCACAAGAAATACAAATAATACTGGGGGATTTTAATGCAAAAGTAGGAAAGGGAAAAATAGAGGATATAGTGGGGAATTACGGTTTAGGTACAAGAAATGAAAGAGGAGAGAAACTAATAGAATGGGCAAATATTAATGATATGATAATTGGAAACACATGGTTTAAACACCATAAAAGACGACTATACACATGGAAAAGCCCTGATATGAAAATACGCAACCAAATTGACTACATACTTATTAATAAAAGATTTAGAAATGCATTAATTAATGTAAAGACAATGCCTGGTGCTGACGGTAACAGTGATCATGTACCACTATGTGGACAAATAAAAGTAAGATTAAAGAGAGGGGAAAAAATGGTTAAAAACTTGAGACTTAATAAAGAGGTTCTGAAAGTAGATAAAGAAATTCAAGAACAATACAGAGTGACTGTGAAAAATAGGTACAATGCAATAGCTAAAATACAGAGTATAGATGAACAATGGGAAATGTTAAGGGACTCCATTCATCAAACTAGCAAAGAAATATTACCGGAGAGAAGCCAAAAAGCTAAGAAAAAATGGATGAATGAAGAAATCTTAAGGTTGATGGACAAAAGGAAACAGAATAAAAATGACAAACAAGAGTATGCTAAGATAAATAAAGAAATAAGAGATAAATGTGTGAAGGCAAAAGAAAGTTGGTTAAATGAGCAATGCAGAAAAATTGAATTAAATTCCATTAAAGATAAAAAAAAGTATGTACAGACAAATCAGCGAGCTCACAGGAAGAAAAATAAGAATAAATACAGGGTGTTTGAAATAAAAAACAGGACAGACTTTATTGGAGGAAGGTGCTATAATGAAGAGGTGGAATGAGTATATAAGAGAATTATATAATGGAGAAAGGGAAGAATTAACAGAAGAAAGTAACTTAGAAGGCCCACCTATTCTAAAAGAAGAAGTCGCTGATGCTATGAAACATATGAAGAAAGGAAAAACAGCTGGGCCAGATGAAATCACAGTAGAAGAATTAGAAGTATTGGGAGAATTTGGGGTAAATATATTAACCAAAATGCTGAATGATATTTACAACAGTGGATATTTACCGAGCGATATGCTGAAATCTGTATTTATAGCAATACCAAAGAGACCAGGAGCACTTGAATGCGAAGATTTTCGTACAATTAACCTCATAAACCATGTCACTAAGCTTCTACTCAATTATAATGAGAAGAACAAGAAAGAAAATAAAAATGGAAATTAGTGAAGAACAGTATGGTTTTATGGAAGGAAAGGGTACAAACAATGCAATATATATATTACGAACACTAATAGAAAGATCAATAGAGAAACAGAGGGACATATATTTATGCTTCATAGATTATACTAAGGCATTTGATAAAGTAAAACATGATGAGCTGATTAAAATGTTGGAAGATATCAACATTGATGGGAAAGATTTAAAAATAATAAAGAATATATACTGGAACCAAGTAGCAGCAATTAAAATGGGAAATAAAGAGGGTAGTTACGAACAGATAAAGCTAGGAGTACGACAGGGGTGTGTCTTGTCACCCGATCTCTTCTCCCTGTATAGCGAAGTAATAATGAGAGAGATCAAAGAGAAGCCAGGAATACTAATCGGAGGATATAATATAAACAATATACGCTATGCAGATGACACAGTATTGGTAGCGGATAATGCAACAGACCTACAACAATTGTTGGACAGTGTAGTAACAGAGAGTGCACAGAAAGGACTGTCCTTGAATATCAAGAAAACAGTAACAATGGTGATATCAAAGAAAATGGGGACGCCAAAATGTGACATAGAAATAGAAGGGGAAATTCTCAACCAAGTGGATAATTTTAAATACCTAGGGGCACTTATAACATCGGATGGAAGATGTACAACAGAGATTAAGAGCAGAATAGGGCAGGCAAAGACAGCATTTCAGAAAATGAAGAGTATCTTATGCAATAAGTCGCTATCAATGAATGTAAGAAAGAGAGTACTAAAATGCTATATAGAACCAGTTTTGCTGTATGGCAGCGAATCTTGGAATGTAAATGAACAAATTAGGAAGAACTTAGAAGCAACAGAGATGTGGTTTTTAAGACGAATGTTGCGAATTCCTTGGACTGCCAGAGTAACTAACGACGATTGCCTGAAAGAGGCTAATGAAACTAGAACACTATATACAACAATAAGAAAGAGACAAACATCTTTCTTTGGTCATGTGATGAGAAGAGAGGCATTGGAGAACATCGTGACAACTGGAAAGATCGAGGGGAAGAGAGGCAGAGGCAGACCAAGAGAAATGATGCTGGACGGACTGAGACGGTGGCATGGAGGAATATCATCAGCAGAGTTGATCCAGAACACCAAAGACCGAGATCTGTGGAGAGCCATGAACACCTACGCCAGCCGGCACGGCACTTGATGATGATGATGATGTTATACGTTAACTACGTGCAATCCTTGTTATATTATGATATTGAAGATGTTAATAATGGTGATGATAAAAATAATAACAACAACACAGGATCTGTTTGAATGAGATGGTCAAGATAACGCCCGGCCAGGCACAGACCAGGTATAGACAAATTAAGACAAGTTCATAAACTGTGACCTGGAGACGACTTCAACGAAGTGTGGAGACACAAGCAGCAACACGTTCACGCCGCTCATCGACAGAAACCCAAGAAACCAATTCCTGAGTGCGACAGAGGTCAGGATCTTTCTCCAACACTGGTCTAGGCTGCATGCGTTTCCCAGAAATGCGCTCCCAGAAAACTCTACCACTTCAATGTCGGCGGTGTCTGCACAAACCCGCTCCCAGAAACTCTACCACGTCAATGCCGGCAGTGTCTGCACAATCCCGCTCCCAGAAACTCTACCACCTCAATGTCGGCGGTGTCTGCACAAACCCGCTCCCAGAAACTCTACCATCTCAATGCCGGCGGTGTCTGCACAAACCCGCTCCCAGAAACTCTACCATCTCAATGCCGGCGGTGTCTGCACAATCCCGCTCCCAGACACTCTACCACCTCAATGCCAGCGGTGTCTGCACAAACCCGCTCCCAGAAACTACCACCTCAATGCCGGCGGTGTCTGCACAAACTCGCTCACAGAAACTCTACCACGTCAATGCCGGCGGTGTCTGCACAAACCCGCTGCCAGGAAACTCTACCACCTCAATGTCGGCGATGTCTGAACCCGGTCCCAGGAAATTCTACCACCTCAATGCCGGCGGTGTCTGCACAAACCCGGTCCCAGGAAACTCTACCACGTCAATGCCGGCAGTGTCTGCACAATCCCGCTCCCAGAAACTCTACCACCTCAATGCCGGCAGTGTCTGCACAACCCCGCTCCCAGAAACTCTACCACCTCAATGCCGGCAGTGTCTGCACAAATCCTGCTCCCAGAAACTCTACCACCGTCATGCCGGCGAGTGTCTGCACAATCCCGCTCCCAGAAACTCTACCACCTCAATGCCGGCAGTGTCTGCAGACGAATCCCTGCTCCCAGAAACTCTAACCACCTCAATGCCGGCGGTGTCTGCACAAACCCGTCCCACGAAACTCTACCACCTCAATGCCGGCCGTGTCTGCACAACCCGGTCCCAGAAACTCTACCACCTCAATGCCGGCGGTGTCTGCACAAACCCGGCCCAGAAACTCTAGCCACCTCATGCCGCAGTGTCTGAAACAAAACCGGTCCAGAAACTCTACCACCTCAATGCCGTCGAGTGTCTTGCACAAACCCGGTCACCAGAAACTCTACCACCTCAATGCCGGCAGTGTCTGAACAAACCGGCTCCCAGAAACTCTACCACCTCAATGCCGGCAGTGTCTGAACAAACCCGCTTCCCAGAAACTCTACAAACTCAATGCCGGCAGTGTCTGCCACAACCCCTCGCTCCCAGAAACTCTACCACCTCAATGCCGGCAGTGTCTGAACAAACCCGCTCCCAGAAACTCTACCACCTCAATGCCGGCAGTGTCTGCACAAACCCGCTCCCAGAAACTCTACCACCTCAATGCCGGCAGTGTCTGCACAATCCCGCTCCCAGAAACTCTACCACCTCAATGCCGGCATGTGTCTGCACAAATCCCGCTCCCAGAAACTCTACCACCTCAATGCCGGCAGTGTCTGCACAAATCCCGCTCCCAGAAACTCTACCACCTCAATGCCGGCAGGTGTCTGCAACAAACCCGCTCCCAGAAACTCTACCACCTCAATGCCGGCAGGTGTCTGCACAATCCCGATCCCAGAAACTCTACCACCTCAATGCCGGCAGTGTCTGCACAACCCGGCTCCAGAAACTCTACCACCTCAATGCCGGCAGTGTCTGAACAAACCCGCTCCCGGAAACTCTACCACCTCAATGCCGGCAGTGTCTGAACAAACCCGGCTCCCAGAAACTCTACCACCTCAATGCCGGCAGTGTCTGCACAATCCCGCTCCCAGAAAACTCTACCACCTCAATGCAGGCAGTGTCTGCACAAATCCCGCTCCCAGAAACTCTACCACCTCAATGCCGGCAGTGTCTGCACAACCCCGCTCCCAGAAACTCTACCACCTCAATGCCGGCAGTGTCTGCACAATCCCGCTCCCAGAAACTCTACCACCTCAATGCCGGCAGTGTCTGCACAATCCCGCTCCCAGAAACTCTACCACGTCAATGCCGGCAGTGTCTGCACAACCCCGCTCCCAGAAACTCTACCACCTCAATGCCGGCAGTGTCTGCACAATCCCGCTCCCAGAAACTCTACCACCTCAATGCCGGCAGTGTCTGCACAATCCCGCTCCCAGAAACTCTACCACCTCAATGCCGGCAGTGCCTGCACAAACCCCCGCTCCCAGAAACTCTACCACCGTCAATGCCGGCAGTGTCTGCACAAACCCGGTCCCAGAAACTCTACACCTCAATGCCGGCAGTGTCTGCACAATACCCGCTCCCAGAAAACTCTACCACCTCAATGCCGGAGTGTCTGAACAACCCGGTCCCGGAAACTCACCACCTCAATGCAGGCAGTGTCTGCACAACCCGGTCCCAGGAAACTCTACCACCTCAATGCCGGCAGTGTCTGCAACAAACCCGGTCCCGGAAACTTACCACCTCAATGCCGGCAGTGTCTGAACAAACCCGCGTCCCGGAAACTACCCACCTCAATGCCGGCGTGTCTGCACAAACCGCGGTCCCGGAAACCTACCACCTCAATGCCGGCGAGTGTCTTGCACAACCCGGTCCCAGAAACTCTACCACCTCAATGCCCGGCGGATTAGTGTCTGCACAAACCCGGTCCGGAAACTACCACCTCAATGCCGGCAGTGTCTGAACAAACCCGGTCCCAGGAAACTCTACCACCTCAATGCGGCGGTGTCTGCTAAAACCCGGTCCCAGGAAACTCTACCACCTCAATGCCGGCGGTGTCTGCACAAACCCGGTCCCAGAAACTCTACCACGTCAATGCCGGCAGCGTCTGCACAATCCCGCTCCCAGAAACTCTACCACCTCAATGCCGGCAGTGTCTGCACAACCCGCTCCCAGAAACTCTACCACCTCAATGCCGGCAGTGTCTGCACAAACCCGCTCCCAGAAACTCTACCACCTCAATGCCGGCAGTGTCTGCACAATCCCGCTCCCAGAAACTCTACCACCTCAATGCCGGCAGGTGTCTGCACAAATCCCGCTCCCAGAAACTCTACCACCTCAATGCCGGCAGTGTCTGCACAAACCCGCTCCCAGAAACTCTACCACCTCAATGCCGGCAGTGTCTGCACAATCCCGCTCCCAGAAACTCTACCACCTCAATGCCGGCGGTGTCTGCACAAACCCGCTCCCAGAAACTCTACCACCTCAATGCCGGCAGTGTCTGAACAAACCCGGTCCCAGAAACTCTACCACCTCAATGCCGGCAGTGTCTGCACAAACCCGGTCCCGGGAAACTACCACCTCAATGCCGGCAGTGTCTGAACAAACCCGGTCCCAGAAACTCTACCACCTCAATGCCGGCAGTGTCTGAACAAACCCGCTCCCAGAAACTCTACCACCTCAATGCCGGCAGTGTCTGCACAAACCCGGTCCCAGAAACTCTACCACCTCAATGCCGGCAGTGTCTGCACAACCCGGTCACAGAAACTCTACCACCTCAATGCCGGCAGTGTCTGCACAAACCCGCTCCCAGAAACTCTACCACCTCAATGACGGCAGCTGTCTGCACAAACCCGCTCCCAGAAACTCTACCACCTCAATGCCGGCAGTGTCTGCACAAACCCGCTCCCAGAAACTCTACCACCTCAATGCCGGCAGTGTCTGCACAATCCCGCTCCCAGAAACTCTACCACCTCAATGCCGGCAGTGTCTGCACAAACCCGCTCCCAGAAACTCTACCACCTCAATGCCGGCAGTGTCTGCACAAATCCCGCTCCCAGAAACTCTACCCACTCAATGCCGGCAGTGTCTGCACAATCCCGCTCCCAGAAACTCTACCACGTCAATGCCGGCAGTGTCTGCACAATCCCCGCTCCCAGAAACTCTACCACCTCAATGCCGGCAGTGTCTGCACAATCCCGCTCCCAGAAACTCTACCACCTCAAGGCCGGCAGTGTCTGCACAATCCCGCTCCCAGAAACCTACCACCGTCAATGCCGGCAGTGTCTGCACAACCCCGCTCCCAGAAACTTACACCTCAATGCCGGCAGTGTCTGCACAATCCCGCTCCCAGAAACTCTACCACCTCAATGCCGGCGGTGTCTGCACAATCCCGCTCCCAGGAAACTACCACCTCAATGCCGGCAGCGTCTGAACAAACCCGGTCCCGGGAAACTACCACCTCAATGCCGGCGGTGTCTGCACAATCCCGCTCCCAGAAACTCTACCACCTCAATGCCGGCAGTGTCTGCACAATCCCGCTCCCAGAAACTCTACCACCTCAATGCCGGCAGTGTCTGCACAACCCCGCTCCCAGAAACTCTACCACCTCAATGCCGGCAGGTGTCTGCACAATCCCGTTCCCAGAAACTCTACCCACCTCAATGCCGGCAGTGTCTGCACAAATCCCGCTCCCAGAAACTCTACCACCTCAATGCCGGCAGTGTCTGCACAACCCCGCTCCCAGAAACTCTACCACGTCAATGCCGGCGGTGTCTGCACAAACCCGGTCCCAGAAACTCTACCACGTCAATGCCGGCAGTGTCTGCACAAACCCGGTCCCAAGGAACTCTACAACCTCGATGCCGGCAGTGTCTGAACAACCCCGCTCCCAGAAACTCTACCACGTCAATGCCGGCGGTGTCTGCACAAACCCGCTCCCAGAAACTCTACCACCTCAATGCCGGCGGTGTCTGCACAAACCCGGCTCCCAGAAACTCTACCACCTACAATGCCGGCAGTGTCCTGCACAAACCCGGTCCCAGAAACCCTCTACCACCTCAATGCCGGCAGGTGTCTGCACAAACCCGGTCCCAGAAACTCTACACCTCAATGCCGGCAGTGTCCTGCACAAACCCGCTCCCAGGAAACCTACCACCTCAATGCCGGCAGGTGTCTGCACAAATCCCGCTCCCAGAAACTCTACCACCTCAATGCCGGCAGGGTCTGCACAAACCCGGTCCCAGAAACTCTACCACCTCAATGCCGGCAGTGTCTGAACAAACCCGCTCCCAGAAACTACCACCTCAATGCCGGCAGCTGTCTGAACAAACCCGGCCCCAGGGAAACTACCACCTCAATATGCCGGCAGTGTCTGAACAACCCGGTCCCAGAAACTCTACCACCTTCAATGCCGGCAGGTGTCTGCAACAATCCCGCTCCCAGGAAACTCTACCACCTCAATGCCGGCAGTGTCCTGCACAAACCGGTCCCAGAAACTCTACCACCTCAATGCCGGCGGTGTCTGAACAAACCCGGTCCCAGAAACTCTACCACCTCAATGCCGGCAGTGTCTGAACAAACCCGGTCCCGGGAAACTACCACCTCAATGCCGGCAGTGTCTGAACAAACCCGGTCCCGGGAAACTACCACCTCAATGCCGGCAGTGTCTGAACAAACCCGGTCCCGGGAAACTACCACCTCAATGCCGGCAGTGTCTGAACAAACCCGGTCCCGGGAAACTACCACCTCAATGCCGGCAGTGTCTGAACAAACCCGGTCCCGGGAAACTACCACCTCAATGCCGGCAGTGTCTGAACAAACCCGGTCCCAGAAACTCTACCACCTCAATGCCGGCGGTGTCTGAACAAACCCGGTCCCGGGAAACTACCACCTCAATGCCGGCAGTGTCTGAACAAACCCGGTCCCAGAAACTCTACCACCTCAATGCCGGCGGTGTCTGCACAAACCCGGTCCCGGGAAACTACCACCTCAATGCCGGCAGTGTCTGCACAAACCCGCTCCCAGAAACTCTACCACCTCAATGCCGGCGGTGTCTGCACAAACCCGCTCCCAGAAACTCTACCACCTCAATGCCGGCGGTGTCTGCACAACCCGCTCCCAGAAACTCTACCACCTCAATGCCGGCGGTGTCTGCACAAACCCGCTCCCAGAAACTCTACCACCTCAATGCCGGCAGTGTCTGCACAATCCCGCTCCCAGAAACTCTACCACCTCAATGCCGGCAGTGTCTGCACAACCCGCTCCCAGAAACTCTACCACCTCAATGCCGGCAGTGTCTGCACAAACCCGCTCCCAGAAACTCTACCACCTCAATGCCGGCAGTGTCTGCACAAACCCGGCTCCCAGAAACTACCACCTCAATGCCGGCAGTGTCTGCACAAACCCGGTCCCAGAAACTCTACCACCTCAATGCCGGCAGTGTCTGCACAAACCCGGTCCCAGGGAAACTACCACCTCAATGCCGGCAGTGTCTGAACAAACCCGGTCCCAGAAACTCTACCACCTCAATGCCGGCAGTGTCTGAACAAACCCGGTCCCAGAAACTCTACCACCTCAATGCCGGCAGTGTCTGAACAAACCCGCTCCCAGAAACTCTACCACCTCAATGTCGGCAGCGTTCTGCACAAACCCGCTCCCAGAAACTCTACCACCTCAATGCCGGCAGTGTCTGCACAACCCGCTCCCAGAAACTCTACCACCTCAATGCCGGCAGTGTCTGCACAACCCCGCTCCCAGAAACTCTACCACCTCAATGCCGGCAGTGTCTGCACAAATCCCCGCTCCCAGAAACTCTACCACCGTCAATGCCGGCAGTGTCTGCACAACCCCGCTCCCAGAAACTCTACACCTCAATGCCGGCGGTGTCTGCACAATCCCGCTCCCAGAAACTCTACCACCTCAATGCCGGCAGTGTCTGCACAATCCCGCTCCCAGAAACTCTACCACGTCAATGCCGGCAGTGTCTGCACAACCCCGCTCCCAGAAACTCTACCACCTCAATGCCGGCAGTGTCTGCACAATCCCGCTCCCAGAAACTCTACCACCTCAATGCCGGCAGTGTCTGCACAATCCCGCTCCCAGAAACTCTACCACGTCAATGCCGGCAGTGTCTGCACAACCCCGCTCCCAGAAACTCTACCACCTCAATGCCGGCGTGTCCTGCACAAACCCGGCTCCCAGAAACTCTACCACCGTCAATGCCGGCAGTGTCTGCACAATCCCGGCTCCCAGGAAACTCTACCACCTCGAATGCCGGCAGTGTCTGCACAACCCCGCTCCCAGAAACTCTACCACCTCAATGCCGGCGGTGTCTGCACAAACCCGCTCCCAGAAACTCTACCACCTCAATGCCGGCGATGTCTGCACAAACCCGGTCCCAGAAACTCTACCACCTCAATGCCGGCGGTGTCTGCACAAACCCGGTCCCAGAAACTCTACCACCTCAATGCCGGCAGTGTCTGCACAAACCCGCTCCCAGAAACTCTACCACCTCAATGCCGGCGGTGTCTGCACAATCCCGCTCCCAGAAACTCGACCACCTAAATGCCGGCAGTGTCTGCACTAACCCGCTCCCAGAAACTCTACCACCTCAATGCCGGCGGTGTCTGCACAATCCCGCTCCCAGAAACTCTACCACCTCAATGCCGGCGGTGTCTGCACAAACCCGCTCCCAGAAAATCACCAAACCCCAAAAGCCGGCGGGGTCTGCACAAAACCCCCTCCCAGAAACTCTACCACCCCAATGCCGGCGGTGTTTTGCACAAACCCGGTCCCGGGGAAACCCACCACCTTTAACCGGCGGTGTCTTTTTTAAAAACCCTCCCCGAAAACTAAAAATCGTTTCCCCGGGGTTGGGAAAACCCCCCGGGAAAATCAAAACCCCCAAAGGGGCCCCCGGCCCGGTTGGGTTGGGCCAAAAATTTTTTTCCCGGGGGCTACCACTTCAACACTTTTTGGGGGAAAAATTTTTGGGGTTTTTTCAGGGCCCAGTCACGTCGCTCGGGGAAAAGGGGCAGGGAATTTGGGCCTTTCCCCGACCCCAAAGGGGGGGGCCAAGGGCACCCTTGGTTGGGGGGAAATTTTTTCGGGGTAACTGCAACGGGGAGTTTTTGGGGAAAACTTTCCCGGGGGGGGATTTGGGGGGGCAAACCGGGGCAAATTTTGGTGGTTTCAGCCAAGACCGGCCCAAGGACAAATTTTCAAAAGGAACAATTTGGTGATTCAAAAAGGGGCTTTCAAAACCCATTCCCGGAATTTTTCAATTTAAAACCGGGGAAGGAGGGCACGGGGGGAAATCTGTTTTTTTAAAAAAAAAAAAAGGGGGGGGGGGGGGGGGGAGGGCCGTCTGGAATCTGTTCTGTAGGAGGAGGGCCGTCTGGAATCTGTTCTGTAGGAGGGCGGTCTGGAATCTGTTCTGTAGGAGGGCGGTCTGGAATCTGTTCTGTAGGAGGGCGGTCTGGAATCTGTTCTGTAGGAGGGCCGGGCTGGAATCTGTTCTGTAGGAGGAGGGCCGTCTGGAATCTGTTCTGTAGGAGGAGGGCCGTCTGGAATCTGTTCTGTAGGAGGGCGGTCTGGAATCTGTTCTGTAGGAGGAGGGCCGTCTGGAATCTGTTCTGTAGGAGGGCGGGCTGGAATCTGTTCTGTAGGAGGAGGGCCGTCTGGAATCTGTTCTGTAGGAGGGCGGTAGGAGGGCCAGGTCAGGGTTGCAGTAAGAGCAGGCACAGGGCCAGGTCAAGGTTGCAGTAAGAGCAGGCCAGGCACAGGGCCAGGTCAGGGTTGCAGTAAGAGCAGGCCAGGCACAGGGCCAGGTCAGGGTTGCAGTAAGAGCAGGCACAGGGCCAGGTCAAGGTTGCAGTAAGAGCAGGCCAGGCACAGGGCCAGGTCAGGGTTGCAGTAAGAGCAGGCACAGGGCCAGGTCAGGGTTGCAGTAAGAGCAGGCCAGGCACAGGGCCAGGTCAGGGTTGCAGTAAGAGCAGGCACAAGGCCAGGTCAGGGTTGCAGTAAGAGCAGGCCAGGTACAGGGCCAGGTCAGGGTTGCAGTAAGAGCAGGCACAGGGCCAGGTCAGGGTTGCAGTAAGAGCAGGCCAGGTACAGGGCCAGGTCAGGGTTGCAGTAAGAGCAGGCCAGGTACAGGGCCAGGTCAGGGTAGTAGATGTCAATTGGGGGTTTGGGGCCAAAAGGGTCAGGGCAGCAGAGGAGCGCCAAAAGAAAGCCCCCCTAGGGACCCAACCCCCGGGGGCCCCACCCCCCAGGGCCCGACCGGGCCGTCCTCTGTATCCCGGAGCGCACTCGGGCGACCGAGCCATCGATTTAGAGTGTATCATCTACAGACATACCAAGATGCGCACCGCGAAGAACAGTTGTAACTATAGCACAAAAATCGCCGGGGCAACCCCGAGTGCGAGCAACCATATTTTGTTATAGGGGGGGGGGGTGACTATACTGCGTTACACAATTAGAGCCTTAGCAACCAGCCATATCAATCAGGGCGGTGGTAATCCCTGCTTCAAGTCGTGCCCCTTGTAGATTGGGGTTCTTCTCGAGCAGGGAGGCCCTAGCCATCTCGCGCGCTCTGGATATTTCCCCCTCAAGAACGGCCTTCCTCCTCCCACTGTATGGCATACCATACTCGCGGGCTTGCTGTTTCAACTGAATCAGCGTAGGCATGGCTAAATACACAGATCCGTCAGTCTCTAACAAGTAGGTGTGTAAGTACACCGATGACTTCACCTCTCTCTAATTGAAAGTTCAATCCACTATAATCTTAGCAATTCGACGAATCTCTGCATTATAGTCCTTTACATTCTCTTCGTACCAGATTCGGTGATACTCCTTGTCATATCCACATTGTTTACATAGTTCTAGGAGGTTGTTGACCCCCTTCCCACATTTCCGACATGGTTTAATAAATGAACCCTTCCGTATTAGCACTGCATGGACTTTGCAGTAGTCCCTCATACAACTCCGATTGCAGGGCTCTGTGGAACGTAGCCGTAGCCACTTACAACTGTTCTTCGCGGTGCGCATCTTGGTATGTCTGTAGATGATACACTCTAAATCGATGGCTCGGTCGCCCGAGTGCGCTCCGGGATACAGAGGACGGCCCGGTCGGGCGGTCGCGCCCCGGGGCCCTCGGGGGTTGGGTCCCTAGGGGGCTTTCTTTTGGCGCTCCTCTGGTGCCCTGACCCTTTTGGCCCCAAACCCCCAATTGACATCTACTCAGGGTTGCAGTAAGAGCAGGCCAGGCACAGGGCCAGGTCAGGGTTGCAGTAAGAGAGAGAGAGAGAGAGAGAGAGAGAGAGAGAGAGAGAGAGAGAGAGAGAGAGAGAGAGAGAGAGAGAGGAGATTGGTGAAGGATATATTATACAGCCCGTATACTGCACGCATGATTCCCCCTGTACAATCACCTAGCAATGTTTCTGTGACCAATGAGTAAATGTTCCACAGATTGAGCCACCCAACCTAGGCTGTACATCCTCCAATGTTTCTGTATGTTCCACAGATTGAGGCCACCCACATCTAGCCATGCCTGGGCTGTACACCCTCCTACTGCTTGCCGTCTGCTGCCTGAGCCCTGGGGCGGCGGAATACTTCCTCACAACCAGCCCAGCCAAGGTGGAGATCGGCATCACCGAGGCGCTGACCTTGAACTGCAGCTTCCGCGGTTCCCCCAGCAGCACCGAGCTGCAGAGTATTACCCGCGTGAGGATCCTCAAGGAGATCAGCCCAGAGGACTTCCAGATAGTGGCCGAGGCCAGAGACTTTGACCCAGATCCTGCCAATATGGGCCTTGACCCGTCTGCAAACCTGACAGGTGTGGTCGGAGAGGTGGCATCCTCCTATTTGTCCGTTTACTGGAAGCAGGTGACGGTCGCCATTCTGGGACGGTATCGCTGTGATGTTGTTGGGTTCAAGGCCAACCAAGATGTGTACACCGAGAGAACCTCGGTGCTTGTTGTCAGGGAGAGCAACGTGACGGTGGATGATGTGATCAACCTGATCCTCCGACAGAGAGCGGACCTGGAGAAGCAGCTGAACGATCAGAGAGTCTATTGTGACAACAAGATGACCGTAGGTTGAGTCTGGCATCGACCAGAGATTAGAGGCCATTAGAATAGAGCGGGAGAACTCTAGTCAGCAGTTTCAGAACCATCTGCTGCAGCTGACTGGCGGACTGGGGGTGGACGTCACACGTTTAATGGAGACTGGTGTTCTTCAGTACTGGCCACAAGGCTCGTACGCCTTGCCGATGACAGACTCTGACTGCCCCAACAACGCGGGGGCCGTGTGGGAGACCGGCCTCGTTGTCTTCCACACAGAGTCCACAGATCGCAACTTCGATGCAGTGTCCGCACCTTCCCATCTCAAACCGCCAATACTACAGCGAGTTGGTATCAACAATTTCATCAATCAACAGTTTTGTGTATCCAGTACTCTTTCTCCCGGAGCTGCCTGGCCCAGGGGCGCCTATTGTATCAACCGTGTAGGCAACGTGTGTCCTAATGGCTTTGGTTCTGGTTACATCAGCTGGCAGGATGAGGTCACTGGGTCACATTCATCGGTGAGCGGTAGAGTGCCGGACGGCGTTTACACGGTCAACGACACCCTCATTGACTACTGCTGCAGGAATGATGGAGCGCACGAGGAGGCCATCTTCCTGACCCCGGTCTAAGCCCTTCTTCCTGTACCGGTACAATGGAACCTGCCAGCAGGTCCACGGCATGCAGGTCACGCCCGAGTACGTGACCTTTGACACGGACAGCTCCAACGCGGACTCCTACGAAAACCAGTTCCACCCAGACGGCGCCGTCAACAATGTCCACATAGAGCTGTGCTACTACAAGCAGCCGTAATGATGATGGTGAGGATGGCAGCTGTAGACACCAGCAGCCGTAATGATGATGGTGAGGATGGCAGCTGTAGCACGCGATCAGGAGACTACACGCTTGCGTAAGCAGACACATTAGCCGGACTGTGCCCGCTTTTCTGTGCATCAACCTGTAATGTTTACTCATCAATTAATTCAATTATATCCAGTTTGTGAATGACAGAGATATTTGTTTGCATTTGATCTTTACAATTGAATTCTTATGTCCCACCTAACACAGCACAACTGTACATACACCTAACATGTCTGTCCCACCTAACACAGCACAACTGTACATACACCTAACATGTCTGTCCCACCTAACACAGCACAACTGTACATGTCTGTCCCACCTAACACACCACAACTGAACACTTCTGTCCCACCAAACACAGCACAACTGAACACTTCCTGTCCCACCTAACACAGCACAACTGAACACTTCTGTCCCACCTAACACAGCACAACTGAACACTTCTGTCCCACCTAACACAGCACAACTGAACACTTCTGTCCCACCTAACACAGCACAACTGAACACTTCTGTCCCACCTAACACAGCACAACTGAACACTTCTGTCCCACCTAACACAGCACAACTGAACACTTCTGTCCCACCTAACACAGCACAACTGAACACTTCTGTCCCACCTAACACAGCACAACTGAACACTTCTGTCCCACCTAACACAGCACAACTGAACACTTCTGTCCCACCTAACACAGCACAACTGTACATGTCTGTCCCACCTAACACAGCACAACTGAACACTTCTGTCCCACCTAACACAGCACAACTGTACATGTCTGTCCCACCTAACACAGCACAACTGAACACTTCTGTCCCACCTAACACAGCACAACTGAACACTTCTGTCCCACCTAACACAGCACAACTGAACACTTCTGTCCCACCTAACACAGCACAACTGAACACTTCTGTCCCACCTAACACAGCACAACTGAACACTTCTGTCCCACCTAACACAGCACAACTGTACATGTCTGTCCCACCTAACACAGCACAACTGTACATGTCTGTCCCACCTAACATAGCACAACTGTACATACACTAACACAACAAACATGTCAATGTTCACACTAACACATTGTGATGGTGTACTCTTGGAGCAGAAACTGAACAAGGGTTAACATAAGTGGTGTCCAGTTAGTGTGATATGTGAACACAAGTGGTGTCCAGTTAGTGTGATATGTTAATACAAGTGGTGTCCAGTTAGTGTGATATGTTAACACAAGTGGTTTTCAGTGAATGTGATTGTGAGGTGGTAAGAGTGAATGATTGAAAATCAACAAGATGCACACCCCCCAACGAAAGGTGATAGATCAAGTATAAGGAATCTAATAGAGTGGTTCCCCCATTGTGAGGTGGTGCAGAAAGATATTGACTCTGGAGATCTAGGGGATCCCGGATATAGACAAGTCCCACACTAAAAGTTTCACCCCTCTGAAGAGAACCAGAAATGGCTCTGAATCCCCCAAGTGAGTAACCAGACAGACATGGTCAAGTTCTACACTGATAATTTATAAAGTAGTGTTCTCTCAGATAGGTTTTAAGAGCCTGGGAATTTTCCGTAGACAAAGATGTTGATATAAATAGTGTAGTTTGCCACATTTGGTCTCCAGCCTCACCTTGCTCCTAATATATGTGATAGTTGCTAATTACGTTTGTAATAACACACATAAACCTTGAACAGACGTCACAATAGAGTGAACATCAAATATTCAGTAAACTCTAAAAATTATTAAACAAATGTTGGGGATGGAGGAGGACTGATGAAGAGCTTCATACACCATAAACACGCATATGTGGAACCATGAAATGCAAGATTTACCAAATTCAAGAAATAATCCCACTAATTAATATCACTATATGTGCATGAGCTTTCTTCCTCTCCTATTATCTGGAAGCTGAAATAAAGAAAAGTGTTCTTCTATGGTCACTAGGTGTCGAAGGATTATAACTTGATGATGGATTCCTGGATGTTAAAAGTCCATTGGGATCATCTCAGATAACGTCCTTGCTTTAAATATAATATTAGTTCATATTTGGAAATAATCTTCTGATGGAATTCTTATGCTCAGGAGTGTAAAATAGATGATCACTTGGTGATACTCAAAATCTTCATGTGTTCACAGTGGAATTACTATGAGTAGGAACAGGCTGGATGGGGTGAGGCAGGGCAGTCAGTTCAAATAAAGGTTACCCCACTTGTAGACCTCTCTAAGGCAAGCACCTGGTTCATGGAACATGATGAAAGACTGTCCCTTCACTCAGAAAGGTAGATCTGAGCTTCTCTTCCGCACAATAAACCAGTCAAGGTAGCTAAACTCATACCAGCACCACTCTCCTGGCTGACAATATAAACAAAATTTCCCTGATATAAATTTTGTAAATACTAAATGTCATCGAGAGAATGAGTATGAAAAAGGGGGAAGAAAAGGAAGGAAGGATGAGAAGGAAGAAGCGTGGTATCACCCAGACTGGAGATCTGTATCCCCTTCTCTTCTAGGTTGTTGGAATATAATCAGACTTCTGAGGTGTGCAACCGGTTTCTGCATAGTAATCATCATCTGGTCCTCATTGATGTCAGGATGTTTGGGTGTCCCAGGAACATCAGTTGAGATATAAACTTCAGATGAAGAGATGAGGACATACGGATAGTGACAGGGATGTAAATGATGAGACAGAGACAGCAATGTTAATATAAAGCATGAATGATGATATGGAAGCATCACATGATAATATGAAACATTAATGTTAGGACTCATTATTCATGTTGAAAAATGCAATATGGTTTGCTGTCTTTCTCAGGTCAGATTCGGTTCACAAGTGCCACCACTTCTCCATCATCACAAACTCACTCGCCTTCTATTTACTGGGGTTTAAAATTCGAACATTTTTTTCCCACAGTTATAAGTTGCAATAAATCAAAATACATTTGTGAGTCATTCACAAATATGGAAAAGCAATAGATCATTTTCATGAAACAATATTGGACATTCACCAAAAATGGAAAAAACATATAAATCCCTTGTCATGAGCAAAGAACACATAAATCCCTTGTCATGAGCAAAGAACATATAAATCCCTTGTCATGAGCAAAGAACATATAAATCCCTTGTCATGAGCAAAGAACACATAAATCCCTTGTCATGAACAAAGAACATATAAATCCCTTGTCATGAGCAAAGAACATATAAATCCCTTGTCATGAGCAAAGAACATATAAATCCCTTGTCATGAGCAAAGAACATATAAATCCCTTGTCATGAGCAAAGAACATATACATCCCTTGTCATGAACAAAGAACATATAAATCCCTTGTCATGAGCAAAGAACACATAAATTAAGTGTGAAAACTGCAAGAGAGATATTCGTCTCTCTCATACATCCACACTTCTATTCATAGCCTGAATGTAAACTCCTTCCCCTCCTGTCATCAGGTGACAGGTGTTTAGACATGGGTTGAAACCTTCCCCTCCTGTCATCAGGTGACAGGTGTTTAGACATGGGTTGAAACCTTCCCCTCCTGTCATCAGGTGACAGGTGTTTAGACATGGGTGAAACCTCCCCCCTCCTGTCATCAGGTGACAGGTGTTAGACATGGGTTGAAACCTTCCCCTCCTGTCATCAGGTGACAGGTGTTTAGACATGGGTTGAAACCTTCCCCTCCTGTCATCAGGTGACAGGTGTTTAGACATGGGTTGAAACCTTCCCCTCCTGTCATCAGGTGACAGGGGTTTAGACATGGGTTGAAACCTTCCCCTCCTGTCATCAGGTGACAGGTGTTTAGACATGGGTTGAAACCTCCCCCTCCTGTCGTCAGGTGACAGGTGTTTAGACATGGGTTGAAACTTTCCCCTCCTGTCATCAGGTGACAGGTGTTTAGACATGGGTTGAAACCTTCCCCTCCTGTCATCAGGTGACAGGTGTTTAGACATGGGTTGAAACCTTCCCCTCCTGTCATCAGGTGACAGGTGTTTAGACATGGGTTGAAACCTTCCCCTCCTGTCATCAGGTGACAGGTGTTTAGACATGGGTTGAAACCTTCCCTCCTGTCATCAGGTGACAGGTGTTTAGACATGGGTTGAAACCTTCCCCTCCTGTCATCAGGTGACAGGGGTTTAGACATGGGTTGAAACCTTCCCCTCCTGTCATCAGGTGACAGGGGTTTAGACATGGGTTGAAACCTCCCCCTCCTGTCATCAGGTGACAGGGGTTTAGACATGGGTTGAAACCTTCCCCTCCTGTCATCAGGTGACAGGGGTTTAGACATGGGTTGAAACCTTCCCCTCCTGTCATCAGGTGACAGGGGTTTTAGACATGGGTTGAAACCTTCCCCTCCTGTCATCAGGTGACAGGTGTTTTAGACATGGGTTGAACCTTCCCCTCCTGTCATCAGGTGACAGGTGTTTAGACATGGGTTGAAACCTTCCCCTCCTGTCATCAGGTGACAGGGGTTTAGACATGGGTTGAAACCTCCCCCTCCTGTCATCAGGTGACAGGTGTTTAGACATGGGTTGAAACCTTCCCCTCCTGTCATCAGGTGACAGGGGTTTAGACATGGGTTGAAACCTTCCCCTCCTGTCATCAGGTGACAGGTGTTTAGACATGGGTTGAAACCTTCCCCTCCTGTCATCAGGTGACAGGTGTTTAGACATGGGTTGAAACCTTCCCCTCCTGTCATCAGGTGACAGGGGTTTAGACATGGGTTGAAACCTCCCCCTCCTGTCATCAGGTGACAGGGGTTTAGACATGGGTTGAAACCTTCCCCTCCTGTCATCAGGTGACAGGGGTTTAGACATGGGTTGAAACCTTCCCCTCCTGTCATCAGGTGACAGGTGTTTAGACATGGGTTTGAAACCTTCCCCTCCTGTCATCAGGTGACAGGTGTTTAGACATGGGTTGAAACCTTCCCCTCCTGTCATCAGGTGACAGGGGTTTAGACATGGTTTGAAACCTCCCCCTCCTGTCATCAGGTGACAGGTGTTTAGACATGGGTTGAAAACCTTCCCCTCCTGTCATCAGGTGACAGGTGTTTAGACATGGGTTGAAACCTTCCCCTCCTGTCATCAGGTGACAGGTGTTTAGACATGGGTTGAAACCTTCCCCTCCTGTCATCAGGTGACAGGTGTTTAGACATGGGTTGAAACCTTCCCCTCCTGTCATCAGGTGACAGGGGTTTAGACATGGGTTGAAACCTTCCCCTCCTGTCATCAGGTGACAGGTGTTTAGACATGGGTTGAAACCTTCCCCTCCTGTCATCAGGTGACAGGGGTTTAGACATGGGTTGAAACCTTCCCCTCC
Source organism: Cepaea nemoralis (assembly GCA_014155875.1). NCBI lineage: Eukaryota > Metazoa > Mollusca > Gastropoda > Stylommatophora > Helicidae > Cepaea > Cepaea nemoralis. The sequence goes on from JACEFZ010003900.1 coordinate 24,828, forward strand.
TGTCATCAGGTGACAGGTGTTTAGACATGGGTTGAACCTTCCCCTCCTGTCATCAGGTGACAGGTGTTTAGACATGGGTTGAAACCTTCCCCTCCTGTCATCAGGTGACAGGTGTTTAGACATGGGTTGAAACCTCCCCTCCTGTCATCAGGTGACAGGTGTTTAGACATGGGTTGAAACCTTCCCCTCCTGTCATCAGGTGACAGGGGTTTAGACATGGGTTGAAACCTTCCCCTCCTGTCATCAGGTGACAGGTGTTTAGACATGGGTTGAAACCTTCCCCTCCTGTCATCAGGTGACAGGGGTTTAGACATGGGTTGAAACCTCCCCCTCCTGTCATCAGGTGACAGGTGTTTAGACATGGGTTGAAACCTCCCCCTCCTGTCATCAGGAGACAGGTGTTTAGGACATGGGTTGAAACCTTCCCCCTCCTGTCATCAGGTGACAGGGGTTTAGACATGGGTTGAAACCTTCCCCTCCTGTCATCAGGTGACAGGTGTTTAGACATGGGTTGAAACCTTCCCTCCTGTCATCAGGTGACAGGTGTTTAGACATGGGTTGAAACCTTCCCCTCCTGTCATCAGGTGACAGGGGTTTAGACATGGGTTGAAACCTTCCCCTCCTGTCATCAGGTGACAGGGGTTTAGACATGGGTTGAAACCTTCCCTGTTTTGCACACATTATCTTTGCACTAGGTTCGTCAACGAATGCAGTATGTTCTTTACTCAGAAAGCATTTGCAAATCCCCAAATGTAATATTTGACCTACAGCATTGGTTTCAAGCTGGACATAGGTGTAAAGATCTGCAAAACCATGCAGCATTAATTTTATATTTCCCCTTTTGTATATGAGCAAAATCACTAGACAAAGGACATTGCAATCTCTCTCTCTCTTACTCATAGCATTATCGGGAGATCCGGTACAGCTGAAGAATCACATTTTGTAAGTGCACAGGAGTGGAAAGTGCCCTACTCTTAGACAATTTTCATAGCAACAGAAGAATGCATACACGGTGCAGTTATCAAAGATATTCTCCACAGTATACAGGTGAATGTGCATTCATAGAATGGCATTAGAATAGCTATACAAGTTTGAACTCAGATGAAACTGAGGGGTAGCATTTCAAGATGTCAGCGGAGTGCGTTTTATGTTCTACAGGAAATCTCCCAGAAATTTTAAGAAATCTTATCAATTTTAAGTTAGTTAGTTAGTCTTTCCTCTTGAGCCTAAGGCGGCGCATAGGGCAGAAGTCCTGACTCTCCATGCCTGGCGGTTCGCTGCTACCTGTTGTAGATCTTGGATATTTACTTGGCCATTGAATGAGCCTTCTCTAATGATGGTTCTACGCAGGGTCTCTCTTGGTCTTCCCCGTTTTCTTTTCCCTACTGGTGACCATATGAGGGCTTGGTAGGGGAGTCTTGTCTTGTCCATTCTGAGTACATGGCCGATGTAGTTCCAACGGCGTCTTCTTATGAAATTGGATACTGTATCTTGCTTAGTCTCTTGTCTTATTTGCGTATTGGTAGTGCATTAATTCACATCAAAGTTGATACATTGGACATGCAGGTGCTACCTTAACCTTTATTCACGGATCGTCAGACATATCACAAAGGGGCAAGCTTAACGGTTCACAAGGAAAAGGCACAGGTACCCTCACACAAGAAAATATGTCCGATCTTCAGATAGTCATGTCGAAAAGTGCACGGGTCAAGCTTGCGTCGGCCCTGTGGCAAAACTGATTCCAACCAGTTTTGTCTCACCCACTAATCAGCTTGCTTTCTGGTAATGCTTCCCTATTCTAGATAATTCCCGACACATCTATATTTAGTCCGCTGCAACTGTGTCGTAAGGTGCTAGTTGGTTCGGAATGGTAAATCAGAATTCCCGATCCTGCTGACAACTGAGATGACGTTACGTTACAGTGATATGTGAACACAAGTGATGTCCAGTGAATGTGATATGAGAACACAAGTGGTGTCCAGTGAATGTGATATGTTAACACAAGTGGTGTCCAGTTAATGTGATATGTTAACACAAGTGGTGTCCAGTGTATCTCATATGTGAACAAAGTTGAGAACAAATCATGGCCATTGTAATATATCCTATTATATTTCTGAACAGTACAGAAGAGGAAGGAGAAACAGCAGAAGAGGGGAGACAGTATAGGTACAGTGGAGAGAGTATTGGAGTGAGAAAGAAAGTATAAGAGAGAGAGAGAGAGAGAGAGAGAGAGAGAGAGAGAGAGAGAGAGAGAGAGAGAGAGAGAGAGAGAGAGAGAGAGAGAGAGAGAGAGATAATTTAATTGAACTTTATTTTAAAAGGCTTAAAAATTGGGCACTTAGGCCCTTCTTACATTCGGCCCTTCCAGTCACTCATCTTTCGTTCATCAACAGTGCATGATACATTCACATAGAAAAAAACATTGTGGAATGAATGTTTTAAGCATAAACAATGCACATTACCATGTTATGCGACACATCCCCCTTACACACACACACATCCTGCATCAACCCACACACACATCCTCCACCCACTCACACATCCCCCTACCAACCCAGACATCTCACACCCACCCACACACATACCCCAACCCACAACAATCACCCACACCCTCCCCCCAACCACACACATCCCACACCAACCCAGACACATCTCTCTCCCACTCACACATAACCCACACATCTTCCCATCCACACCTACACCCCCAAAAACACTTCCCCATCCACCCACACACCCCTCCAACCACACATACATCCCCCACCCACACACATTCCCCCATCGACACACACATCCCTCATGATCCCTTTATGAGACTGCTCACAATTGTCAGTGTATGTGTGTGAGTAAAGTGTGGGAGTTTGTTCATACTAGTTTCAATGCTCACGTGAGGCATTTTGTATGTGTCTAGATGTGAGGATGTGTGAGTGTGTGTGGAAGATGTGTGTGAGTGTGGGGATATGTGTGGGTGGGGGTATGCATTGAGGTGTGTGGGTGTTGGTGGGTATTGATATTTGTGGGTGTTTGTGGGATGTGTGGATGGATGTGTGGGGGTGAAAGTAGGGGTGTGGGAATGGGTGTGGGGGATGTGTGTATGGGTGGAGGATATGTGTATGGGATGGGTGCGGGAGATGTGTGTTTGGGTGGGGGATATGTGTGGGTGGGTGGAAATGTGTAGATGGTTTGGGGAAGTATGTGTAGGGTGGCGGGGTTGTGTAGAGTAGGGGATTGTGTGGGTGGATTGGGGATGTAAGGGCGGGTGGGGAGAAGTGTATGGTGTGTGGGTTTGGGATGTGTGCGGTGTGTTGGATGTGGGATGTGCGGATGGGATGTATGTTTGTGGTGGTATGGGTGAGGATATGTGTGTGGGTGGGTGATTGTTTGTGGTGTGGGGGATGTGTGTGGGTGAGTAGGGGGTGTGTGGTAGTTGGGAGAAGTATGTGTGGGTGGTTGGGGGTGTGTGGGTGGGAGATGTGTGCGTGGATGGAGAATGTGGGTGGGGGTGTATGAGTGGCTTAGGGATATGTAGGTGGGTGAGGGATGTGTATGTGTCAGGGTGGGATGCATGAGTGGGTGGAGGATGTGTGTGGGTAGGGGTATTGTGATCGAGAGATGTTTGGTTGGGGGTGGGTTGGTGGTGGTGTGTGGGTGCGTAGTGGAGGATGTGTGCGTGAGTGTTGGTGGATGGGTGGGAAATGCATGTGTGGGTGGGGAGAGGTGCGTGGTGTGTTGGTTGGAGATATTGTGTGGGTGGGATATGTGTGTGTGGGTGGGGGTATGTGGGGTGGATGGGTAAGGGTATCTGTGTGGGTGTGAATATTGTGTGGTATGTGGGTGGGGGATATGTGTGTGGTGTGTAGATGGGGATGCATGGTGGTATGTGGGTGGGGGATGTGTTGGTGAGGGATATGTGTGCGGTGTGTGGGTTGGGAATATTGCGTGGTAGAGGATGTATGTGATGTGCGGGTGGGGGTGTGTGTGTTGGGGGATTGGGTTAGGGCATGTGTGGGTGGGTGGAGGATGTATGTGAGGGTGGTGGGGTGTGTGTGAGTGGATTGGGGATGTATAGGTGGTTAGGGAGATGTGTGTGTGTCGGGGTAGGGAGATGTCAGTTGGTGGGAATGTGTGTGTATGGTTTGGGGATGTGTGAGTGGATTTGCGATGTGTGGGTTGGTGGGGGATGTGTGTGCGTGGGTGGGGAATATGTGGTCGATGAAGATGTGGCTGGGGGATGGGTGGTTGGAGGTGTGGGTGGGGGAGAGGATGTGTGGGTTGGTGGGGGGTGTTTGTGGGTGGCGAATGTGTTTTGGTTGGGGGAACAGGTGAGGGCAGTGTGTGTGGGTGGGGGATGTGTAGGAGGGGGATGGGTTGGTTGGTGGGGTATGTATGTGTCCCTGGGTGTGTGTGTGGGTAGGTGGGGTTGTGTATATGGGTGGGGTGATGTATGGGTAGGTGGGAGATAGGCCTCATAACATGGTAATTTGTCTTGATTATGTTTACAACATTCATTTCACAATGTTTATCTTTCTTCCTATGTAAATGTATAATGCTCTTGATGATCGAAAGACGAGTAATTGGAAGGGCCGAATGTAAGACGGGCCTGCATGCCCAATTTGTTACCCTTTTAAAATAAAGTTGATTTAAAGTTGATTTGATTTGCATACACACATCCACCACACACACCCCAACACACCCACCCAGACACACATCCCCCACCTACCAACACCCACACATACCCCATCTGCCAACATCCACACCAACCCAAACACACATCCCCCTCCCACACCCACCCACACATGCCCCAACAATACACTCATCCCTCCACGAACACACCTCCCCACCAACCCACACATACATCTCCCACCCACACACACCTCCACAATCCACTCCCCATCCAGAAATTCCCCTACATACACAACCCACATCCCCCACACCTCCCCCATACCCATCCCTCAACCCATACACACATTCCCAGACATCCATCCACATAACCCCACTCACTCATACACATATCCCTCACACACACACACACATCCCCCAGACAGAGAGAGAGTGAGAGAGAGAGAGAGAGAAAGAGAGAGAGAATGAAGAGGAATGAGAGAGAAAGTATAGGAGAGACAAAAGGAGAGAAAGTATAGGGGGGAGGGGAGAGAGAGAGAGAGAGAGAGAGAGAGAGAGAGAGAGAGAGAGAGAGAGAGAGAGAGAGAGAGAGAGAGTGAGAGAGAGAGAGAGTAAGAGTAAAGGAGATGTAACAGAAGCAGGGGAAACAGTATAAACATGAAAATGCATATATGTGTTAGAGAGAGAGCATAGGTGTGTTAGAGAAAGCATAGGTGTGTTAGTGAATGCATAGATGTGTTAGAGATAGTATAGATGTCTTAGGCAAACTAGAGATATGGTATAAAAAGTATAGGCATAGACAAAAGAAGTATTGCAGAGGCAAAAAGTATATGAGTGAGAAAAAAAGTATAGGAGGAAAGAGTGCAAGTACATGAGCAAAAGAGAAAGTATAGAAATAGAAAAAAAACATAGAACTAGAGAAAGAAATTACAGAAGCAAAAAAAAAAAAAAAAATGAAGAAAATGAGAAAAGAGAGCCCAAATGACATTGTCTGTGAGTAAAGAAATATGATAAAGTGGAAAGAAAAAGCTCTAGTCAAAGAGCAGAACAGACATATGGGCAGTCCCTCATGAGCTCACCCCACAATTGACATCAGCTGGGCTGCAGACGACTACAGTTGCTAACTGTCAAACAAACACCACATTTACATCAACGATTCACATCAAATCAACATGGAAGCATTAATGAGCACTTGCAGCAGGAACATTTATTGTCTGTAAGCAGCGTTGATGAGCATACCAGAATACAAACTTTTCTCACATTTGTCTTCTCAAGTAAAAACAAAGATAAACAAGCTGATGATGATGATGATGATGATAGCACTGAATGAAGCCACTGCTGGAGATGTAGGCGTACCAGCTAGGAGACCCTGCAGCTGCTGCTATGGTTGGCAGTGAGAGAAGTACCAGATAACATGCTAGCGCCAACAATCATGGGACAGCTGCTGTGGTTGGCAGTGAGAGAAGTACCAGATAACATGCTAGCGCCAACAATCATGGGACAGCTGCTGTGGTTGGCAGTGAGAGAAGTACCAGATAACATGCTAGCGCCAACAATCATGGGACAGCTGCTGTGGTTGGCAGTGAGAGAAGTACCAGATAACATGCTAGCGCCAACAATCATGGGGACAGCTGCTGTGGTTGGCAGTGAGAGAAGTACCAGATAACATGCTAGCGCCAACAATCATGGGACAGCTGCTGTGGTTGGCAGTGAGAGAAGTACCAGATAACATGCTAGCGCCAACAATCATGGGACAGCTGCTGTGGTTGGCAGTGAGAGAAGTACCAGATAACATGCTAGCGCCAACAATCATGGGACAGCTGCTGTGGTTGGCAGTGAGAGAAGTACCAGATAACATGCTAGCGCCAACAATCATGGGACAGCTGCTGTGGTTGGCAGTGAGAGAAGTACCAGATAACATGCTAGCGCCAACAATCATGGGACAGCTGCTGTGGTTGGCAGTGAGAGAAGTACCAGATAACATGCTAGCGCCAACAATCATGGGACAGCTGCTGTGGTTGGCAGTGAGAGAAGTACCAGATAACATGCTAGCGCCAACAATCATGGGACAGCTGCTGTGGTTGGCAGTGAGAGAAGTACCAGATAACATGCTAGCGCCAACAATCATGGGACAGCTGCTGTGGTTGGCAGTGAGAGAAGTACCAGATAACATGCTAGCGCCAACAATCATGGGACAGCTGCTATGGTTGGCAGTGAGAGAAGTACCAGATAACATGCTAGCGCCAACAATCATGGGACAGCTGCTGTGGTTGGCAGTGAGAGAAGTACCAGATAACATGCTAGCGCCAACAATCATGGAACAGCAGCTGCTGTGGTTGGCAGTGAGAGAAGAACCAGATAACATGCTAGCGCCAACAATCATGGGACAGCTGCTGCTATGGTTGGCAGTGAGAGAAGAACCAGATAACATGCTAGCGCCAACAATCATGGGACAGCTGCTATGGTTGGCAGTGAGAGAAGAACCAGATAACATGCTAGCGCCAACAATCATGGGACAGCTGCTACTATGGTTGGCAGTGAGAGAAGAACCAGATAACATGCTAGCGCCAACAATCATGGGACAGCTGCTGTGGTTGGCAGTGAGAGAAGTACCAGATAACATGCTTGCGCCAACAATCATGGGACAGCTGCTGCTATGGTTGGCAGTGAGAGAAGTACCAGATAACATGCTAGCGCCAACAATCATGGGACAGCTGCTGCTATGGTTGGCAGTGAGAGAAGTACCAGATAACATGCTAGCGCCAACAATCATGGGACAGCTGCCTGCTATGGTTGGCAGTGAGAGAAGTACCAGATAACATGCTAGCGCCAACAATCATGGGACAGCTGCTTATGGTTGGCAGTGAGAGGAAGAACCAGATAACATGCTAGCGCCAACAATCATGGGACAGCTGCTATGGTTTGGCAGTGAGAGAAGAACAGATAACATGCTAGCGCAACACATCATTGGGACAGCTGCTGTGGTTGGCAGTGAGAGAAGTACCAGATAACATGCTAGCGCCAACAATCATGGGACAGCTGCTGCTATGGTTGGCAGTGAGAGAAGAACCAGGATAACATGCTAGCGCCAACAATCATGGGACAGCTGCTATGGTTGGCAGTGAGAGAAGAACCAGATAACATGCTAGGGACAGCTGCTACTATGGTTGGCAGTGAGAGAAGTACCAGATAACATGCTAGCGCCAACAATCATGGGACAGCTGCTGCTATGGTTGGCAGTGAGAGAAGTACCAGATAACATGCTAGCGCCAACAATCATGGGACAGCTGCTGCTATGGTTGGCAGTGAGAGAAGTACCAGATAACATGCTAGCGCCAACAATCATGGGACAGCTGCTATGGTTGGCAGTGAGAGAAGAACCAGATAACATGCTAGCGCCAACAATCATGGGACAGCTGCTATGGTTGGCAGTGAGAGAAGAACCAGATAACATGCTAGCGCCAACAATCATGGACAGCTGCTACTATGGTTGGCAGTGAGAGAAGAACCAGATAACATGCTAGCACCAACAATCATGGGACAGCTGCTGCTATGGTTGGCAGTGAGAGAAGTACCAGATAACATGCTAGCGCCAACAATCATGGGACAGCTGCTATGGTTGGCAGTGAGAGAAGAACCAGATAACATGCTAGCGCCAACAATCATGGGACAGCTGCTGTGGTTGGCAGTGAGAGAAGTACCAGATAACATGCTAGCTGCCAACAATCATGGGACAGCTGCTGCTATGGTTGGCAGTGAGAGAAGAACCAGATAACATGCTAGCGCCAACAATCATGGGACACCTGCTGCTATGGTTGGCAGTGAGAGAAGAACCAGATAACATGCTAGCGCCAACAATCATGGGACAGCTGCTATGGTTGGCAGTGAGAGAAGAACCAGATAACATGCTAGCGCCAACAATCATGGGACAGCTGCTGTGGTTGGCAGTGAGAGAAGTACCAGATAACATGCTAGCGCCAACAATCATGGGACAGCTGCTGCTATGGTTGGCAGTGAGAGAAGAACCAGATAACATGCTAGCGCCAACAATCATGGGACACCTGCTGCTATGGTTGGCAGTGAGAGAAGAACCAGATAACATGCTAGCGCCAACAATCATGGGACAGCTGCTACTATGGTTGGCAGTGAGAGAAGTACCAGATAACATGCTAGCACCAACAATCATGGGACAGCTGCTGCTATGGTTGGCAGTGAGAGAAGTACCAGATAACATGCTAGCACCAACAATCATGGGACAGCTGCTATGGTTGGCAGTGAGAGAAGAACCAGATAACATGCTAGCGCCAACAATCATGGGACAGCTGCTGCTATGGTTGGCAGTGAGAGAAGTACCAGATAACATGCTAGCACCAACAATCATGGGACAGCTGCTATGGTTGGCAGTGAGAGAAGAACCAGATAACATGCTAGCGCCAACAATCATGGGACAGCTGCTGCTATGGTTGGCAGTGAGAGAAGAACCAGATAACATGCTAGCGCCAACAATCATGGGACAGCTGCTGCTATGGTTGGCAGTGAGAGAAGAACCAGATAACATGCTAGCGCCAACAATCATGGGACAGCTGCTACTATGGTTGGCAGTGAGAGAAGTACCAGATAACATTCTAGCGCCAACAATCATGGGACAGCTGCTGCTATGGTTGGCAGTGAGAGAAGAACCAGATAACATGCTAGCACCAACAATCATGGGACAGCTGCTGCTATGGTTGGCAGTGAGAGAAGAACCAGATAACATGCTAGCGCCAACAATCATGGGACAGCTGCTACTATGGTTGGCAGTGAGAGAAGAACCAGATAACATGCTAGCGCCAACAATCGTGGAACAGCAGCTGCTATGGTTGGCAGTGAGAGAAGAACCAGATAACATGCTAGCACCAACAATCATGGGACAGCTGCTGCTATGGTTGGCAGTGAGAGAAGAACCAGATAACATGCTAGCACCAACAATCATGGGACAGCTGCTGCTATGGTTGGCAGTGAGAGAAGAACCAGATAACATGCTAGCGCCAACAATCATGGGACAGCTGCTATGGTTGGCAGTGAGAGAAGAACCAGATAACATGCTAGCACCAACAATCATGGGACAGCTGCTATGGTTGGCAGTGAGAGAAGAACCAGATAACATGCTAGCGCCAACAATCATGGGACAGCTGCTGCTATGGTTGGCAGTGAGAGAAGAACCAGATAACATGCTAGCGCCAACAATCATGGGACAGCAGCTGCTATGGTTGGCAGTGAGAGAAGAACCAGATAACATGCTAGCGCCAACAATCATGGGACAGCTGCTATGGTTGGCAGTGAGAGAAGTACCAGATAACATGCTAGCACCAACAATCATGGGACAGCTGCTATGGTTGGCAGTGAGAGAAGAACCAGATAACATGCTAGCGCCAACAATCATGGGACAGCTGCTGTGGTTGGCAGTGAGAGAAGTACCAGATAACATGCTAGCACCAACAATCATGGGACAGCTGCTATGGTTGGCAGTGAGAGAAGAACCAGATAACATGCTAGCACCAACAATCATGGGACAGCTGCTATGGTTGGCAGTGAGAGAAGTACCAGATAACATGCTAGCGCCAACAATCATGGAACTGACACGAGAATGTGTGAGCTGTGGCACTGTCAGACATTGATCAATACATGAGAGATGACCAGCATGACTGTGAGCCACCGCTGGCACCACGGGCCTGCCCATGTGGACACTGTGGACCACCACCGGCCTGCCCATGTGGACACTGTGGGTCATTGGCCTGCCCATGTGGACACTGTGGACCACCACCGGCCTGCCCATGTGGACACTGTGGGTCATTGGCCTGCCCATGTGGACACTGTGGACCACCACCGGCCTGCCCATGTGGACACTGTGGACCACCTCTGGCACCACCGGCCTACCCATATGGACACTGTGGGCCACCAGCCTGCCCATGTGGACACTGTGGGCCACTGAGGAAACAAAACAGAAACTGGACTTCTGTCACAGAAAACTACCCCTCAGAGGGCAGGAGTGCACATGTGTATGACAAGGGGAAACAACTGTCAGCTGGGTCTGCCACCAGACAGATGATATTCTGCTGTCAGTCTACAGGCTGCCACCTGGCACACACAACACTGGTCACTCTAGAATAATCCACATCGTGGGCTGCTGCCTTCTATTCCCCATTGTGCCTGTAAGAACGGGTACATCTCTGGCGTTTGTGTCCAATTGTTGTGCTCTCCTTCTATTCGTCAAGCTAACCTGTGTCAGTTCAGTCGGACCTCTCACTGTCCACATGTGAACAGACAGAACCAGGTCTGGTGTGTGTCTCATGCCCTGTGCAGTCTGCTGTACCAGTGTGTGCCAGATATTACTGTCTATGGAGCCCTCCCTGTCTGTCTAGTGGCTGTTGGGATGTGTGGCCACACAGTTCTACATCCTGCCGGACGGGTGCTGTTGGGGTGTGTGATCAGGTCTATACTACAGCAGGCTATATTCAAGTATCTCTCCAGTGGACCTTCAACCAACAACAGTGTAGGGCACACAACACAGTGGATCTCCAAGCAACAACAGTGGAGGGCACACAACATAGTGGATCTACAAGTAACAACATCCTCTGAAGTCGGAGAATATCTGCCTGCATGGCGAGGAACGACCAGTCTGCACACCAATAAGCCAGACATGGGACAACGGATACTCACGCAAACCTCAGTCCGGTATGACATCACACTGATCTTGGACAACAGGATGCCTTCATCCGACATACAGGACTTCGCATTGGAGCTCAAGCCAACGAAAACAAGCAAGCAAGTAACAACAGTGGAGGGGACACAACACGATGGATCTGAAAGTAACAACAGTGGAGGGGACACAACACAGTGGATCTGAAAGTAACAACAGTGGAGGGCATAAAACATAGTGGATCTGAAAGTAACAACAGTGGAGGGGACACAACATAGTGGATCTGAAAGTAACAACAGTGGAGGGGACACAACATAGTGGATCTGAAAGTAACAACAGTGGAGGGCATAAAACATAGTGGATCTGAAAGTAACAACAGTGGAGGGGACACAACATAGTGGATCTGAAAGTAACAACAGTGGAGGGGACACAACATAGTGGATCTGAAAGTAACAACAGTGGAGGGCATAAAACATAGTGGATCTCCAAATAACAACAGTGGAGGGGACACAACACAGTGGAGGGCACACAACACAATGGATCTCCAAGCAACAACAGTGGAGGGCACACAACACAGTGGATCTCCAAATAACAACAGTAGAGGGCACACAACATAGTGGATCTCCAAATAACAACAGTGGATGGCACACAACACAGTGGAGGGCACACAACACAGTGGATCTCCAAGCAACAACAGTGGAGGGCATACAACATAGTGGATCTCCAAATAACAACAGTAGAGGGCACACAACATAGTGGATCTCCAAATAACAACAGTAGAGGGCACACAACATAGTGGATCTCCAAATAACAACAGTAGAGGGCACACAACATAGTTGATCTCCAAATAACAACAGTAGAGGGCATACAACATAGTGGATCTCCAAATAACAACAGTAGAGGTCACACAACATAGTGGATCTCCAAATAACAACAGTGGAGGGCATACAACATAGTGGATCTCCAAATAACAACAGTAGAGGGCACACAACACAGTGGATCTCCAAATAACAACAGTGGAGGGCACACAACACAATGGATCTCCAAGCAACAACAGTGGAGGGCACACAACACAGTGGATCTCCAAATAACAACAGTAGAGGGCACACAACATAGTGGATCTCCAAATAACAACAGTGGATGGCACACAACACAGTGGAGGGCACACAACACAGTGGATCTCCAAGCAACAACAGTGGAGGGCATACAACATAGTGGATCTCCAAATAACAACAGTAGAGGGCACACAACACAGTGGATCTCCAAATAACAACAGTAGAGGGCACACAACATAGTGGATCTCCAAATAACAACAGTAGAGGGCACACAACACAGTGGATCTCCAAATAACAACAGTAGAGGGCACACAACATAGTTGATCTCCAAATAACAACAGTAGAGGTCACACAACATAGTTGATCTCCAAATAACAACAGTAGAGGGCACACAACATAGTTGATCTCCAAATAACAACAGTAGAGGGCACACAACATAGTGGATCTCCAAATAACAACAGTAGAGGGCACACAACACAGTGGATCTCCAAATAACAACAGTAGAGGGCACACAACATAGTTGATCTCCAAATAACAACAGTAGAGGGCACACAACATAGTTGATCTCCAAATAACAACAGTAGAGGGCACACAACATAGTTGATCTCCAAATAACAACAGTAGAGGGCACACAACACAGTGGAGGGCACACAACACAGTGGATCCCCAAGTAACAACAACATCACAGCAGCACGCCAGAACACTGCAGTGGCATCATCAGATGACTTTCACACCCAGCGGCCTTAGAACTGATACTGTAATCTGATCATGATGATGATGATAATGCCTTAACCAAAAATGTAATATTTTAAAATAACCACAACATGACAGAAAACTGCCAGTACAAGTGTCCTGCCTCGATGGCTGGCTCCTGGCCACAAACACTGGTCCACATTGGCCCCACATAATGGCTGGTCATGGAGTAAGAGTGAATCCTTGAAGGAATTTCTTCTATGCAACACCTGGTGTGACATGAGGCACTGGTCACTGTGTTCTCTGCAACACCTGGTGTGACATGAGGCACTGGTCACTGTTTTCTCCTCAACACCTGGTGTGACATGAGGCACTGGTCACCGTTTTCTCTGAAACACCTGGTGTGACATGAGGCACTAGTCACTATCCGTGTTCTCTGCAACACCTGGTGTGACATGAGACACTAGTCACTGTCCATGTTCTCTGCAACACCTGGTGTGACATGAGGCACTGGTCACTGTCCATGTTCTCTGCAACACCTGGTGTGACATGAGGCACTGGTCACTGTCCACGTTCTCTGCAACACCTGGTGTGACATGAGGCACTGGTCACTGTCCATGTTCTCTGCAACACCTGGTGTGACATGAGGCACTGGTCACTGTCCATGTTCTCTGCAACACCTGGTGTGACATGAGGCACTAGTCACTGTCCACGCTCTCTGCAACACCTGGTGTGACACGAGGCACTGGTCACTGTCCATGTTCTCTGCAACACCTGGTGTGACACGAGGCACTCATCACTGTCCATGTTCTCTGCAACACCTGGTGTGACACGAGGCACTGGTCACTGTGTTCTCTGCAATACCTGGTGTGACACGAGGCACTGGTCACTGTCCATGTTCTGGGCACAGGCAGTCACAGAGCCACTGCCCTGCCATGGTAAGCTCACCGAGCCAATGAACACAACACAAAACTGGATATTGCATGTGACAAACCACTAGAAAGCTGCACAAACAATCATGACAAAAACTGTGATGAAGTCAGTCCACACAAACACCAAACAACGGCACAAATGAAACATTGCCACAAAAACTGTCAGGACATCTGCTGATTCCAGCAAACAACATCCACCCTGTCCAGTGTGATCCAACACTGCTGTCGATGCTGGACAGTCTCTCAGATGACCATGACTTCTGGATGTGCTGGGAGATTTGTGGTGGACGAGCTCTGGTGTGGGAAAGTCTCTCAGATTACCTCGGCTGGTGGATGTGCTGGCAGATCTGTGGTGGACGAGCTCTGGTGTCGTGGGTTGGCACTGGCTTCTCATGGAAGCTCTTCACTGCCTGAGTGGTGAAATCCTTGTCACCCTGTTGATGGAGACAATATCATAGATCTAGATGCTCTCAGACAAGATGACTGAAACTGTCTACAATAATATTACACACTGTTGATGAAAGCAACGTCACAGTGAAGCCAAAAATCTGCAGATTTCCCTTCATTTCCTGTTAACGGGGACACATGCTAAATATAGTTTAGAAAACCTTTCATGGGATTCGTTTTGCCGTGAAGTTTGGGGAATATTCAAGTTCTGTCTTACAAATAGAACACACAGAATACTACTTCTCTGTAATTAAGTTCTGTTCACTTAATCCTGTCTATTAATATTCAGTCTAATATTCACTGAGTGGTGGCGAAAAAGTGTGGACAGTGACCGATTCTCGGTTTTGTGAGTAGGAGATTTCTGCGCAACAGCCTGAAGGCGACACCAGGTACCTTTGAGTCTGCAGACCAACATGTCCTGTCCGTAAATGCTGTATTATGTACACAGAGAAGATTTTGTCAGTTGTGCTCTAGTTACTTTATTCAGAATGGACATGGCGTGACTTTCCAAAAGAGAAGGTATTAAATAATTATCTTTCTTTATTGTGTACTTATATACGTGGGGTACCAAGGGGAAACTACCTCAACTTGACACACAGCCTCAGCACGCAAGATAAATAGGTCACTCAATTTCTGATTGCCGACTAGGGGCCAGTGAACAGTTTATTCAGTGGTCTAATTAGAATAGAGAGACTTACAGATCGAAAGCCTGATCCTTCTATTGTGCTGTTCAGCGGCGTTTTTGCTCTTTTTCAATTACAGCATTGCTTTCCTAAACATGGCAGCATTAATTTCAGCCTAAACAACATCGGGTGAACATGGCAGCATTAATTTCAGCCTAAACAACATCGGGTGAACATGGCAGCATTAATTTCAGCCTAAACAACATCGGGTGAACATGGCAGCATTAATTTCAGCCTAAACAACATCGGGTGAACATGGCAGCATTAATTTCAGCCTAAACAACATCGGGTGAACATGGCAGCATTAATTTCAGCCTAAACAACATCGGGTGAACATGGCAGCATTAATTTCAGCCTAAACAACATCGGGTGAACATGGCAGCATTAATTTCAGCCTAAACATCGGGTGAACATGGCAGCATTAATTTCAGCCTAAACAACATCGGGTGAACATGGCAGCATTAATTTCAGCCTAAACAACATCGGGTGAACATGGCAGCATTAATTTCAGCCTAAACAACATCGGGTGAACATGGCAGCATTAATTTCAGCCTAAACAACATCGGGTGAACATGGCAGCATTAATTTCAGCCTAAACAACATCGGGTGAACATGGCAGCATTAATTTCAGCCTAAACAACATCGGGTGAACATGGCAGCATTAATTTCAGCCTAAACAACATCGGGTGAACATGGCAGCATTAATTTCAGCCTAAACAACATCGGGTGAACATGGCAGCATTAATTTCAGCCTAAACAACATCGGGTGAACATGGCAGCATTAATTTCAGCCTAAACAACATCGGGTGAACATGGCAGCATTAATTTCAGCCTAAACAACATCGGGTGAACATGGCAGCATTAATTTCAGCCTAAACAACATCGGGTGAACATGGCAGCATTAATTTCAGCCTAAACACATCGGGTGAACATGGCAGCATTAATTTCAGCCTAAACAACATCGGGTGAACATGGCAGCATTAATTTCAGCCTAAACAACATCGGGTGAACATGGAATTGATATTTCATCATCAGCTGGTGCCCTGCAGTGGGAACATACTGACTTAACCCCCTTAGGAACATGGGAGCATTATTTATCCCAGAGTATTTGGGGATGGGATAATGGACAGAATCCGTTTACATTGTAACCCTTCTACATGAGGTACAGTCACATGACCGGCCGTAGGTTCAGCCTTGCGACCAGTTCTGACACGGGAGACCTGTTTACCTATAGACAACAATTCTCTGTTTACCTATAGACAACAATTCCCTGTTTACCTACAGACAACAATTCTCTGTTTACCTACAGACAACAATTCTCTGTTTACCTATAGACAACAATTATGTTTACCTATAGACAACAATTATGTTTACCTATAGACAACAATTATGTCTACCTATAGACAACAATTATGTTTACCTATAGACAACAATTATGTTTACCTATAGACAACAATTATGTTTACCTATAGACAACAATTATGTTTACCTATAGACAACAATTATCTGTTTACCTACAGACAACAATTCTCTGTTTACCTATAGACAACAATTATGTTTACCTACAGACAAAAATTCTCTGTTTACCTACACACAACAATTCCCTGTTTACCTACAGACAACAATTCTGTTTACCTACAGACAACAATTCTCTGTTTACCTACAGACAACAATTCTCTGTTTACCTACACACAACAATTCCCTGTTTACCTACAGACAACAATTCCCTGTTTACCTACAGACAACAATTATGTTTACCTACAGACAACAATTATGTTTACCTACATATAACCATAGTCTGTTTACCGACAGACAACAATTCTGTTTAACTACAGACAACAATTCTGTTTACCTACAGACAACAATTCTGTTTACCTACAGACAACAATTCTCTGTTTACCTACAGACAACAATTCTGTTTACCTACAGACAACAATTCTGTTTACCTATAGACAACAATGCTGTTTACCTACAGAAAACAATTCTATGTTTACCTACAGACAACAATTCTGATTACCTATAGACAACAATTCTCTGTTTACCTACAGACAACAATTCTCTGTTTACCTATAGACAACAATTCTCTGTTTACCTACAAACAACAATTCTCTGTTTACCTACAGACAACAATTCTCTGTTTACTATAGACAACAATTCTCTGTTTACCTACAGACAACAATTCTCTGTTTACCTACAGACAACACTTCTCTGTTTACCTACAGACAACAATTCTCTGTTTACCTACAGACAACAATTCTCTGTTTACCTACAGACAACAATTCTGTTTACCTACAGACAACAATTCTGTTTACCTACAGACAACAATTCTGTTTACCTACAGACAACAATTTTCTGTTTACCTACAGACAACAATTCCCTGTTTACCTACAGACAACAATTCTCTGTTTACCTACAGACAACAATTCTGTTTACCTACAGACAACAATAGCCTGTTTACCTACAGACAATAATAGCCTGTTTACCTACAGACAACAATAGCCTGTTTACCTACAGACAACAATTCTCTGTTTACCTACACACAACAATTCTCTGTTTACCTACAGACAACAATAGCCTGTTTACCTACAGACAATAATAGCCTGTTTACCTACACACAACAATTCTCTGTTTACCTACAGACAACAATAGCCTGTTTACCTACTGACAACAATTCTCTGTTTACCTACACACAACAATTCTCAGTTTACCTACAGACAACAATAGCCTGTTTACCTACAGACAACAATAGCCTGTTTACCTACAGACAACAATAGCATGTTTACCTACAGACAACAATAGCCTGTTTACCTACAGACAACAATTCTCTGTTTACATACAGACAACAATTCTGTTTACCTACAGACAACAATAGTCTGTTTACCTACACACAACAATAGCCTGTTTACCTACAGACAACAATAGCCTGTTTACCTACAGACAACAATAGCCTGTTTACCTACAGACAACAATTCTGTTTACCTACAGACAACAATTCTGGTTACCTACAGACAACAATAGCCTGTTTACCTACAGACAACAATAGCCTGTTTACCTACAGACAACAATAGCCTGTTTACCTACAGACAACAATTCTGTTTACCTACAGACAACAATTCTGTTTACCTATAGACAACAATTCTGTTTACCTACAGACAACAATTCTCTGTTTACCTACAGACAACAATGCAAACAACTCCATGTTTACCTACAGACAACAATGCAAACAACTCCCTGTTTACCTACAGACAACAATTCAAACAACTCCATGTTTACCTACAGACAACAATTCAAACAACTCCATGTTTACCTACAGACAACAATTCAAACAACTCCATGTTTACCTACAGACAACAATGCAAACAATTCCCTGTTTACCTACAGACAACAATGCAAACAACTCCATGTTTACCTACAGACAACAATTCAAACAACTCCATGTTTATGTAGCAGAATATGTATGATTAGGTGGGCAAAGCTACAGCACGCTTGAGCATCAGGATGGAATGGGAAGAAAGATGCTCAAGTCGTGACGTAGTTTGTTGTTAGGAGGTTAGTAAACATCTGGGACTGGAGGAGAGAGGTCACCATAATGTCGGAAATGAAATAAGATTGTTGTAGTGGTCATCAATGTGAAATAAACCTCCATTTATATTTAACCAGAGATCTCGTTGGTCCTCTATGAGTCTGCTTTGTTATAGAGGATGAAATGGTGCCCACGACTCAGGATCGGAACATGGAGTGTCGCGGAATCTCAATACGCTGTCCATGTAACACATCGAAGTAACTGCAAAGTTTTGAAGATCTTTGTTCTGCTTGCATCAATTACCCAGAGACAGGATTACGGCACGGTTCTATACTTGTATTGAACGTTAAAACGAAGTTGATAAATGGCCAGCCACTACGTCGTCTGTGAGAGTTACAGCAGCCAAAAGCCCAGCTAGGGGTGGTTGTCTGTAAATATTCTTCAGAATCCTCGCTATAAGGACCTCTTGTCAAGAATCCTCGTTGTAAAGGCAGTCGTTATCAGCTGAGATATGAAAACCGGCTTGCCAGGGAGAGTTGCTGTACAGTGGTCATCATCTTGCTGAGCAAAAGAGTGAGAAGAACCAGCACGTTTTTTCTGGATCCTTTGAAATAAGAGGCTCAGGAAAAAGAAACTGCAAGACAAATCGAATTAAGTAGCAGTTATCTACTTTGCATCAAGATTGTCTGGAGCGAACTGAAAACCGTTGAATTGTGACCTTGAGAGTTTGAAGAAACAAGTCAATCACTCATTGGAAGAATAAGAGGAAATGAGAAGGTCATCAACAGCAGCGATATCGTCAGGGGACTCTCGGAAGTGGGAGGGGCAGACTGGGCTGCCGACCTACTGAAGAGGGGACCCAAATTATCGCTTTAGTGAAGTTCTCAAGACGTCGCTTTGATGTGCCCTGTATAGGGTGAAAAGAAGCCAGAAGTCTGGTAGGGGCTCAACCAGGGGCTGAAGTTACTGAGACGTTGGAAGAAGAAACTCCCTAACTACCTGAAGTGCGTGATCGGTTGGAGGAGCATTTCAACTAACACAGACTCCTAGCGTTTGAATTCTACCTGACAGCGAACATAGAGGAATCCGTCTTTCTTGGATCGGGAGCAGAAATTAGGGTAGAAATAGAAATGCTTATGAGGAAAGAAGACAAATGAGGTATCCTACAAGTGAGACAGTAGGTAACACAAATAACACAAATATAGTCTGTTGGTTTTGTGGTCAACGCGGACACGTTTCTCGTTTTTGTGATAACAGGCGTATCCAGTCGAATACACAAAGTAGAAATGGCAATAGCAGGTTGAATAGGAATGTTGAAGATAGACACAGAAATTTTACAGGTACAAGAATGCAGGAAAACCGGCGCCCTACCTATTAAATAGGACCTATAGTAGGAGGGAAAATAACAAGGTCCCAAAGTTTAAAGAATATGTTAATAACAGGCATAGTAGGACGAGTAGAGAATACTTTCAACTAGATGAAATCAAACAGTTTACAGAAAATAAAACAGATCATAGCTCATGTATAATAGAAATAGGAAAATATAGAGTTCGTACATTAATTGATTCAGGAGCTCAGGTTAGTGTAATTAAAGAAAGTTTTTTATATAAAATAATGAGAAATTGTAGAATATTTAAGAGTCATAATAATCTTCACTCTGTTACAGGACAGAACTTACAAGTAATTGGACAAACAATGATCAATTTTAAATTAGGAGGGATCAACGTAAGACATTTTTTTCATGTAGTGAAAGATTTAAATAGAAACATGCTTATAGGAAGAGATTTTTTAATAAAAAACGGAGTAAGACTTTTCTTTGATTTACACAAATTAAAATTCAAGGACGTGTATGTAGATATGGAAGAAGACATGCATATATCAGCACTAGTTAGAGTTAAAATGTCTACGACGTTAAAACCACAGTCGGTTAATTTGATACAAGCAAAGGTAAAGAGAAACCCATATTATGTGGCAGGACACACAGTTAGAATCACTGAGTTGCAAAAGGAAGTAATTGATGAGCCTGGTCTAGAAGTTCCGGATGGAATAACATCATTAGATAAACATTTAACCTTTCCAGTAATGATTATTAACAACACAGGTAGAGAAATTAAATTATACAGAGGATGTGTAATAGCCAAACTAGAACATAACATTAGTGACATATTGGCAACGGATAGAGTAGAAATGCCGGGAACAAATTATTCAGAAACTTCTAGTGAAAGAATTAATAACAGACGCGGACGCGGAAGAAGAGGGAACGTACAAAAGGATGAATTGATCCATCCATTCAGAAGAAATACAGCCCAAATGCATTCACTAGACAAAATGACAAGGGAACAAGAATTGTTGACACAGTTAAAAGCTCCACCAGAAAATAAGAAAGTATTAGAACAACTTATAAAAGAAAATCAGGATGTATTTGCAATTAATGATTTAGAATTGGGAAGGACAAAACAGTTACAATGGAAATAGATACGGGGAGACCATCCACCAATTAGTTTAAAACCGTATAGAACTCCCTTAAGAAATAGAGAAATTGTTGAAAAGGCAATAGAAGATATGGTGAAAGCAGGTGTAAAAAGAGTGCTTTTGGGGGTAAAAAGTT